>NW_010729164.1:1905068-1968185 GCF_000365185.1 Nelumbo nucifera
CTGGCTACTACTTCACGGGGTTCAGACTCTATTGGCTTGGGAGCTCCGAGCTCGCCCGAGCTGGGGATCTCGGGCTCGACCGGCTCAGGGGCTTCAAGGCTAAACATGCATTTGGCGATAAAGTCTGCCAAAGCTTGGGTTTTAATAGCAGTTCTTGGCTTGTACTGGAGGTCGTACTCGCTAAGTTCGATGGCCCATTTTGTCAGTTGACCGGAAACCTCGGGTTTGAGTAAAACTTGTCTCAGAGGTTTGTCGGTCAGGACGATGACGGTGTGAGCTTGGAAGTACGGGCGGAGTTTACGAGCTGCTATCACCAGTGCGTATGCTAGTTTTTCTATCTGCGGGTAAAAGGGGGGGCCCTGAACTGTCATAGGACGAGCCAGTTAGGGTCTCTGCTTTGTGCGACTCGGGGCCAAAGGGAGAGTTCGGGCTCCTCGTAGGGAGTTCGAGCACTAAGTGGGGAGTTTGGGCACATTGTAGGGAGTTCGGGCTCCTTGCAGGGAGTTCGAGCTCTAAGTAGGGAGTTCAGGCACTTTGTAGGGAGTTCGGGCACCTTGCAGGGAGTTCGGGCTCCTTGCAGGGAGTTCGAGCTCTAAGTAGGGAGTTCAGACTGCTGGTCTCTTCCCTTTGGCGTTTGTACCCTTGGTACGCTGTCTTAAGTGCCGAGCTACTTGTTTTTTGCCACGTGATGTGATTTGTGAGGTCGGGCCAAATCTTCCTTCATTATCAAAAGAGGTCCAAATCAAAATTGCTAAAATGAAAACAAAAACGAGGAAAGTAACACCGACTAATTTTATTGTCTTGCAACTTATTCAACTAAAAAAATTAGGCCAAAATTAATCCTCTAGATAACATAAAGACGAAACCAAATAAAATAACTATATTAAACAAATCAGCTGACTTAGTGGGTGATGGGATAAAAAAATTCAAAGCGGCAATCATACGATTTGGATGAGATAAAGAATAAGATAACATTTAACCGACATGAATATTATATTGCCATGGCTTGCATATAACAAAACTAATAGAGGAAATCAGAATTAAAAAAGTGCAAAAATTAGAATGACAGACGACAATATATATGTATACAAAGGGTTCAAATTTCAAAGTTAAAGCAATACAATCTCTATGGAGGTTAGTGAAAAGGAGATAGACCGTTTCATGGGAGAAAGTTCGACTCTCCCTAATGTTGCCTCCGATGCAGTAAGTTGGATGCTCGTTTCGGTGGAGATGGTAAATGGCTGTGAGTGCAACACAGTGGCAGAGCGTACCAATGAACTCGGCTACTCTTGGTCCCTCTTGCTTCCGATTGGGGAGGTAGTAAACGACCTTGCTTCCGATTCTGCAGAGATGATATACAAAGGACGAAGAAAAAGGGAGGAGGGAATAGAAGAGAGAGAGAGAGAGAGAGAGAGAGAGAGAGAGAGAGTTCGGAAGTGATAGAGGTAGCGGGTGGAGACAACTAATAGTTAACAGGGAATGTTTGTTACAACGATAGAGAGAAGAACAGGGGAGGTGGTTGAAATGAAGAGAAAAAGAGGAAAAAGACGATGGTGGAGAAGAATAGTGAAAATGAGAGGAAGAGAGAGGGAGGGGGTGTGCTCAGATCCGCCGCTGCAATGACAGGAAAAGAAAACCGAAGAAAAGGGAGAGGGGAAGTAGAGAGAGGGAGAGAGAGAAAATCGGTGAAAAAAATAGGAGAGAGTGAGAGAGGAAGAAATAAGGGAAGGGAGAGAAAAAAATGGGAGAAAAACGGTGACAGGAGGAAACTTGCCGCCGTTGCCGCTATTTGTCGAAGGAAGGAAGAGAGTGAATAGTTCCCTTGTAATAGTAGAGGGCTGAGGGTTGGACGGAGACGTGGAGGGTTGCGGGTTGCCGCCGCTAGTTGCTCGGTCGAGAGTTCGAAGGAGATAACAGTAGCCCCCCCCTTCGTAAAGCTCGGTTTGGTTTTATATTATGGCATAATGGCAATTTCGTAATTTTGTGAAATATAAAAACATTTTGGTCGATTCGATTTTTGGATGAAATGTGATAGGGTAGGATTTTTGGGCATTCCAAATCAATTGGTGGGGTCAGATTGGCCTAACGACGCTTGAATCAAGGGAACTTGAGGCATGAGCATTCCGATTGATGAAAAAGCTCAAAATTGAATCTTTGTTCAATGAGGGGTAAACTGAGGAATTTTAACTTGAAATTTAACAGTATAAGGTTTCTGAGGGGATTGGACGAATTTGAGTGATTTGATTGACTCAGATGTGCTCGGATAGGGGGAATCAGAGGTATGGATGATCTAACCGATAGGGATGCTTGAAATGGAATATTTACTAGAATGATGAATTTTAAGGTGAAATTTGACATGGCGGTGTTTCTAATGGTCTTGGACAAATTGTCAAGGTTTGATCGGTTCATATGTATTCAGACTGAGGGAATTTGCGATACAGCAATCCGACACGCAAGAAAGCCCGAAATAGAATCTTTGTTAGATGGATGGGCAGATCGAGGAATTTTGAGTTAAAATTTTGTAGGATCGGATTTCTAAATGTATTGGATGAATTGATAACATTTGATTGGTTCAAATGTGTTTGGGTTGAGGGAATTTGAAGTATGGGTGGCCTGGCCAATGAAAAG
Source organism: Nelumbo nucifera (assembly GCF_000365185.1). The sequence continues at coordinate 1,907,697 of NW_010729164.1, forward strand.
GCTTAAATCAAAATCTTTTCCGTAGAAGGGGCAGAATGGGATTTTTAAGTCTGAAATATAGTGGATGGGTGATCAGAAGTTTAAGGAAGATTTTGGTAAGGTTTGGGGGACTTGGAAGAAGTGTCATGATGTAGATCTTTGATTTTAAGAGCAGTGAGTGATGAAAGAGCTCAAATCCAAATCTTTTTTATGAGGGGTAAAATGGGGATTTTATGCCTAAAATTCAGTGGATGGGTGATTAGGGGTTGATGGATGTTTTGACGGGTTTGGAGGTGTTAGATTTTATGTTATGATGGAGATCTTGAATTTAAAGAGTGGTCACCAATAAGAATGATTTATTTAGAATCTTTTTAAATAAAGGGCAAGATGGTTATTTTGAGATTTGAAATTTGATGGATGGTCGATCGAGAGATTGACAAAAGTTTGATCATGTCCAGGGTATTTGGATTGTAGATTTTGGTCGTAGTGTCTGGTTCATCAAAATGGAATCTTCGATGGGTGGATGGAAAAATCTAGGAATTTAAGGTTGAGATTTGGATCGTCGGTTTTAGTCATAATGTATGGTTCATCAAAATTGAATCTTCGATGGGTGGATGGAAAAATCAAGGAATTTAATGTATTATACATTTAATATATATAATTGGGTTGGGTTTGAATCAGTTCAAGACTAAGTGGAATTAGTTCCAAACCAATAATAATCGAGACGATTATCTAGAACTGGAGTCAACTCATCGATTTCGATTCCTAGAACCATAACCAACCTAATCAGTTCATGAACATTGGGTTCGTCAGGTTGAACTTGACCCATTAATTGCCTTATTTCTATGTAATATAAAATAACATATATATTATCTATAATATACACAGTTAAAAATGGAAAATTTTCTCTTCTGAGTGACTAACGCACAATAGGATCTCTCAAGGAGAGAGACAGGACATAAACCTAGTTTTAAAAATTAAAATGCAACTAATCAAATGAGAAAATGTGGAAGATGGACAGAATTAATTATTGAGGAAATAATTCTATCATCTTAAGATGGAAAACAGTGCCAATTCTTAAAATAAAACAAGAGGACAGAAAGTGGTAGTGCCCAAAGAAAGGGCATATATAAGAAAATGTAGTCTATAGGAGAACATATAAGAGAAAACGAAGCTGCCGTGGATCAAGCAACTGTTTGGACGCTGTAAAGGAAGGAAAAGCTCACATAAGCTATTCACAACCAAGCAAAATAGAGTAATTAAGGGATCCAATGGGACAACAGATCTGAATTTATCTTACCTACTGTTGTTTGTAAATTTCTTTATCACAATTTTGTTCTTTTATAAAGACTAATCCATCTTTACATTAATTTACAGACCCTTCATTCATGTCAATATATGCGTTCATGTAATTATCAAGACCCCTCCTCCATCAGCCCCATGTGAAGAAAGACCTGCACAGAGGGAACAAAAGCACATAAAGTAGTGTATTAAAGCCCTACCCAGAGTTTGACCACCATTAATGGAGCTTTCCATAAGCAGTCTAGGAGAGAGATTGTTGGTTACATCCTCAGATCAGCTAGTGGTGCTTTCATTTTCGGTGGGGGATCCTCAACTTTGCTTAATAACCCAAAAAATAATGTTTGAGTTGGATTTAGATGGGCACTACTTAATTGAAAAAGTCATAGAGCAAGGCTTCTTCCTCAATTTTGCTTAATAAAACTTGTGCATCGCACACATCTCGGCTAATATTTATATAATAAAAACCCATAAGTAGACTTTTGTTTTTTTAGACTTAGAAAAACATAAGAAAAAACTTATCCAAACAAAACCTATATCAATCCATAAATTATTTAAACATGGTTCAATTTACAATCCATAAATAAAAGTAAACACTTTGTAGGATTTCCACATAGTTTACAATCTGGAGCAATCTTATAATTAATACACTTCTATTAATTAAGAATTAGAATTAAAAGTCTAGTAGGCATTGGGTCCTTCAAGTAGTTTCATTCAAATAATGACTAATCACACACATCTCTCCTCCCAAACCTACTAAGAAGTAATTTTATTCAAATAATATCCACTTCTGAAGCTAATAGGTCCCAAATGTTTTCACTAAAAGACAAATCATCCCACTCATGATCATCAGTGTTGCCTGTTTCCACGTAAGTGTTCCCACCCTCTGTCGTTGGTTGCTCTTCAACTGCAAGTCCACTTTTTTCAGACCCACTGATAATGGGGCAGGATGTCTCCATCTCAGTTTCATCTAACACACTCTTCCACCATTGCATGAGATCGTCTGTAGGCGGTGGAAGATCAGGAGATGTCTCGTTAGGCATTTCTCCTGATTGATTATTTGTGTCCACAATGGTAGAACTATCAGAGATTTTGTTAGGTATTTCTCCTGATTGGCTCGTAGCACCCTCCCTCACTGGTAGGATCAGCCACTGGTAGGATCAGCCAATGGTCTGAACCATCGAAAACTTTTTGAGAAGTTACGAGGCTGAGGCCTGATAGCTTTGATCTTCTCAACTGTGGTGTTCGCTTTCTCTTTTTTTTTTGGAGGCGGGCTTTTTGCTGATCAACCGTGTATTGCAATAATTCTTTACATCGTTTGCTGTTCTTCCGGGAAGTCTTCCTGCAATTAACGACCATCTGAGAATTGAGATAACAGGAAAATAATTTAGTTTCAATTTTGTTTAGTCTGCTCTTTCCGGCCGGCAAGATCGAGTTAGTTAATTATAACAGGAAAATAATTTAGTTTCAATTTGGTTTAGTCTGCTCTTTCTACAATTGTGGTTATGATTCTCTTAAAGCACTAAGATAAAAACGGACACTATATCAGTGATGGGCAACCGGTGCAACACCGGACTTTTTCATCTGAAACGTTTTAAATTGATTTTATTTCAAGCAAGCAGATAACATCAGTCCGGATTGATTTTATTTATCAAATACGCTTAATCCTTCGTACCCACTCTCTCTTTTCATTCCCGAATTTAATGCTTTCTGGAGTCTGGACTGCCATTTACATAGGACAAAATTTTCTATCGTTAGGGGATAGACGAGACGGAACGTTTGGACAACCTATCACGATTGAACATGCAAGTGTTCCATACACATGGGCCACGGTTTACATAGAACCTACACCTCCCACACTAGTTAGGATCCATACTCTCTGCCAACAAAACACGTTCCAAACCTCTACCAATAAGACCTAACACCGTACATATCTCATCATGAGAACGAGACCCATCGTGTATATGTATGAGATGTGTGGTATGAGATCTTGTTGGTAGAGGGTTTGGCAGGTAATCCGGACTCTATGCACACATGGAACACTGGCAAGTCTGGCATGTTCACTCCTTCGAATTTTTTATATATACAAGCATTTAAAACACTCTCTCGACATAAATGATTGAGTTTTTCTTTATTTTTTTTCTCAATATAGGTTTGGAATTACCTGTTCCCTAAGAGCTTATGAAGCCTTATAATGAGATCAACTTCGTCTAAAGTGAACTCCCCCCTGTTGATACCCGGCCGGAGATAGTTCAACCATCTAAGCCTACATCTCTTTCGACATCTATTCAGCCCTGATAATGATGCAATAACAATCATGAAAGGTGGAAAGAAATAAAGAAATATAAATCGATCATCAAATAAACCATGCATGGACGAAGAACAAATAAACACAGTACCTGCTCTAAGAGGAACCTTACACCACTCCCCTTCTCCATACCTCTTAATGCATTTCCTTAGAAGAATATCTTCTTCTTCAGTCCATGCACCTTTTCTGAAACCCAAACCACCATTCATAACTTCAGAAGATCATGTCATGTGTTCTACAACTTGTAATACCATCAAACCCATTTATTTATATTCTCGTTTCAACATTTTCAGGCTTGTAATAAACTCAGCTACGTGCACATATCTCAATCACATGTGATCAGGAATGCCTACATATAGCTTCTCTGTTTCCAACAAAAAACGTAAATAATTACCTATTATTATATTATTAAGTATCAACTACCAGTCGCACTCCTCCTCCACTTATCCTCCCCAGCTTCAACTAGGAAAAACTTCGTTGAGAAGGAATAAAATAATATCAAGAAAAAGTGAAGAGGTCCCCAAGTTCTTAACATGCATGCAAAGCTTCTCTGTTTCTAATTGGATGGACATCTATCGCATTGAATGATATATGCCAAATGCAAATCGTCCGATATCAGAAAGGTATAATATCTTTGGTTTTTTTGGCAAAAAACAAAAAAAAAAAGGAAAAAAGTTGAAATTTTCAACACTTTAATCGAAAAAGGGTCCAAAGTCTATATTTTGATAGTGAGTTTGACACTCTTGTCCAAATTCAACAAAGTTCCAAGGGGACCAATCCCTGTCAGGATAATGGCTGTGCTACGAGCTGTGGGGAGAATAATAACGCCTAGGACTACACATAAAGATGTGTCGTGCATGGATTTGAATGGCTTCCATGCATGATTCTTGGTAGATCCGTTTGATTTAGGAGTTTTTACTGTTCAGTCCTTTTCAAGAAATTGTAGCTCCACTTTCCAGATGGGAGTAGATGTCAGTTCGGAATTGATGCTAATTTTTACGGGTGGATATGGGTGTTATAGGTGGAGAAATTTATAATTTCCAATTGTTGTAAGTTTTCAATTTAATAGTGGAATGCAGTTTACTTATCCCTTTGATTTATAGTGAGAATCGGAATTAAAACTTTTTGGAATCTAGATCGGAATGTCTATTCCCATAATCATTTGAAATTTCCATATTATATATAGAAACTTTTATTTTCAATTCTATTGCAAGTACCTTGTTTTCAATTTTATATTATTACAATTATATACATCAAAACTTAGAAAAAATAAAATTATAAAATCTTTTTCAATTTCCTATTTACCTAATTGTATATCTTGTTAATTTGTTTTAATTTAACCTATTCATTAATTTTTTTTTCATTTTTTCTAAGAAAAATTCAGCCCCAGCCTAACCCAACACGGGCCCACTTGGGCTCGTGTCGTGGCGTGGGCTGTGCTAGGCCTGACCTTTGTCTTTGTGTGGTTCCTTTTTGGTAATGCAATTAATGATGCTTTGTTTGTTTTGTACATGAATTGGCAAACTCGATTCCTTCGTATAATGCTATGATACTATAGGAAATGGCAATTAATTAGCATGAAATAAACATGAACAAAAAATTTAGTAATTGTAGAATTTCACAAGTCGTTTACTGGACAAAGAATTGCTTCTTTGTTTATATGTTAATGAATTAAACATATTTAGATAATATTATCTTATTTATTACTTATCAAATTTACCATTACAAACATAAAATATGATAAAATTTCTAAGAAAATATTATATGTTTAATAAAATAATTAATTTTGGGTCTGAACCAGTTCGAAAAGCCAAAAACTAGAATCGACCCAATTATTAATTGGGACACAATCATGGAACTAGAACCGTTATTATTATGGAACCAGAACTGTTATAGGCATTGGACCTGTGTAACATAATGGGGTTGATAATAACCCATTTTCAAATTGCAGACAAAGAAGACAATATGTTTGGGTTTAGTTGACCCATTTTATTAGCTTACATGTCTTGATTGTTAAAATTATTTGCTGATGATGATGCAAAATTTATCTAAAGTTCATAAAAATTTCATTTAAAAATAATAAAATTAATACAAATTTATCTAATAATAACATAAAATAAAATTTATTTTGTTAACATGATTAATAAAAATTAAAACCTGTATAGGGCTGTCTTGTATACGATACCATAGACGAATCAATGTAACATAATATGTCCTCTTAAATTTCTTTTACAAATAATAACAATTAAAAAGTAGTTATTAGTTGTTAATAAAATAGTAAACATTATTTCTTAAAAATTGTTAAAGAATATAAGAAATATAAACAAGGAATAATTTTATGAATGAAGTCAATAAAAGTAGTGTGAACAAAATTATTAACAGTTATTATCCATTTAAAAATAACAAAATTATTTAAATGTAATAAATAATTTAAGAAATTATGAATTATTATTTTATATAAAATTATAGTTTCAAATTCAATTCAACTTGATATAAAATAAATAAAATTTATAAAATCACTAATTAAAAAATAATAAAACAAATTTTGTTAGAGTAATAAAAATTGTAAAATTTAATAATATTTGTTTTGTTAATTTATAAATAATATAAATTTATTATTTTTAAAAGTTAGTTTTATTAATTTAAATCATATTTAAATGTTTAAAAATTAAGCACTAATAAAACTATTGTTGTGTTGGAATGTTATTAGGGCTCATTTTGCTTCAATTTCAATTGACAAAACCCATACGTTGCACTGGTCCGGACTAGTAAAATGCATAGGTAAACCTCTCAATCTCTGACTTTATGTGCACACCTGATTTGGTGCATCATTATTGATTACATGACTCCGGATCTCCTGCCCACAAGAATTCTACCCATGTCTACGGTCTACCCACAACACACTACCCCCATGCCATGCATAATACTATGTAGGAGAATGAGATGTTCTTTGTGGCTGCAACATCATGTGGTGGGTAGACACGGGCAGAGTTTTTGTGGATAAGAGATCCGGACTGATTACACAGCCCCTAACATGGCTACCAAGTGCAGCTAATCCAGGCTCATCCTTGTTCAGGTTAACGCCCTCCCAAAATTTTTCCTACACTTGTCACTGTAAAAATCCTTTTTGATTCATGATATACAATATCAAGTCACTATGAATTCAATTCATTAATAATATACAATATTTTCATTGTTTTTGGTTTAACTTATCAATGCAAATCAATATTCGATTACAACCTGAATTGGATTCAATCTACATATATTTGATTCGGTCCAATCTATTTGCAACCTACTGGTGAAGACCTATAACTCCATAACTAGCACTCAAGCTTCAATTGTCAAACATCATAATTGAAGGAGACTCTGGAAACTGTCCAATTTCTGTTAATGGATTCATGAAAGGGATGCAACTTGGGCGGGCTCGGTTGGGCTTTTGTCAAAACTTGAATGGGCCCGACCTAAAGGCCAGAACCCGAAGCAATGTACCCGAGTTGTACCTCTTAGATTCATCACATCCACCCTAACAAAACTACACCACCATCTCTGATTGCAGGATCTTCATTCATTTGTTTCCTAATCAGTTACTCGTATAAAAAGAAGTCCCTATAGGGTGGGGTTAATGCATTAGCTCATTTTACTTTTAACCTTAGATGTACTCAGTTACTGGTTTCACCACCCTAGCAGGTTGATACCCCATTGTTTTATTGACCTATTGGCAGCTGATCATGCTATATAACTAAAATAAGTTCCACTGAAAAACAAGAAGGAAATAAAGTATAGGATTCTAACTTCCTCCGAAGAAAATATAGAGGAAAAGACCAAAAGGAAGGAAAGGAGAGACTGAATATTGGTCATGTTATTAATAAAAAATAAAAAAGAAATATCTTACACCTAAGTGCCCATATGTGAGAGAAATCAACTTGTGAAGGAATTGTAATTATTTTTAATCAGCACAGCCAGTCAGCCGGATGGATATGATTCATCAGATGTATGAAGCCAGTGTAAGGCTTATCCTTCAACTAATAGCTTCTTGGTTCAACAAATTGTCATGTTAACTTCCATGGATTATCAATAAAGATTAGGGTTCATTATTTGCACCATAGCCATAGACAGTGATGAAAACAACGTATAATGATGTACTATGTGTGTGTGTGTGTGAGAGAGAGAGAGAGAGATGTTGTAATTTATAAACCATATCCAGTTTAACCTACCCCCTTGCCATAATTATGAAAGCTGGCGGCCTCTTTAGCATACTCTCTTTGGTTTACCAACATAACCAACAGAATCTGTCCAAGCGAAAATTGGATGTTGTCCAACGAGTTTAGAGTTTTACACAAGAATCAAACTTGTGCCACACCACTCATACCTTGATCTACAGATACACCCAGTCTTAGTTAAGTTTATGAATCCAATGCTAGAAGCCTTGAATATGAAACCATACTAATGAGTTCTCTAAAATGATTTTCTTACAGATTCGCATCATGCAAACAAGAATTCAACCAGACATTTTTATGATTATTAAGATTCTACATCATATTAATACTCAGTTACTAACTACTAAGTAAACACAAAGTTTGATAATGACAAACTTCTAACATGGATGAACAACTTCAAATACATGTCCAGATCTTCTAGAGTTGAAAAGGCTGTTCACTGTTGGCCAGATAAATCATTTCTTCGCAATGAAAAGTCCCCACCTCTGTTCACCTGATGAACTCCTAACCAGCTTTGCCTTCCAACCACCAACAATTTCATCATAGTCTTCCTGAAATATTTCCATTACGAAAAAAGGTGTAAATACCAATAACAAGTTGATGTTGAACAGAATAAAAAATGCTTTGCACAGGAAAAGCACACACTTCAGAAAAGTCATGTATGAATGCCTCCCTAGCCTTCTCAACAGCATCCAGTTCTCTCTGCAGAACTTCTATGAACTGGACAAGCATAATAACACCAAACTTGTTAGTTTCTGATTCCCAATTGATATAAAATGAAAATATAGCTTCATCTAACCTGATTAGTTCGATCTTCTGCAATGACTTCTTTAAAACCAGCATCTTTCAGCATCTGTCAACAAGACAATAGAAAAGGGGTCCAACAGGACATGAAAAGTGTGAACCAGAAAAAAAAAAAAAAAAAAAAAAAGAAAAAGAAAGAGGCAAAAGAGAAGAACAGAAACTTTATCTGTGGATTTACCTGACCATATGCCTCCACATCATGTAGTCCATACCCTCTTTGTTCAATATACTGTGCAAATTCCTTTGATGGAGATCCAGCTCTTTTGCAGTAATCACTAATGAGAACCTTACCTCCTGGCTTCAACCACTTGAAAAAGCTTTTAAATAGTGCAGGTTTGTCCTGAAAGTGCACCATCAAATGTATTTAAGACTAATTTGGAGTGTATCTGGAGGGAAAGAATGACAGAACTCTGATCATGTTATAGATGGTAAGTTCAGGGAATGCTTCAGGGATAAGACTGATAACTAAATGGGTACTCTGTATGACCTTTGATCTTGAATGGTATAAAAAGCATAAACATCTGCATCTACATGGTCCTTATTGTGCTATTATGTCATGCTATAGCACTCAATGTGATATCTAGTATTTCTTCTGTAGCCTTGTTCTATAGAACATGTAATTGTTTACCATATATACATATCTACTTTACCACTGCACCAAGGAGCAGTAAACTCAAGAAGTCATGTTAGAAGACTTGAGGATGGTAAATTATTTTCAACAGATACATTGTAATGGCATCACACTGCTACACATAAACATCTTTTTTTTTGTTTTTTTTTTGATAAATTGCTAGACATAAATATCTCATCAATGAGCTTGTCATCCCTTAGAAGGGTGGACTCTACTAACATCCTTGCAACAAAATACACTTAAATCACAAACCAGCAGACAAGCCAACTGTATGAAATTCTTACAGAAACATTATTGCATGCTTTAAGCCTTTAACTAGTTTTACAATCCACCCCAATACACAGTAAAGTTCCAACAAAGTTGATATAGCCAAAGAGAATGATATGATTGGGCAACACATTTGAGACCATTTTAGTGTAAGTTTTTTTTATCAGCAACGATTTTAATATAAGTTTCAAAATTAAATTAACTAGGAAGGAACAATCAAGAAAAGAGCATTACTTGTATGTGAAGAATGGTATCACGACTATAGATCACATCAAATGTGTTGTCAGGATATGTTTTCTTGGTGCAATCAGCAACCTCAAATTCCACTGAGCATTTCCGTCCAATGGCATGCTCAAGAGCAAAAGAAATCATGTTTATTGAAAGGTCAATTCCAAAAACCTCAACGTTGAAGTTTTCAGCCATATAGAAGTCGCCTCCCCCAATGCCACAACCCACATCAAGGACTTTCTGGCCAGGCTTAAGTTCCAACTTTGCCACAAATTCCTTTGTTGTATCTGGCTCATAATAGTATCATTTAGTCAAATTGAAATAATATATTCAATAGGAAGTCAAAGTGAATACAGCTTTTGTGGAAAAGTACAAAATCATTGAAGAAAAAATTACCTAAGGGTAATAAGGAATACTATTTGCTAGAATTCTAGATGTTGCATACTGAAAACAATTTAGCCAGCACATACTTAGAGATATTGCAGCTTTACATTACATTCTTAGAGTAAGATTCTTAACATAAATTTTTTATCAAGATTATGGAAAGCCTCATCCAAGTAGAAATAACCTGACTAGAGAATGTCAAAATATAACACAACAGAAGAAGCACACAAAAAGAAAGTGTGAATGCTCCATGTATTTCTCCTTTCTCCTTAGAAAGTTATCTTCTTGTCAACTAGAGAAAACAATATTGATGGAACAAAAATGACAGTATTGCTTTGAGTTGGAAGCAGAAAAAGTTTCTCATAAATTTGATTACTAATGGTGTCTATGTCATGCAACAACTTTACAATAACTGAGTGACTGCTTGACATGTTGGAAACTTGGTAACCATGAACCTAGTATTATCATATGCCTGGCTAAGAGTTATACCTCACAATAAATATTTCTACATTAAAAGGGAAAAAATTACACACTTCTATATTGAAATGTCATCCCTTTACTAACCTCCTATACGTAAAAAGTCAATTCTGGTTTTACTCAGCACCATGGCTTATATGTTTTCCCTAGGCAAAACCAATTTCAAGTTTCTCCAATTACAAGCCCTTTAAATTTACTTGTTCCTCCCTTCTAATAAACAATTTTACTGGGACATAAAATAAAAGAATGAGGATAAATAGCAGGCAACCAGAACCCAAAAATCTTTCTATTTGGTATAAATAGTAGTACAATAGTGTAGTTTAGAAAATAAAACTTTAGCATGAATTAGAGATGTGTACATTGATATTATCATAGAACAAAACCCATCATAAAATTTTAGCATTACAAATTAATCTAGATCTATTTTTAGGTAAGAAAATTAATCTAGATCACAACATTCTAGATCCTTCTTTTTTCTATTACTCATATAAGAAATTAGGAAAATATAACAATTTATAAGGGTTCAAATTAGAAAAAATATTGAATATTATTCTTCACTTAGTTATATTTTGTTCTTAGCTAGGCTGCTGAAAAGACTACAGTGAAGCTTTGACTTTTTCTACTAAAATAATAGAGATAATTCTTGGTTTACTGAAAAAACTCAGCCAAAAAACATGAAAATGCAGGTTCCAGTCTGAAAGAAGCCACTTCCATGCTAAAATTCCAAAGGCTAGAATTATATCACCCGTGCACTCTCTCAAAACACTGGATAGTCAGGAAAAGCACTGGTAATGGACTTTCAGGTGAGTCATGTGGTTTCCACCACAAACACTTGTTTTGCTACTATGATACATGGATAAGATACCATTATTGGATTCTAACATTGGGTATGGATATGAGACTTGGCAAGCCAAAATAAAACGGAAATTAGTATTCAGGGATTCAGCAGGTATTTGAACCTTTAGTATTTGGTAACAAATGTAGAAACATAAATCAACACACTTCTATATTAAACAATTAAAATTATCAAGTATAGCAAAAACAATTCATGCCGAAATCTTATACCAACTTTTTTAGGTTCTTTGGTATTACAGAGAGAAGAGTCCCTTCAGGTGTTCTGTTGGAATTTGGTGTCCAAACGTGTTAACTGAGATGCAACACCTATTTTTAAGTGTCCATGTAACATAACTATCAGAACAGTCAATTATCTTTCTTTCCATTAAATACAAGAGGAAGAAAGAATCTATGAACAACCAGGCCATGCAGATGTAAAAAAGGCTATTAGATATGCAATTGTCTTTCCTTATTAAATATTGTAAAAAAATTCTGTTTTCATACCTATCCCTCCTGTGCTCACAAAACCTTCTCCAAAGACACGTTCATAGCGTAATATGCCACTACATTTATACTGCACATTATCCAAGAACCGTTGGAATCCCTTATCGTCATTTGACTTCACCTTTTGCCATATCCAACAAACCTGCACCAAACAAGAAACCATCTTGGTGTAACTTCAGGTTGCCATAATCTGCCTTAGGTCAAAGAGGACAAGAAATGCAAAGTGAGTAACATCTTATATATATTACCTGATTTTGGTTCCTTTTGTTTCTCACATAAGCTCCAATACACTTGCATCCAAGAAGACAGAGTTCAAAGGAGTTCCCAGATCCATCATCCAAGTGGCATTCCTTAAAGATCTGCAATGCAACTCAAATTAGAAGGAACTAAAAGTTTTAGTACCAAATACACTGCTCTTTACCATTAGGTTTCTCCACAATGGCTACAAGCAAACAATAGAAAAATAAATAATATCTTTATTTTAGTTCAAGTTCAGCTACAACTTGACTACAACATAGAAAAGAGGAATCCTAGTAAACATTGAGTTTAGATAACCCTTGGACTTTTTTTATTGTAAAAATAAAATTTCATTGCAAAAGAAAAAATTGCTACAACTTAGCCAGGTGTTAAGGCAGCACCTGCAAACAAACTAAAGCATTAAAACCAGCCCAAATACAAGTCAAAATAAATTATCCAGATTACGACTTTGGAACCCCAAAACTTCCCCAAGGTCCTCTTCGTTAACTTTTATAAATTCTGGTAATACCAAGATCCAGTCTGCAACAGATTTGCTAACAGCCGCCACCCTTGGACTTTTTGCCTTGCAGACAGTGGAATCCATGAAAAGAAACTACAAGACAAGAATTTACATGTCTTTTTATGGGTCCCACCTTGTCTGTAGGACAAAGGAATACAAGAGTTGCATAAAGTCATTATATACTAGAATTTCTTTGTAGGAAATTATTTCAAACTTATAGAATTGGTAAAACTTTGGTAATAGCTGTTTTTAAAAATCACCCATAACCATGAACTAACTGGGAGTAAGGCATGAACTTATCTAAAAGGATTTAACAGGTAAATTGAGCAATGACATAAACTACTTGAATTGTATTAGCTAACATAAAGCACACCTTTGTGTAGAACTTAGGTTCACGATAGTGAGTTGGGTTGTTTTTCCGCTTACTATCTCCGGATTGATGAAAGCAGGACTCTCTGAAGAAAATATACCCCCCAACCTTCAACCATATGGCCATCCTTTCAGCAAGCTTCTCAACCTGCCGCCAATGAAAATAAATGAATAAAATAGCTACAAGGACAAGAAACAGACTAAGTCAGGGGAAAAAAAAAGATTACCTAGTGAAAGAAAAGTCATAAAAAATATAGAAAGATTATCACAGATAATGCATTCAAAGTTGCTGACATGAACCATAAGAACCCAGTGAACTAAACAATAATAGATCAACCATTGGATAATGAGTTAATAAAGAAAAATATCTCTGGAGATGCAAAAACAAGATTTAACAACTTATATGGATGGTTATATCTGTCATGCCAAAAGAGCAAAGGTTACCAGAGTAACAAAGTTACAGCAAAAGATTTATGCAATCAATATGCTGAATTGTTGATCAGAAAAAAAAAAAGAAAAAAAAAAGGAAAAGAGATCATAGATAATATAAACATAACTCCTAATTGACTTTATTTTATCCAAATTATATAAAGATGTATTCTTGGGTGTTTGTGCATGCATAGATATTATGGTCTAGGAAACATATTATAAACAATTTATTGATGTATCTTATTAAGAATTAGATAAATAATTGAGCAATATCCTAGTTTTCCATTTATGATATATCCATCACCTTAGACATTGTAAAGAAACTGGTCTCAGACTCAGGACAAATGATACCCAAGAAGAAGCACCATGTGAATCAGAATGGTTCCATGTGGAGAATGCCAGGTGTAAAAAGGATATGCCAGATTAAGAACATTTAATTTTTTCCAAACTCCAAAATTTGCAGTCTAATCTGAGAAATAGATACTTTAAATCCTCTACATGCATTGATGGCCAATTCAAGAAAATAGTGAAGGTAAAGGTGACGAAATAACAGATCACCTCTTTATCAGAGAGGTACATAAGTAGCCAATTTGAGAATATCAGATCCACAGATTCTGGTGCAATCTTCAAGTCTGGAGATGTTACATCCGCACATAGAAACTTGACATTCTTAAAATGACCATTGACACTTTCATTCTGCAAGGATCCAAGTAATGGAAAAGAAGTATTCAGTGTTCTAATCAGCATCAGCAATAACATTTTTTAATTCTATTATATTTTCATTAGGTAAGATTACCTTCTTTATGACACTCTCAATGAAGTCCAAAGCAAGCACCTGATTAGCCTCTTTAGCAAATTCACTGGTGAAGCGACCAATACCTGCCCCAAGCTCCAGGACATCTTTCCCTTTGAAAGGTGGAAGTAGGGAGAGCACCTATGTGCAATCAAAATAGTTCATTTCATAAAGTCACAGACAAAAGCTCAACAACAAAGAAAGATAATAAATATTTGGAATCAAGATAGGAAGTGATAGTAACAGGAGTAATATCTTTGGACATCTATGCAGCTAAAGGTGGAAGATCTTATGGATCAAACCAAGAAGGGAAGTGGTTTGAGCAAAGTATAAATGAAGAGCAAATAAATGAGTAGATAACATATTCAAGTACAGACAGATAGAATAATCTGAAAATCTAACTAGTAAAACCATTAAATAGATCCAACGATTTTTTCTTTCTTTCTATCAGGACATAGAAAGCAATGGCATCTATTGATCATATCCAGACACTTCTCCAAAGGTACTCAGCATCTTATACAATGTGTAAGAAGTTTTTGGTTCAAAAGATATCCTTCACTCAGGGCTCATCATCAACTTAAATGACATTTATTGCATGCCTGAAAGTGCTATATCATCTATGAGGCAAGCATGAGATGTCAAAATTTTTATATGATGGATTCTCATAACATGTAGCAACAGATTAACTGCTAATAACATCATGACTTGAATTTTCATAGCACAAGTTACAAATGCACATATTGATGTATATAAAATATGAAACAACACAAAAGGCATAATAGATATGCATATCAAACAGTTTGATGCCAGATCTACTGCCGATAGGTACCAAAAAGGTGGACCAACGGCATTATTTGTTAATCAGGACAAAAAATTATATGTATCCATAAAATGTTCAAAAATAGATGAGAAATGAAGAGAAAGATTAGTGGTTCTCTTTAATTTCAATTAAGATGCTGATAATACTTAATAGAGAGCCAATTAAAGCCTAAAGATGTATCCCTTTTCACATCGAGACCATCACCCAATATTGGCCCCAGTCACTCATGGTTTTGAGAAGAGTAGACTGGATTGGGACCAAACCCTTGACAGTTTTGGTACTAAGTAGCAGCTCTAAACTTGAATCCACGTTCTTAGGCTTGTAGCCCAAGATGTTACTACTGCACCAAGAAATGGCCCCTGTCTCCTTTCTCAACAGCTTAACATAAGTACTCACCACCATCATTTAAGCTTAAGAACTAATTGACAAGTATAACAAGTTCCAATCCAATAGTATATAAACATAAGAAATTACTCCCATGAAAATCTAAGAAAAGCTGTAATTCAAAAGGTATACGTAAGTACAATAAGACTTTACTAAAAGACTATCAGCATTACACATTTTCCTTTCCATGCTTAACAAGACGAAGAAACTCATCATTTCTAAAGAAACAAATGGAATAGAAACCACCATCAGATCTCCAAACACAAAACTTGAAATAAAAAAAAAAAAAGCGAAATTTAGAGAGAAAGAAATTTTACTTCAGGTCGCTCTTCCTTGTCGAGATCAGCGGCTTTGGAATCAAGCATCATAGCTTCAATAGTTAATTCCGAAGAGTGCTCGATCCAGTAGCTTTTCTGAACCTCACGTTCCTCAACTACAAAAAGTTGACAAAACATAAATATAAACAAACAAACAAAAAAAAAAAAAATGAGATAACCCAACGAGCCCCATTAAATCAAAATTCCACGAAAGAGTGCAGGAATCAGATCTTAGTATCTTACCTTGAGCAGCCATGGCTATATCTTGAAGCTCGAGTTTCCGATTCTCAAAAGCGAGGAGTTTTTGCGAGTTAAGAGTAAAGAAATGAAATGAGGGGCGAATGAGCTAATAACCCTCAACGGCAATCCGAGACCTCGAAAAGCTCCTAGATCTTCGGTTGTAAATCCTCCCTCTCTGCTGCATCACCAGTCTCTCTCTCTCTCTCTCTGCTGCATCACCAGTCTCTCTCTCTCTCCCTCTCTCGCACTCTTGCTCTCACTCTGCTCCCTCGCTTTCTCGTCTCGTTCGTGGTCGTGTTTTCTACTTTTCTGGTTTCTCCATCGTTGGGCTTTATAAATCTGGCGACTTGAGTGGCGAATCTTGAATCCGCGAAACGGCCAAACTGCGGAGAATCGGAAGCGATGCCCCACGACGAATCGCCCTGGGCCACGTGTCAATTCATAAAAGCGACCTCGTCCCCAGTTTTCGGCATTGTTTTGTAAGCACTCGACAATATGAATCCAACCCCCAAATAGAATACGGTGCATTGGTGCATTGGAAATTGAACGAATCGGACCGGTTCCGGCCGAGCCCAGATCCCTACCCAAATGGTGGACACTGACCGCCCGGACAGGACGATGACACTCTGGGTCCGAACTTTGAATTGGCTTATCAGCTTAGCTCATCTCATATTGGCACATTCGGGTCGGATTGTTTTAGATATGGTCCTCTGATAATCCGAACTTGCTGAATACGGGTGTTGGAGCAGGGCATGATATCGGATCAACTCTGATCCATTTCCAGTATTTAATATGGATAAATATGTATGATCCCGGAAAAGTATAATAACGGAAGTAGTGTCTCGGTGGAAACAACCATTTGGAAGGAGTTGTCTGCTTTTTTTGGTAAGGACTTGTCTGGTTGTGCCATGGTTCCACCAATCACGTGGAGTGACGTTGTTCCTTACTTTTTTTAATAAATAGATCCAAATACCTAAAGTTTTATTATTTAAAATGATTCTAAATAAATCCAAACACCCACCCTCCCCTCCAAACCAACTCAAGCACAAAAATATCTTGCAGCAACCCATCTATTTCAATGTAAAATGGGTGCCAACCTCATCTACATCCTATAGTATCAAATTTTTACTCACCTTTAAGGCTATGTTTGGTTTGAAGGAAAATGACGGGAAATTTTAGGAAACCTTTAAGGCTATGTATAGTATAGGTTTTCCTACATATCCCTTGTTTTCCCTATCTTTTTCCTTCAAATCAAACAGACTTAAATGTGTATTATATAAGACAAAAAAAAAATGTGTAAAATGGATAATAAATTCTTTTCATCGAATTTTTTTAACAATCTTACTTTCAAAAAATAAATATTTATAACACATTAAATATATCATATAATTCTATTTATTTTTTTAGTTCATGTGTGACTGTAATAATGTTAAAATATCAATGGTGAGAAATCGGATTTAGTAACTATTCACAGCTGTTAAAGACGGTACAAACGGTGTGATATGGTCTTGTGACATCATTTTTTTTGTTTATAACATTTGCTAAAATTATATTTTCAAAGCAATATTGTATTTGCCTATTTGGTATAAAGAGGGACCCACCAGCTTCCATTATGCATCACGTCGCTGTGTTTTAACGTTATTGGATCAATAATTGATTCCCTATGGCCCACAAAAGATACCGTATCTTTGGGAGTGGTCCACTCTCACCTCTTACCCTCTTAGTCCTTTAGTCCTCTTGACTTGGCTCCATCCGAACAATTTTATAAATATTAATTATAAATTTCACTCTCTAATCTCTCTTATATATTAATTTAAAGAAAATGATTTGAATACATCCAACTTTTGATAAATGGATGATGATTGGATCAGATTCCATGAACATTGCTTTAAAATGCAAATTATTCTATGCATTAATTAAGCTTTAAAAATATTTTGCATAATAAAAAATAAAAGTTAGTTTAAATAGGGTGTCATCGCAGGAATTGAAAGACGCAATTACCTGCTCCACTCATTCCATGTTGATAAATATCACATGAAACGAGCTTACTCGACGACAATTAGAGGTAGGGGTGTTTATTATACGGTTCAAATCGAATTCGTGGTTTGGTTCAATTTATATTTATAAATGGTTTAGTTCGGTGTGAGAATTTTTTAAATTGTGTTTTGTGATTTTGGTTTGGTTTATTGAATTTTATAAACTGAACCAAATTGTAAATCTTAAGTCAAAATTTTATATACATATATAATATGAATATATGATATATAAATATTATATATCTAAATGGAATGCATGGAATTATAAATATATACTTTATTTTATAATAAAATAATAAATAAAAGTTTTAGGTTTTAATTTTTAGGGGGTTATTTGGGCTTTCTAATTAGGTTAAGGCTAAAAAAAATCATAGAATGGTTCAAAGTCCCCAAATCGTATTACAAAACGCACCAAACCGTAATAAAACAGTTTGGTTTGATTTGGTTTCCATACCAAAACGGTTTGGTTCAGTTTAGAAATTTTTTAACCATAATTTACTGGTTTGGTCTGAAATCTTCTCCAAACCACATCGAACAGGACCGTGTACACCCCTAATTAGAGGTACATATGGTGGGGCAAAGGCCTGATTTCATGCCTATATAATGTGTGTGTATGTGTATGTGTGTATATATATATTATAATTTATTAGTAAACCTGCACAAAAAAATCTAATAACCAATATGATGATAGAAGAGATTAAAAGAAATGAAAATAAAGTAATCTTTTGATATTTCGAATTAGGTCAAGTTGGTCCCACTCCAATCCAAACATTATTTTTGGGTGCTTACTTATAATAATTTTATTATTCAACATTTTAATTTTATTAATTTTAAAATCTAAATTTAATGTAATTATTTTGATTAAATTCCATTTAATTAATTATACTTTCTTTTATTTCAATTAATTATAATTTTTTCCTAGTGCTTAGCTTTTAACTTTTATCTATTAACTAGGAAAGACCCCCGTATTAAGGACGGGACCATTAATCTGAATTATTTCAATTTTTAAATATTTATATTAGACATTTAGGTTAGGCTTTTTAGAGACTTACCATGTTTTATCAAGAGAATGGCCCCATACTAAGGAGCAACTACAATATCATTTAATTTGAAATTTACTATTCAACTATAAAAAATAAATTAGAAAAATTAACATGCATGGGTCTTAAATCTTTGTAATTGACAATCTATTCTATCCTATTTTGTTTGAAAATCATTATTAATTTATATTGTTTTTAATATGATTTAAGAGATTAAATAAGGTCTTATTTGTAAGCAGTAACCCACTTTAATTGGTATTTGCTATTTATTTGATAAATTTATTTTTAAAAACTAAATTAAGCTAAACATCCAAAAAAAAGTTAAATCTAGTTTGCAATTAATAAACTATTTCATCTAAAAGAATGAAACTTAATTGTTAGTCATTTTTATGAACTTCATTTATTTTTATTTTTATCCATTTAATATTTTGAATATTTTTAAATTATATCATTTGTTTAATCGTTACTTTTGAAATAGTTGTGTTTGAATAAAATTCAATTACTACTATAACATTTGAAGTGGCCACTTTTTAGGGATTAGTTTGCTACTTGTGTGAATTTTAATAATGTGGAGTTATCACTTTTTTGTGAGTGAATAGACTTTTTTTAAAAGTGAGAGTTTAACCTCTTTTAAGATTTTACCTGTTGAAATTTTACAATGCCATGCGTCTGAAGGGTGGGGGTTATTGTCTAAAGACCTTCCTTTGTATGAGTTTCATGTATGGTTGACATGGGCCATTATTATTAACTAAACACCCACCAGCACAACCACTACTTTATTTATCCGATTTCCTTGGCCCCGGATAGAAGCTCTTCAAATTAGGTACTTGATTTAGTACCCTTAAACCACAATATACATTGGAAGAAGGACACTACTGCTACAAAGGAAAATTATAGCATGGTTTATTTAATATACTTGCAAAAGCAAGACTAAGGTCTATCTTTTTTATTCTTTTTATTACATGCTTCTAATTCCCCTCTACAATGCCACATTTTCCACATAAAATTTTTATACTTATCCAAAGTTTTTTTATTTTTTTGTTTCATCGGCTACACAAAACAGCAGTAGTATATTTTTTATTATCCTCCATACGCAGAACCCCCAACCATAGTGATGGTGGAATTTCAACACAGTAGTGAATTTGATTAGAGAAGCTCAACTTGGTTTGGATGGTGCCACCACCTTCCACCTACCCTTAGAGTCTATTTTATTTTTTCCACTTTCTCTATCTAAACCATACTTTTTCTCAACCCCACCCCTTCATTGAATGATGGGTCTCCCAAGTACTTTGTTTTTATTTTTTTTTAATGAAATAGACATTCTCATGATTTTTTTATGAATAGATATTTTCATAATTCTAGCTATTATGTTTTTATATTTATTGGAGAGATTCTTTTAAAGAAAAAAATAGTACAGATTTGTATGTTGAATTTATTATTTTCTAGATCTCTTTCCCAGAAATAAGGAGGATGGTAACAAGTATAGTACTCATGGAGGTCCCACCACCTATGTCCTAGCTAGTTTGTCATATTATGTGCATAAGACGTGACTCTTTATGATTATATAAATAGTAGAACACTGGTTCTGTAAAGTTGGTCATCACGTTTCTAAATGATAATGATAGAAATGTTACATAAACACTTCATCTAAATATGTGATAATCGGATCGATTCCAAGTATCATTGACAGGTCTACCTGCTTGGTTAGATTCTTTTTTTATAATATTTTATCTTTTTGGTGTTTTTTTCTATTAATTTATCAAAAAATATAAGATTTAAATAGAGGGAATTGAATGAGATGAAAAGTAGTAGTTCAATTTACAATTTAAATCTCACAATTAAATAGAGACTAAATTCAAAAATGCGTATTTTATTCAAATGAAAGTTTCACAATCTTACACATATTTTTAATAGTAGTGTAAATATAGAATTTTAAATGTGTTCAATTTTTCTATATTTTCTTTATATTTTGTGTAAAAATAATTCCGATATGTCGCATTTACTTTTTGTTTAATATGATAATTAATTAATATTATACATGTGCTTGTATGTTTCTTTTTGCAACACTTATGTATTTTTTTCATTTGTTTATTTTATTATTTTTACTATTTATTTATGACATTAAATGTTAATACATTTGACCCAAAAGTTGAACTATTGATCTTTGCCAAATAGTAAAATAATTTTATTTTTGGTTAGTTCTAAAATAAGTATTTCATTTTCATTATCAATAAAAATAATTTTTCATTACACTTATTTTTTTAATTTAATTAATAAAAGTATCATAAATGTGTCTATTTTTTCTACATTTTTATAGTTTTCTATATTTATTTCTATTTTAAAAACTTTATTACCTAACCATGACTTCATAGGCTGATTAATTTGATTTAAATGGTTGAATTGCTTAGCCATCGCTTAGATAAAGAATGTTTTTGTTTTTTAGCCAATTTTAAAATATATGGGTTTATATTATTGGTGAAAAATAACTTAAATATAAGATTTAATAAGAGAAAAAGGGAGTTAATACCTTTTAGTATAAGGCTTAATGAAAGGGGATTAAATGAGGTGGAAAGTAATAACTGAAATTACATTTTCAACCTTTACAATTAGAGATGTAATAAATAGATAAATATGAGCATTATAGTAGCCATCAAAAGTTGGCATTAAATCTGTAATAAAATGGCTTGCATACCCTTTATCAAACAAAGAAATAGATGGTAATTTTAGTCCAAAAAAACTTCCACTCTACATCTACACTTTTATATATGGTATAGATCTTTTTCCTTTGTTCATTTATTAGAAAAATGTAAGATTTAAAGAGAGGGAATTGAATGAGATGAAAAGTGGTAGTTCAATTTACAATTAAATATAGACTAAATTAAAAAAAATGAGTATTTTAGTCAATATTTTAAAAATCGGACCAGACTGGATAGCTAAACTATTTTGGCCTGAGAACTGGTCAGGCCACCGGTTTTGTTTTGGCCCTAAATTGCTATTTTACAAAAAAAAAAAAAAAAACAGTTGAAATGGTTAGAGAAATGTTGACCTAAATAGTTTAACCATTAAAATGTTTGACCCATTTAATGGTTCTTAGGTTTCTTTCAAACTAATTCCAAAATTTTTATTTATTTTAAAAACAGAAATTAGAAAACAAAAAAAAAGATAAAAGAAACTTTCATATCTCAAAATCTTATTCGATTATTCACAATGGCCAAAATTAATTAGGGTTTTAGTTATTCCATTTTGATTTTGAGTTTTCTTATTTCTGTGATTTTTTTTAAGTTAAAAAAAATTGCAACTCAATGAAGAAATTGAAAAATTGATGCAATAGATGAGAGATCAAACACCAATCTTATATACACCACTGAATCAAATGGTCTATGATTTAAGAGAGATGTAAGAAGAGGGCAAGCGGTGTTGTAGCGACGATTGAACCGCTAACTTGGAAACCAGAAGCCAAAGCGATTTTGTTTTTGGGTCGATTTTTAAAGCATTAATTTTAGTCAAAAGAAAGTTTCACAATCTTATTTATATTTTTAATAGAAATGTAAATATAGAATTATAGAACTGTTCAAAATTTTTTATATTTCTGTTTAAAAATAATTCTGATATGTCACACTTACTTTTTGTTTAATATGATAATTAATTAATATTATACATATGCTTGAATGTTTTTTTGCAACATTTATGTTTTTTATATTTTATTATTTATTTATGACATTAAATGTTAATACATTTGACCCAAAGGTTGAACTTTTGATTTTTGCCAAATAGTAAAATAATTCCGTTTTTGGTCAGTTCTAAAGTATGTATTTCATTTTCATTATCAATAAAAGTAATTCTTTTTGTTACACATTATTTTAATTTGATTAATAAAAGTACCATAAATGTGTCTAATTTTCTCTACACTTATGTAATTTTCTATATTTATTTCTATTTTAAAAAAATTATTACCTAACTATGACTTCATAGGTTTATTAATTTGATTCTAATGGTTGAATTGCTTAGTCATCACTTGGTTAAAGAATGTTCTTGTTTTTAGCCAGTTTTAAAATGAGTTTTGTATTGTTAAAAATATTGAGATAGATCTAATTAGTACCATTTATTGATGAAAAATAACTTAAATATAGGACTTAATACGAGAAAATGAGAATTAATACCTTTAAGTATAAGATTTAATGAGAGGGGATTAAGTAAGGTAGAAAGTAATAATTGAAGTTACATTTTCAATCCTTACAATTAGAGATGGATAAATACACAAATATGACCATTATAGTAGTTGTTAAAACTATAATAAAATAACTTTTATACCCTTTCTCAAACAAAAAAATAAAGGATAATTTTGGTTCAAAAAAGTTTCATACTACATTGTGAAACAAAATTAGCTACGTTCACATCGAACCACTATTATCGTATTGCAAATATTTTTAAGTCTACACTGATCAAACAATTAATCAATGGGCAAATTTTTTAAATTATCCCTAATGTTTAGTTAATTAACTAACTTTCTCTTTTGCCGTTAACTTTCCTTCACACTTCACGCTTCGCTTACATGTGACATCATGTCACTGGTAATTTTTTAAAATTCCTAAAATACCCTTCTTGTGACATATTCATCGTCCTCAACCTTGAGAGGAAGAGCATAGCGGCAATGTCAAGAACCCCTTCTCCTCCCGATTCCTCTCTATCCTCTCACTACTATCTCCATCTTTCCCTTTTCTCCCCTATTTCATTTCCATCTTCCTTTCCCACCATAGGGCCTTTGTTCATAAGGAGTTGCAGCAGCGGTTCACCTCTCTTGTTCTCGATGCTCACCAACTGTGCCTATCAGACCTGGCAAAGCACAGCACCAGATGATATGATGCCCGCCTACCATAAGTTGTCGGAGTTGGACACAAGTCGCCGGAGCCAAAATTCTAAATGATAGAATTCTGAAATGCCACTACTGAGATCCGTCACCCTCTAGGTCTCCACATCTTGACATCTTCTCAGAAGAGTTCCGGGCACAGATTTCTCAATTACCCAGGCGAATGCCTCTCATAAGAGCTCCGTAACCTAGGTGAAGATTTCCGCATCTCAACATCGTCTCTCTTGTTTGGTTCCTGCGACCGGCCAATTTAGTTACTTCAATTCGTTGGCAACCCTGTAAACTGGGGCATGGAATTTGGCCTTGAATGCAGCAGAGAAGATAATTGCCACCGGTGGGTCCCAGGAGTCTTCTTGTTGGCGTATTCATACAAGCTAGATTTTGGTAGAAAGTGGGTAGTCACCACCAATGTTGAATCCGAGCCAGAAGCGGAAGAAATAGAGAGTGGCCATTATAGCTTTTGCATCTTGTCCAAATGAAAGCCCGGAAAAGATTGAGCATGAGGGTCATGCCATAGAGATACGCTTACGACCCATCTTATCACAGAGCCAGTCGAAGAAAAGTTGGCCGATGAGTGTGCCACAGAATGCAACGCCATTGACAGTGGTTGATACATTGGGAGGTAGGCTTCCTGCTTAGTCGACCCATCAACAAGGTACTATATCTGACCAATCGATTTGGTGACGAGTGAGAGGCAGTAGCAGTACAGATCATAGGCATCCGTAAAGAAAAACCCATGCCTGCAATTACGATTGTAGTGAAATGGTACCATTGTATCTTCTTTTGATTAAGTGCTTTAAATACCTTCTCTATGCCAAAAACGTAAAACCAGAACTTTGTTTGTTTCTGTGGTGAAACAAACAAAGAGAGGTGCACTGTGTTGGAGCCGATGATAACAAACTCATTGAAAAAACAGTTGAAAAAACTCATTGAAAAAACAGTCGACTATAACAAACTCATTGAAAAAACAGTCGACTATAACAAACTCATTGAAAAAACAGTTGGCCATGTGTTGGAGCCGATGATAACAAGAGAGGTGCACTGCTATTGTTTCATGTATGAATAGAGGTCCTACGGAGGGAAAGGAATGGGGGAGGGAAAAATTTTCATCAATTGGGTTTTGTTTTGAAATTTTGAGGAATAGTGGAAGGTAAATTTGACATTTCATTTTTTTTTGTTAGCACTAACCGTCAATATCAATCGTAAGAAACAATAGGGATATTTTAAGACAATATGTAAACAGTAAAAGTAGAGTTAATTAAATAGCTAAACCATAAGGATAGTTTAAGAAATTTGCCCTTAATCAATTCAGGTTTTATGTAACATGGAATCCTAATATTTATACTCTAGGGAAATGTTTGCAAAACTAGGTTGAGCATCAATCTTGAAAAGGGAGGTTCATGGTTTAGAGGTTCAACCAAATTATTATGGAATATATACATAATAATATTAATTATATACATATATACAAAATATATAATTATATTCTGATATAACATATATTATTTTATTCTAATTTTAATTTTTTAATATAAAAAATTAGAATTAAGACAAAAAGGCTTTTTTTACACATAAATAGTGGGGCATGGTGCCTTATCATCACATAGATCACAAAAAGCTAGCCCAGACAATCGAATGCGAAGTTATGACCCTCAAAAGTTTGAATTTATGTGTAAAAAAATGAAATAAAACCACCTACTTTTTTTTGAAACCGGAACCAGTTCATTGGTTTTCCAATTGGACTAGCTGAATCATCAAGTTTGACCAATTTTTAACACATTCTTGTTTGGGGTATGACCAAATTGGCTAGAGGACAATCATGATTCAACCAATCCAACTGACCTATATCTAGTCTAGTTTTCTAAACATTACTCTAATGGGGTGTTCTTTTTTTGAATTTTGAGAGGGGGAAAAGTTGGTCAATGGGATTTTGGTTGCCATTGACCAAGAATCCCATGTTTTTTTTTTTTTTTTTCAGATTAATGTGGGGACTAGGTAAGGTTTATTTTCATGGGTATCACTTAAATAACTTTCCCACTTAGGGGGAAAGTTTCCAACACTTGAGTGGGACAAAAATGCCCCTTTTAATAATGATTTTTTATGGTTAAAATGGTTATTTCCTTTTTTTACTTGGGAAATAAAAGAACATGGGTAAATACACTTGCCTGGGTAAGTGTTTCCCAAGTAATTGCATTTACCCGGGTAAGTAACTTACCGAAAAGCGAACGGGGCCGAAGAGTCTGTTTAGAATTGTTTTTTAAATGTAAATGGTATAGTAATCAAAACCTATATGTTGCTTTGATGATCCGGTTGTTGAGATGGTCACTTGCACCCCTCCAAATAGGAGATATAGGATCAAACATGTGGAATCACAATTCACGACCTCTCCAACTTCCTGATATAACCAATGGGTCTTACATGCACCTTGCTCTACTCCACCCCAAATTCCCCCCGTAATGAGTACGGATGGCAATTTTCCCCATCCTCGATGTAGACTTGTTCATGGGCCGAACTAGGCTTTGCCTCTTTATCAATAGAAAATGTGCAGGCCGCAGGCCTGAGCCCAAGCCCGAAGCCCGACCTGTACACAAAATGTCTTATTTTTAGTGTACTTTTATAAACTAATATTATATTAATTTAGTAATAATTTAATAAATTAATAAACTAATTTGTATTTCCTAATAGTAAATTAATATTTATTAATAATTTAAGAAACAAATATATATTATTTATATTTACTATATATAACATAAATGCTTTTTTATTATATGTAATAGTATCGGGCTAGGCATATTAGAGAAAGCACGAGCCTGGCCTAAAAAATGACTAGGCCTGGTATTTAAAGCCCGAGCCCAAGCCTGTAGTCTTGAAGTTTTGTTCAAGCTCGAAAAATAAAGGGCTGGGTCGTCGGGCTACCTGGCCCATGAACAGGTCTACCCCGATGGGGACCCGTCTTCCCCGACCCCTTCGGGTCGGGGATGGGGATTTAGGTCCCCACCCTGCCCCGACCCCGATTATATATATATTTATATATTTATTATATTGTTTATATTATATCAAAATATATTTAAAACATTATTTATAATTTAAAATTGTTATTTATTTTAAGTAAAAATACTATTGTCTAAAAAAATTTGGAGATTCGGGTCTCTACAAAAACCCATTCCATTGGGAATTAGGGATGGAGGACAAATTTTATTCCCAACGGGGATTGGAGATGGGGATGTGAATTGATGGTGCACGACCTGGTCACTCCTAGCTGGCAGCGGCTGCGCTCCTAGCTGGCGACGGACGAGATACCTGTGAAGAAGAAGGATCCTCGGGAAGCTCTCCCTGTGGAAATACTCCGATGCTTAAGTTAGTAGCAGGAAGAGAGTTGTAGAGTAGAGCAAAAATGAAAGGGCTAGAGTACAGATAACGCCAGTTACCTTTACTCTTGGGGGCCGGAGCTCTTATATACTGATGTCTTGTCAAATCAGGCATAACCACCTCTGATTCTCTGCCGCAGCTGTTACTTGCCAGGGCTGAGCTAGTGGGCATAGGTAACCATTGCAGTGTACGGTCCTGCCAGGCAAGGGACACCTCTCAGGGCTGGCAGGCACGACGCCGCCTAGCGAGAGACGTGGGTGCAGTCTCCAGATGTGGCAGATACGGTTGTCAGGTAGGAGATCTTTCAGTGATACGCCGAGCTGCTCTGCCCCAAGCTACCTCGTGCCGAGCTACCTTGTACTGAGCTCCCCTATGCCGAGGTGCTTCTACCCGAGGTGGCCTACTTGAGTTTGGTCGGGCGAGTTTACTCTTATGAGGCTCCCGAGCTCAACCCGAAGTACCTTGAGCTCGGGAGATTTCCATCTTGGAAGAATCTTAGCTCGGGGTAATCAGAGTGTCATCTTGTAGCGAGCTGCCACGCTGGATCTTGGCGGACTGGTCGCATTGAGTTGTCACTTATGCTGAATCATGTCCACGTGTCCTCTTATGATGAGGTCGAGCCAAATCACCCTCCATCATGAATTTTTCAAAATCAGGGTCAGAGATGGAGAATATGATCCCCACTCCATTGCCATTCATAATAATGCATAGTATGTAATGCCAAAAACGATGAAGACAGAACACTCTTGGCATGGTCAATCAGTTTTGAAGCAGATAAAAGCAATGGTGAGAGTATATGTCAAGAAGATTCAAGCCCTATTTGTATTGCGGAATGCATGAACTGGCCTTATAGTGCGCTAAGCTACTTTTCAAAATAGTTGTTTTTTTTTTTTTTTTTTTTTTTTTTTTTTTTTTTTTTTTTGAAAAGCAGATGCAGAAAAACATGACCTAAAATGATATTTATATAATGCCTATTCCTAAGTAGANAATTTAGTAATAATTTAATAAATTAATAAACTAATTTGTATTTCCTAATAGTAAATTAATATTTATTAATAATTTAAGAAACAAATATATATTATTTATATTTACTATATATAACATAAATGCTTTTTTATTATATGTAATAGTATCGGGCTAGGCATATTAGAGAAAGCACGAGCCTGGCCTAAAAAATGACTAGGCCTGGTATTTAAAGCCCGAGCCCAAGCCTGTAGTCTTGAAGTTTTGTTCAAGCTCGAAAAATAAAGGGCTGGGTCGTCGGGCTACCTGGCCCATGAACAGGTCTACCCCGATGGGGACCCGTCTTCCCCGACCCCTTCGGGTCGGGGATGGGGATTTAGGTCCCCACCCTGCCCCGACCCCGATTATATATATATTTATATATTTATTATATTGTTTATATTATATCAAAATATATTTAAAACATTATTTATAATTTAAAATTGTTATTTATTTTAAGTAAAAATACTATTGTCTAAAAAAATTTGGAGATTCGGGTCTCTACAAAAACCCATTCCATTGGGAATTAGGGATGGAGGACAAATTTTATTCCCAACGGGGATTGGAGATGGGGATGTGAA
Organism: Nelumbo nucifera; assembly: GCF_000365185.1. Next base: position 1,936,633 of record NW_010729164.1, read on the forward strand.
TTGATGGTGCACGACCTGGTCACTCCTAGCTGGCAGCGGCTGCGCTCCTAGCTGGCGACGGACGAGATACCTGTGAAGAAGAAGGATCCTCGGGAAGCTCTCCCTGTGGAAATACTCCGATGCTTAAGTTAGTAGCAGGAAGAGAGTTGTAGAGTAGAGCAAAAATGAAAGGGCTAGAGTACAGATAACGCCAGTTACCTTTACTCTTGGGGGCCGGAGCTCTTATATACTGATGTCTTGTCAAATCAGGCATAACCACCTCTGATTCTCTGCCGCAGCTGTTACTTGCCAGGGCTGAGCTAGTGGGCATAGGTAACCATTGCAGTGTACGGTCCTGCCAGGCAAGGGACACCTCTCAGGGCTGGCAGGCACGACGCCGCCTAGCGAGAGACGTGGGTGCAGTCTCCAGATGTGGCAGATACGGTTGTCAGGTAGGAGATCTTTCAGTGATACGCCGAGCTGCTCTGCCCCAAGCTACCTCGTGCCGAGCTACCTTGTACTGAGCTCCCCTATGCCGAGGTGCTTCTACCCGAGGTGGCCTACTTGAGTTTGGTCGGGCGAGTTTACTCTTATGAGGCTCCCGAGCTCAACCCGAAGTACCTTGAGCTCGGGAGATTTCCATCTTGGAAGAATCTTAGCTCGGGGTAATCAGAGTGTCATCTTGTAGCGAGCTGCCACGCTGGATCTTGGCGGACTGGTCGCATTGAGTTGTCACTTATGCTGAATCATGTCCACGTGTCCTCTTATGATGAGGTCGAGCCAAATCACCCTCCATCATGAATTTTTCAAAATCAGGGTCAGAGATGGAGAATATGATCCCCACTCCATTGCCATTCATAATAATGCATAGTATGTAATGCCAAAAACGATGAAGACAGAACACTCTTGGCATGGTCAATCAGTTTTGAAGCAGATAAAAGCAATGGTGAGAGTATATGTCAAGAAGATTCAAGCCCTATTTGTATTGCGATATGCATGATCTGGCCTTATAGTGCTCGATGCTACTTATCAAAATATCTGTTTTTTCTTTTTTTTTTTTTTTTTTTTTTTTTTTTTTTTTTATTACTTTAACCTCTTTATAAATGATTGTAAATGATATTTATATAATGCCTATTCCTAAGTAGAAATCTTTAAAAAATATTTACTTTTCCTATCCCTCGTTCAACCTATAAGACAAGAAAGAAAGGACCTGATTTTTTTAGGGTGGGGTGGGGTGATGAATTTTTATTTCATTGATTTTTTTTTTGTGCAATACGGTAACTGAAATGAATATGAAAAATTTGGGATTTTTTCACTTATTTAGTGAAAATAAATAATATAAAATATAAAAATATAGAATTACACAGCATTAATGGAACAAACAAATCTTGTAATAAATGTGCCCAATGATTTCAAAATTTCAAAGAAAAATAATTGAATTTAGATCAAGCCAATCAAAGATATGGAATGGCTGATATTCGTGGGCTTTTTATGGATATTTTATTTGTCTTCAAAATGCAGTTCAGTTTTTAAATGGTCATTTGTCTTTTCCCTACTTTTTTAGGCTATAGATTTTACCATAATTAAATTGATTCAAATCAGCCTCTTTAAAAAGCCAATCAAGGCTACAGTTTCTTTAAAAAGGAAAAGGTAAATGAATTATTTAAAGAAATGAGTGGATTCTGAAAAAAAAACAAAAAGGAGATAATTACATCCGAGTACTTTCAATGGGGAATTCAGTAGAACTCATCCTATGCTAGAAGTTCACAAATATTAATACATCTTTGGCAAGCACTCAGCCTATTCACCTCACCTGTCTTATAAGGGGAAAAAAAGGAAAAAAAAAACTGCATAAGAAACAAATTGATGATGCAATAGTTCAATTAGGTTGTATTCGGTTTGATAGAATTGAGCAAGAGACAAAATGTTGAAGGAAGGTTATCAAGCCATTTCCTCAACTTTCTGTTTCTTATGGAAAAATGCCTAATCAGTACCTGTATTTTTTCTTGAGTGATTATTTTGTCTTCAAACTTTAAAATGCAACAATTCACAACAATTCAGTACCCTAATTTGCAAAATGCAATAATATAGCATTAGTCATTAATCAGTCGTTAATAAGTAGTATGTGAAAAGATACAAATTATCATCTAATTTTCTTTATCAATCATCCACTAAAATCAGAACCAACCCTCAAATTTGTTATCCCTTTTAATTTTTCCCTAATCAAATAACAAACTATAGTACTATGCTTAGAAAATAACTCGCATTGTCCAGAAATTCAGATATACAAAGAAAAGAAAAAGGTTTAACTTTTTACTCTTAATATCAATAAAAATAACATTTTTTTATATAATAACGAGAATGCTATAACTTTTTTAAAAAAATGTCAAACAAGTTTATTGGGTACTGTTGCTCGTCTTCCTCCTCGTCTGTATTCATAACTTTCACCAGAAGCCCAAAAAACTTTGGCAAACTAGCTAGAAGGCTAGAACCCCATCAACTGTCAAAAAGAAAAAAAAATAATAATAAATAAGAAGAAAAAAAAGACTGATCAGCGTCTCCGGTAAATCTTAGCTTGAAGGACATTACATAAGAATTCAAGGTTGAGAGATTCCTTTATTTATTTTTCGAGGTCACATACTCATAGAGGACGAGGCTCGGTGACTCGTTGAACTTCCGTTTTGAAGAAAAGAATGCAAAACTTGTTGATCGAAAAGTAGAGGAACCCTCCTTGCGACTGAGTGACAAACGATTCAAAACTCTTCCCAACAATGCAGTGCCAAACTGGGCCGTACAACGCATCGAATTCCTGCAAAATTGAGTCATCATCAATTCACCATGGTTAAGGGACAAAGTAAGTGCATGCAACCGCTTTCAGCTTTCTTGATGGGCTGCTGCGTCTGTGGTCTCAATCCGAAACCCAAACGTTAACGTACATCGACTCCTCGTTAATCTCCGGAAGTAACCCAAAGAGAGAACTTAAATCAGTTCTTTTCCTGTTTTCCAGAGCTGAATACCATCTACTCAGATGGGTGGACTGTGAGTAATCGAGCTATAGCTAAAACAGTTGGTGGTTAAGATGATTTTTTTTTTCTTATTTTAGATATAACTCTACTAAATCGTACCTTCTTGAGAACGAGAACCATGGGGGTGGGGTTAGGCCGTGAGCTATTTGAGGCGGCATCAATAAGTGCTCTAGCCTGTCGGAACACTCTCTCTTGCATGGCTGCTGGCATATCGGCCGTTTTCAGCCGTATGTTTAGTTCCACAGCGATCGCTGCCAACTTTGCCTCCGGAGGCATACCCGTACCCGAGATGGGTAGAGTATTCCCTCCTGTTTTTTCTTTCGTCTTCGACTTCCGTTCCATATCCTGCAACTATTTTTCTCCAAGAGAGAGAAGTCGGTAGTTGAATTCTAGAAGTTGGTTTCGATGAACTTTCTGACTTCGACTTCCATGTCCTGCAGGCATTTTCTCCAACTCTTTTACTGTTTGATCACGAATCTGTTTGCCAAAGTTCTATGATTCCTGGTGAAGTTCCGTTCGTATGAATACAGAGGAGGAAGACCAGCAACAGTACCCAATGCCCATATTTGAAAATTTTTCAAAAACATTATCTCATTTAGTTATTATATTAATTATTATGGGCAAAAAGTTGTCCTTATATGCAAATGCAAGAAACCCAAAAGAAAACGATGGAGAGAGAGAGAGAAAAGTTAGGTGAGAGGGGGAGGGTGGTTACTTTCGAGTTCACATCTGAGCCACACAATGGGGCGCTCCACAATGTCCCACAGCGCATTTCCGCCGTGTATTGGGAACATTATCGGCTCCACAATGTCCCACAGCGCATTTCCGCCGTGTATTGGGAACATTATCGGTGGATGCTCCCAATACAAGGCGGGATTGCTCTGTGGGACGTTGTGGGGCGCAAATCTGAACTCGCTACTTTCATCCATAAGATGTCTAGCTTCTCATTATCTCATTATCCTTTTAGTGGACCCCACCGAGGCAAAGTGGCTACTAGCCTACGGGTTCGCATCCGCCGCATCCCACACGTTGTGGGTGCGCCGCATGTCCGCCCACACGCGAATTAAAGAGACTCGTGCGGATTTCACGGGACGGCTATTAATTCCGCCCATTAGCTCCCTCGCACCCAAAAGGGCATCATCCCCTTATTCTGGCTTCGTATCCTCTCTCTCCAATTTCAGACCTGAAACCCTCTACCTTCCGTAACCCGCTGAAGATTGCCCCCTTCGAGTTCCGCTGGTCAACGGCAATGATCATTCCGACAGGAGGTAAGTATTCCTCGACTTTCATAATTTTTTCTCATTTTCTTTCTTGTTTTTTCTTTTTATTTTTTCTCATTTTCTACCATTCTCGTATCTGAAACCCGTCGGAGTGAGAGCCCCCTTCAAGTTCCACCGATTGACGCCGATGGTCGTTCCGGTAGATTCATTTACCAGATGTAAGTTTCAAAACTGTATGCACACACTAGTGTGATTTCATGCTTTTGCGCACTAGCTGACACAAGGAACCAAACATTGGAATTGGAAATGACTACTAGTTATATATTTCGGTCAATCCACTTGGGATGCTGCTGCTAATTATTTATTTACACAAATGTTAGATTAGTCGTCTTCAAGCAAGTAAGGACAGTTACAGCCAGCATCCGCACCTTCACTCTCCTCACTGTCTCTCAGTTTTCGCAAGTGAAGGGGGGCCTTGATCTTTTGCACCGTGCAAGATATGAGGTTGTTGACGGTCTCAACCGACTCCACGGTGAGATTAGCCGTCGGCAGATTATTGATTAGTATCTGAAACGCCACTGTCAGTAGCGACCCACCCACACCCTCTACGAGCTTCCGTTGGCGTTAGCATGGTGATGGTTGCTGTTGATGGGACCACGTGATCCGGGACCATCTGGTACAATAGCAAATCCCGAGGGCAGCAGTGCCACGTACGCCGAATCACTGCCGTTCATCACTACATGCATGGCTGGAATGAAAACCGGAGCATACACCACCAGGGATCCAGTAATTAAAATTTTTGTGAAAAAGAAGGAAAAAATTGTAAAGATTGCAGGTAAGAAGCTTTTTAAAGGAACCATCTATATGAAGAAATCAGTTGATTTCGTTACAGTGAAGAAAAACAAAGTCAAAACAAACAAACTCGAAGGGGGCTCCCACTCCGGTGGGTTTCACATGTGAGAACCGTAGAAAATGAGAAAAAAAAGAAAAAAACGAAGATAGAAAATGAAAAAAACTTATGGAACGTCGAGAATACTTACCTCCTGCCGGAACGGTTGTCGGTGTCGACTGGTAGAATTCAAAGGTGGGCAATCTGTTACGGAAGGTGGAGGATTTAAGCTCTGAGATTGGAGTTAGAGAAAGAGGATACGAACCCAAAATAACCCAGAATAAGGGGATGATGCCCTTTTGGGCGAGAGGGAGCTAAGGGGGCGGAACCAATAGCCGTCCCATGAACTACACACGAGTCTCTTTAATTCACGTTTGGGCACACACGCGGCGCGCTCACAATGCGTGGGATGTATTTGGGGGCCACGCGGGGCGGATGCGAACCCCTGGCCTACTACCATTCGACACTTCAAACAATGATAAAATGTGGCGTCACCCATGTCAATCTCCTCCACCCCGGCCCCAAACCTTCTCTCTCTTCTTCCGTCGGGAACCCATCATAAACACTGAACCCACCACCGTAGTCTCTGCTGCGGCTACCATCGTCCTGGGCTGTACCTCCTCCGGCGCTATTGGAACCTAGTGGGCATAACTAGCTGCTGCAGCCTAAAAGGGGTTAGGTCTCCAACCGAGGGAATATCCGGAGGTGTTGTGGGAAAGCTGAGCTTGCACAAGGGTCCACGCAAGCGGAAAACGGTTGCATCATAGGGTGGTTGATCCTGGACAAGTGGTTCTCATCCGGGAGCTTAACAAAATTAGGAGAGTGGTTGATCTTCATGCTGATCTTCCGAATTCCTTTACAAAATCTGTTGAACCTTCATCCGATGGGGATTCAGGTGAGACATTGAAATCGGACGGGAAAACAAGACACAAAAGAATTAGGCCCGACTAGGAGCTGGAACTTTGGGCACACCGCATCTGTATTAGGCATTTACTCGATACAGTTCTCATTAGAATATATATATAAAACAAGAATGATCTAGAGCAATTCCAACCATCCAATGAGTGGGTCTATCAGAAAAAATCGGTTTGTAGTGTTTGTGATGGATAATTCGGGCTTTGTTTCATCTTTTTGAGTAAGAAGATAATGGACAGTGTGCTTTGAAAGTTTGGATAGGTAGATTGTTATGAGGTCATGTTTCATCTTTTCAGAAGTCTTAAATTGCATATGAGGTCATGTTATATACATAAATGATGTCATTAAGATAGGTAGATTGTCGCATTTTGAAAGTTTGGATATTGGATTGTCACATTTTAAAAATTTGATGATCAAATTGTCACTCAAGCCAAAATTTCCTTTCTCTTATTTATTTCTATTAAACCAAATATAGCCTTGTCTCTTCTGAAAAATTATTTGTAGTCATTTATGGTGGAAAAATTGTGGTCTTACATTCCCACATTATTAGTTTTCTCAAAAACGTTTATACTTGATTGATGCATTAAAAATCAGGAGAGTTGTTTGAATTGTATAGATAACCCCATAAGTCAGTTTATTGTTGCTTATTCTTGCTAGGTGCCATTAGGTAGTGCATAGGATTTGAAGCTAAAAGTGCTTCCTTTAAGCAAGAAACATGAAAAGGACTTCTTCACTTTTACCAAAATCAAGACACAAGCAAAATTTAAAGTATCAGAAATGCCAAGTGTATTGGAAAATCAATTAATTTTAAGAGACGTATCAGGATTCGCCTTGTATATACATGCGTATCGAAGAAAAACTAAGATACGCATAGATACACTTGGAAACACTATAAATACTTTAATAAATCATAAAAATACATCAACAATACTAAATATAGGACTTCAATGAGGTGTATATACATTAAATTAATATATTTTAATGGTTTTATGAAGAAATATATTATAGCTAATTATAATTTCATTAAAAATCCTATACTTAACTATAATTTATAAATTATAATTCTTATGTTTTAATGCTTTATGGGATGGGAAAAACCCAACTCCTATCCAACCATAAAACATGCATTGGCACAGCTTCTATGTAAAAATATAATTAATAATTATTATTTATTATTTGTTTCTAAAAATTTTAAAAAATAAATAAATATTATATAATATATTCAAAAAATAGTTATTAAAGAAGAAATTTCAATTGCTTTGTGGATATGATAGATCATCCATAGAATTATAATATATTCAGTCATTGTGATCGAGTGATAAAATATATTTAATGAATTAATTATTTTTTTAATTCTAAAAATACAAAAATAAAAAAATAATTATTAAAGAAGAAATTCCAATTGATCGGTGGATATGATAGATCATCCATAGAATTATAATATATTCAATTATTGTGATTAAATGATAAAATATAATTAATTATTATTTATTTTTTTAATTCTAAAAATATAAAAAATAAAAAAAATATTAAAGAAGAAATTTCAATTGTTCTATGGATACGATAAATAGATCCATAGATTTAAAGCATATTTAGTCTTTATAGACAGAGAAAAAAATTACATTTTCAATTTTTTTATTAATTTATATTTTTCTCAAATATCTTCATGAAATTTCCATAAATCTACTGATCACACAAAAAAAAAAAATTGTGATTTTGAATCTAATAAGAAATGAATGTCAACATAAATTTAAACATTCAAGAAAAAAAAATCACAAGATATTATAAAAAAGTGAAAAAATTTACTTATTTTTTCCATATTTTTTCAAAATTTGAAAATTCTTTAAAAAAATTAACGATTCACACTTGTTTCTTGTAAACATTTGCAAATCTACACTCTGGAATGAAGTTTGGAGTTCTAGAGTCATTTGGGGGTGAAAGAAAGCTTATTTCAGGGAAAAGAAACTTGCTTCCCCCCTTTTTTTAGTTTTTGGCCATATCTTTTTCATCAATACGCTACTAATACGCCCCGATATGGATCCGATACGCATAAAAAAGATGAAACACCCGATTTCTATGCGTATCCCGTATCTATTTTTCAAAGATAAAATATATGATACGCTCCGCATCAAGCATATTGTGTCGAAATTTTAAACCTTGGACACAAGTACAACCGTTTTGCTTAAAACAACCTAAATAACTAAACCAAAAAATAACATTAGGTAAGGTTGAAATGTCTACATAGGCCATAGCATGGACGTGGAATACAAGTACAATGATTTCTAAGAAAACTACGACAGGACCAAACACCATTTTAATGTACAAACCATGGGAATGTTTAGTATGGCTTCTGCTTATTTAAAAAGTATTTGTATTTGATTTGTCTTTAAAATCGAGGAAAAGTAATTGGTAAACATTTTTTTCTTGTTTGTTGACAATCAGACATCACATAAGTGGAATATTAAATAAATACCTTGATGTTGAGGAAAACATTAAAATGAAGATTCCTCCAACAGTTGGATTACACATAAACCAAGATAAACATTTATAGAGACTTACCAAATAACATTTTGGTACAAACGCCTATATGGCAATGAGCTGATACCATTTATCAAAGAAATAGAAGCCATACCAACTGTATACACCATCCATTTTTTCTACACAATGTCGTAGCTCTGGGCTGAATGAATGAAGTAACGTGTTGGTGGGGCCACTACAATACATCAATGGCCTTGATTCTCGGGTCTTTTTTGGATACAAATGGAAAACCAACACAAACCATATTAACATGGTGGTAACCTGCCAGCCGAGTCTTAATAAGCGGGAACTGGGTATGCTCCTCACACAGGAGCGCCTCACATGCACATCCACCGTGCATTGAGAACATCTCCCATGAATAATAACTTATAAGTATGGGAGATGTTCTCAATGTATGGTACGATGTGCGTGTGAAGCATCCGGTCTCTAAGTTTCCCTTGTGAAAAGTATGATTGTAAACGATATTGACTGGAGTTGGAGAAGAGAGCACATCCAGGGGGAGGGGGGTTTGAGTCAATCCTTGAGCATCTTGTTTGTAGCCAGGTGGCATTTAATAAAAATATAGTCTTGATCCTCCTCTAATCCGACCACATGATGGGCAGCAGTGAGAGGGCTAACATTTATACCTCTCTTTCTATAAGATTTTTCCTAGAAGGGAGTTTATTTAGGGTGTCTTTGATTGCTGGGAAAATTGCGCTGAGAAAGGATGAGATAAGAAGAGGAAAAATTATTTTCTCAGTTAGTTATAATGCATTTGTTTGCTAAGAAATTTTTCGTGAGAAAATCCACTTTCTAGTGTTTGTTTTGCAAGAAAGTTTATATGAGAAAAATCATTCTCAAATATAAAAATGCATGTAATTTACAACAACCCCTTCTCCAACCTCCTTCTCCTTCGACATTCCCTCTCTCTCTTCACTCTCCCCTTCATCTGAATAGAGAAGAGACGACTGTCCATCTTCTCTTTCTTTCAACCGAAACTTGAGGAGGTCAGCACTGTTTATCTTCCTTGTTTGGACACGGCGAGTCGGCGGTGGAAGTTCTCAGATCAGTAACCTTCTCCCGCTCCGGTGTATTGTCTCCCCTCTTTGAACTGTTCATCATCTCGGAGCTCTCGATAGAGGTGGTGAACTAGCAGCGGGCGGCAGCTACCCCTTCATCTTCACCCCCTTCCTCTTTCACCCTCTCTGTTTCTTCTCGATCGCTGCTACAAAGGGAAATGCATAAGAAAGCAAAAAGATAACTTTGTCGCTATTTATTCATCGTCGAACATAGAGATTGTTGGGGGTATGATCTGAAAATCAGGGAAGACCCGATGAGCTCTTGGATGGGGAGTCTTTCGAAGACACTTGGAATTCACTACTAGGACAATGGCCACTGTTGCTTTTCGCCAGGGAAGGTGTCCAACGGCCATTCAATGGCAAGAAGTGAGGGTGGAATGGGATGGAAAGAGAGGAAAAGGGAGAGGATGAGGGAGGATGGTCGGTCGAAGCAACGAAACTACCGCTGCTACTAGAAGTTGTAGCGGCAGTGGCTGTTTCAATCACACCACTCTAGTTCGCTGCAGTCGAGAGGAAGATGCCAATGAATAGTAACTTTGAAGACTTCTCCCTCATGAGATTACGAGAAGAAGAGTGGGGGGTGAAGCCGGTGTGAGGTAGCTGCCGCTCTTGGTTTTCGAGCAAGGGAGAACGATGATGAACAGGCGAAGCCAAAAAATTCTTCTCTATCTTTGGGGTCCGAACGGGGAAGAAGAGGAATCATTCCCTGTTGACTTTTTACTCTGATAAAGCTCGCCCAATTTTCTTAGTTTTTTCCTTTCCCATTGGGATTGCACTGTTTTAGTGCGATCCCGATCACTTCATTTTGGGATCTCGCATCCTCTTGTTTCTCATCCCAAAACACTATTTACCAACAAACAAACACGAGAAAGAGAGAATCATTCAGAAATATTCCATTTTCTCATCCCTTTCTCAGTAAACAAACAGACCCTTAGTATTAGTAGCCATAGGAAAATAACTGGATCATCCAAAGCATGGTCATTTCTCAACAAGTTATATGCTGATTTAACTGTCAAGTTTCTGTCCAATCTTGAATCCCATTGTTCTGACTTCTGAGTCCTTCTCAAGGTTCACTGGAATGTAGATTGAAGAGATTTTGTTAATTAAATCTTGAGAATTTATGTAGATTCTAAGATCTATTATCTTTTTCTATAAATTCGCAGACCTTGGTGTCTAGGTTTTGATCATCCAAATATTGGCTATTTGTGGTTATCATATCCTTTATTGGCTTGTGATCTAGCCAATTATCTGTCCAAAATTTACACTTTTCACTATTTCCAATTTTTTACTAAATTTGATCCTTTTTGAATCCAATGGGCTTGTTGGCAGATCTTTTTCCAAGCCCTCGAGCTATTTTTCTTAATTTTATGCTCTAAAAAATTTTCTTGTCCTAGATAATTATTGGGGTCTTTCAAGATTTTCCAGCCCACTTTCATTAGATTTGCTTGATTTACCGTTGTCATCTTTCTTAGGCCTAGCTTAGGCCACCCAATTTCCTTATCCAAGCAAACATTGTCCCATTTTGTTATAGTAAAATGTTTATTATTTTGTTCTTTTCCCCATAAAAATCGCCACTACAGTTTATCCATTTCCTTGCTTGTTTCCTTTGGCATGCCAAATATGTTCATCTGGTACTGGGCTAAGTTTCCCACTACTGCCTTTAGAAGGGTGATTCTTCCTCCAATTGAAAGGGTTTTGCTTTTTCATCCCAGTTTATGTTTTATTCTACCCAAGACATTGCTGAAGGTTCCTTTGGTGACTCTCTTAGGGCATCCAAATATTTCTCTACTTTGTTTGATCTTGGAATACTAATAATCCTAGGTCTTGTTTGATCATTAAACGTGGTGACTCACAACGTTAATGCATATTAACAAATACGTTCCATCAATTCCCATGTGAGAGAAGGGATATGTTTGGTATTTCATGCGAAATGATAGAAATAAGCCCTAAAACAATCACCTTTCATTCATTCGACACTACCTCATTGCCACTGCACATCTCAAAGGAGAGAACTCCTTTGGCTCTTTTTGCATCAACAACTGGATGGCAAGAGAACGGTACAAAGCTTTGGCAACATTTCTGGCCAGATTCACATCAATAGGTAGGTGTATTCCTTGTCGTCTACCTGGTTTACTCATCATTGCTTTGGCTAGATTCATCCAAACTAATCTCCGACAACACTTATCTCTAACAAATGCCGAGTTTCCATCATTTGAGTTTGTTTGTTCATATTAAGAAATAGTTTAATTCATTATCCAAATGCCATTTCTTTTTTTATAGAACAAAAATTCATTCTCAAAAAAACATTTTGTCAAACACCTCTGTTATTCCCGAGGAGAAAGAAATAAAATTCTTGTTCTAACACAAGAATTTCTAAAAGAATAGGAACAGGTGGAAACATTGCCAAACAGGGCCCTAGTCAACAATCTCTAAAATCTGTTAAGAACATTTTTTGAGAACATCATTGTCGATTTTTGGAAATTTGGTCTTTGACATGAGGCTTTGGCGTATCTAGCTAGAATATCCTTAATGCCATGGCTGGCTTCCAAGGTTGTCTTAGAGTATATCATGCAATCATTTGCAAATTGCAACAAAGCCTCATGTGATAGGTCCAAGTGGAAGCAAGTTAGTCCGTTTGGTTTGTGGGAATAGGGGTTTGGAATCCAACCATTTAGTTTGGTAGAATCAGAATCTGATTCCCATTCCTCATAGAATAGCATTCCCCATTTGATTTGAGGAATGATCTTCCCACTCCCTCCCTCGGGTTTGAGAATCTCATTTCAGCCAATTCTGATTCCTATCTGAACCAATCAAGCAGAGGGAATAGACCATTCCAATTTTGATTCTAAGGATTTTAATTCCCACTCCAATACAACTGTGAACCAAACGGATTAATTCTTTAAAATGCCATTAGGCACTAATGTATATTTGTTTAACGAACATTAAATAGGTGGATCTCTGGCCCAACGTAGGTATTCAGTCCTCAACCTGAGGCTCCACCCAACTCAAGTAAAACTAGAACCCCTAGTTGGGCAGTATAAGCCCAGCCAACTAAGATCTAACAAAATTTGAGCCGAGCTTGGGGCCTGCTATGTAAGTTTGTAAAATTGGATCTGACTGGGCTCGTCGAGTTTTGGGCCTTTTGCAAGAATAACATAAGAATTGAAGAAAACAAGATGTGTATAAATCAAGGTTTTAAAAATCGATTTGGAAAAGGAACCATTCTGGCAACCGGTTTATGGGTAGAATGGTTTACCATCTGGTCCAAACATTAAATAAAAATGACCCAAAAACTGTTGTCTGGGTCGAATGTTTTAGCGGTTCAACCATCAGGACAGAGATTTTCTGATTGAGTCAATTGTTTATGGAAAATTCTAGGTTACGTGATCCATTCCCGGGTCAAATAGTTTGACCATCTGGGTCAACAATGTTTTGAAAACCATGATATAAATAGACCATGTGTAATGTTTATTTTAATTTTAAGCTGTTGCCAAATGCTGGGATCCATTAAAGAACAGTCAAGATTTCTATACTCTCATGTTGTATTTTTATTTTTTTTTCATTTATTTCTGTATTAACACACTAAGCAATTTGGACAGAAATTCTCTAGTTTCTTTCTGTTGCATGCCGTAATTGGCTTGCCTGTCACTATTCCTGTACATTAAATTTCTTCTGACTGGATGGATTTGATGAAGCTTTTTGCTAATGATTTGTTTTACAATATTAATTAGTCTGTTCTGTCATGGTGGACTGCATCCATCTCAACCTAGATGTCCATTTTTTATGAACTTTTCGATCTGCGAAATGTCCAGGATTATATCCATCCCACTTACCAATAAGAACCTGAAAACATATGAGCAAATGTTATGGGTCCAGAAATGGAAAATGTTTCTTACAGAAAGGAATGAAGCAGTATAGCTTACTGATCATGCAGGGCTCTTGTGATGGAGAGACAGCCACCAGGAACTATGGATTGCATAGTTACAGCAATGTTTGGATTGTGAATGCTTTGTCTAAGCTGTACCCAGCCATGAAGTCCATGCTCTTGGTCTGAAACTTTGACCCTGTTTGTGCACAACCATTAAACTTCTAATACAAAGCAAGAGAATGGGATCAAAGGGAAAAATATAATGAAATTCATGGATTTTCCATAATTTCGTGGTTGTTGTTAGAGATAAAAATCTATTCAGGGGCCTCGCTTAATTAACAGTGAATGGTTCCTTGAGAAATTAGAGCTTGGTTGATCAAATGGTTTAGTCCTAGTCATCTCCATTATAATTAATTAAATTTCAACACAAGTTATGAGTGAGAAAACCCTATATAAGGAGCTCAGTTAACAGCTTAAGCTTTTAGGTTGAATGATTCCTTTGAGAGTTGAAAAGACAAAATCATATCTATTTTGCAGGTACTCACCTGTACATGTGAGCATCAACAGAAGTTGGTTCATCATTCGAGTCTACAAGGCAGCCCTCACTTACCCAACAGTCTCCACAGGAATCCAACTCCCATCCATTAATCCGTCCTTCCTGCAAATAGACAAGTTCTGCTTATAGTTGCAAGTGATTCAAGGTTTTCACTGCATGGTGAATGATACTACCAAGAAGTAGTGAGATGATAAAAACATTCAAGCATAGAGTTCAAATTTCCCCCCTTTGAGCTACATCTAATATGTTTGAATAGAGTCAAAAAACAAAACAGGAAATGAGCAGATTCTGGATGGATACTTTTCAATTAATCTTGACATATGGGTCCTTGGGTTCTCCTCCAAATTGGGTTCTGGAGTTGCATTTAGATCTTAGTTTAATGGGCACTCTTGAGAAACAATGCCTACAACAGTTTTCATGGCATATATATAGAACATTATTTAGTATTGGAAAAGTCAATACACAAGCAATCGTTTGAGAATAGCCACTAGGTAGTAGCTCAATACAATTTATATAAGCTGCAATTTTGACCTAGTAAGGCTGCTCTTGAATCAAAACAGAAAGAAATTAAATCCATAATCGCATTGGTAATATGAAGAGAAGAAAAAACCTCTATGTACTTTCTAAATGTCTCAATCGCTTCTGCTGCTTTGTCTTTTGCAAATCTAGGTTCAGATAGTATGTTCATCCTTAGCTCTATGGTCTCTGCTGGGTCCTCAAGTTCTTTAATAAGATGGTCAATACTTTCTCCTGATCCACTGAGCTTCATGCGCACCATTTCAATGATGATTTTCAGCACCATGTAAGCTCCTACAATTAATATATAGATCAAAAGAGGACTAATGAAGAAACGAGATATTCGGACAATTATCATGGAGACATTAATTGCAGCCATTGCATATGCTCACACCGCAGTAGCCTCTCTCCAGATGGTGGAGCTAGAGTTCATTAATTTTGGTTTCGGATGCATGATAACTCACCATCATCAAGGAAGTGATTCTCCTTGAAAGCTCCATGGCCGGAAGTTTCTATCATCAGATGTGTGTCGACGCCATCTCTGTTAAGCTGAATGCCCTTGTCAATGACGTTGCGATAGCCAGTACGGTACATGCAATGCTTTCCCCCTCTGCCGGTGATGAACCGAGTGAGGGCCATGCTGGTACGAGCATCGGTGACGATGGCGGTACCAGGGTGTTCCCTCAAGACGATGGCCGCCATGAGAGCTATAAGCCTGTCACGGTTGATTGCCCTACCTGCAGAATCCACCACCCCACTTCGATCAACGTCAGTGTCGAAGACAATCCCCAGATCTGCCGAGTTCTCCAGCACAGCTGCTCTAGTTAGGGCCATGGCCGTCTTGTCCTCTGGATTGGGGATGTGGCTGGGGAACATTCCATCTGGTTTAAGGTTTATGGAGCCAAATGTGTCTGCCCCAAGCTTGTCTAGCACATCCCATGTAAAGAATCCTCCTGAACCATTCCCAGCATTCACAATTATCTGCATTTCAAGTGCAAACGTAGCCCAATTTTAGTTAACCATCATAGAGGCAGACCCAAGAAAACGAAGACTAGACTTGATTTGCTCATTTATATAGCAAGGTTGCAGCTTCTGAAAGCCCAACTCAAGCCCCATCTCGCCCAACCCAAACTGATATCACGCTTCAAATGGTCCTGGGCTTAGAGAATTTTTCTTGACCCAATTCTTGTTGGATTTGAGTTGACACCTATACCCAAGCCTGTTCACTAATGCAACCCAGCCCAGAAAGCCCACCTTAGCCCAAGTTGGGGTTAGGGACTAAGGTATGGTGTAGGCGGGTGGAGCTGGTCATGGACTGCCCGAACCTAATTAGGGGGCCAATTCTAGAAGTGGGCCTAGGTTGGCCTTATCCATGACTAGCTAAGTCTACACCACAGTAAAAATTTGAATAGTTGGTGTCTGTCTGTCTGAGTTGGGATGGTTGGGCTGACGTAGGACAGGAGTGGAAATGTTTGACCTAACGTCGCCCACAGCCTACCCACTTGACGATTAATAACGTCCCCTACATTGTACTTCTCATCCATGCAAACTCCAAAATGAACCTGAGAGAGAGAGAGAGAGAGGAGAGAACCTGGAATCCCTGAAGCGGAGTTTCATAGTGGAGTGGATGGTTCACTTCCTTCCTAATGATTTCACGGAGGTACTCAGCGTACGTACTCATGAAATTAACTCTGGCCGGAGCAAGAGCATTCAAGGTGGTTGATACCTTGGCCAGCCTGTTGGCATACTTGAAAGCTGCTCGATCACATATCTTCTCCACCTCCGTCGACTTCAACCCACCTTTGCGAGTGAAAAATTTCAGCCCATTTCTTGTGTAGGGTAAATGAGAAGCCGTCATCTGCACCACAATAATTTTACTTACTTCAGCGTTTTCCTTACTGGGTTTCAACTTTTAAGGAGAAGAAGAAGAACAGATATCGGTCAGGCAGCAGTCAAGTCAGGACTCAAGAAGCTAGAAGAAGCCAAACAAGAGTTAACTGCAAGTGCATGTACCATAATCGAGGCATGATAAGTGAATGGAGGGAGCAAAGTGCTCATGAAGCAAGCGGGCGTCGTTGCGAGTCCCATGTCAAATGCCAAGCACCCGGCACGGGAAAGGCCAGAAAACACAGCCACGCTCAGTGGCGCTCCAGATATGCGAGGGTCTCGGCCAAGAGACACCCTCACATCCTCCTCCTCAGCCACACGCCCTCTGCCTGCACCTTCTTTGCTCAGACCGTCAATTACCCACTCACCAAAACTCTCCGAAATTGCTTCTACAGCCGGTGGTGTGAGATCAACCCTTCGGCCCTTCTCACCTTCCATGGCCACACCACGCACATCCGATCCGTTTTGAAGCCTCTTAATCCTGTCCACTTCTTCGTCTACCACAATCTGGTTGTACCTCGCGGAGTTGAACGATTTCCTGGATGTGGGTCGTCGGGATGACGATAGAAAAGCGAAGTTGAGGTCTGTTCTGTTCAAGGATTTGCAGTGTAGAGCTAGTGAAGATGTTGAAGTGGTAGCCATGAAATCCGGCATGTTGGCTTCCTAGCTTGTGAACTGTGTGCTTTGAGAGTAGAAAATATTTAAGACCAACCAAGGCTATGGACAAGATAAGGTAGACGATGAAACGAAACCATAGCCTCCAGCTGATTCAATATCTTCCCCACGAAAAAGGAAAAAAATCTGCAAACAAACATTCCGAACTACTTGGGGTTTCTTAAGTTGTTTCTTCAGGAATTGTATTTGTTTTATTTGGGCGCAGGACAAGGGATTCTGTACCGACCAGTCTACCTCGACTACCTTTTCGTCGCTGTCAAGGGACAAGCCTGAACCTGATTATCGTTTGTCCTAAAGACCCAAATAATGGACCCACATTTTATTGGGCCACCAGAACAAAACTATGGAGTCCATTACCTTGTCACTCTGCCAGGGCCATACAGGCGCCCATTAAAATCTAAGCTTTGGGCCTTGTGTTTTAGTATTTGAAAGATGGTGTAAAAAATCATGGGCCAGAACCCACAATATTTGATTTGGTTTAGACTTTAGAGCCCTACCCACACATGACTGGGCAAATACAAATAATCACGAGGATCCATCACTCTGAACTACTCATTCATTACACATCATGTGGTGTTGCTAGATTTAAAATAGAAAATCAGGAATTGTAAAGTCAATTTCAAGGAAGCACCAAAATCAAGAAAACTAAGCTTAAATTTTTAAAGTTCATTAATAAGCCATATCAGGATTTTATCATTTTAATAAAATTGAAAACGGAAAAAATCAATTTCAATTTTATTAGCTTCCTGGTCGTGTAGATCTTTATATTTCGAAGTCCAACTCAGAGTAATGGAGATATGGAAACCCAGTTGTACTCGCATTGTTTACTTTTGATTGTAGGTCATTTTTGAGTAGAAGCATTATGATAGCATAGATATTGTTTGAAATATACTATAAAACGTTGTGATCAAAAGATACCCCTTTTTTCTGATTTTCGAATCATGCGTTACAGGTTTCAGAACCAGCAGTAGCTTACAAAATGTTCATTTCTATTTTGGCGTGATTGTGAATCAGATGATATATGAAAACAACCATGAACACAATACACCAAAAGTGGTGAATAATTAGGGGGGGGGGGGGGGGGGGGGTTCCAAAAGGGGCCTCTCGTCTTCCTCTCTCAATCATCTCGACATTGAAGATCGAGGAGCAATATCCAAAAGGTATAGACGCAGTGGATGGGCCTAAGTCCATAATCTCTTAAAGTCCATATTCACATTAGTTCATGGATCTTCAAATTGTTCTCTTAAATCAGAGCATTGGATCCACCCAATGATGAGTACATTACTAGAATTAAGGGTGGGTCCATCTGGTTCATAATTGGAATTGAAATCTGAATTAGAATGGTCTATTCTCATAGTCTGTTTGGTTCAGACAGGAATGAAAATAGGAATTAAAATCAACAGGAATGAGATTTCGTTTCCAAAAGAAGGGCATGGGTCAAGGCTGAGTTATAATGCCCATTAACAACAAATAACCAAACAAGAACATTAATAGATAGAATCGAGAAAGCATCAATCAAGACATTAAACACTTTATATCTTATTTGTTCTTTTAAAATACAATAATGTCCTTAATATATACCAGGTAGTATTTGAACTCATACCTATGCAAATTAAAGTGTATTTTTTCACTATGAAAAGGCCGGAAAAATTTTGAAAATAATTAGGTGATATGAAAAGGCAATTGAATTTAATTTTTATTTAAATTACCAAACAGGAAAATTACCTAAAATTGGAAATCCATTATTGTATTTTTTTCTACATAGAGTTTCTTGGATGCCATTCTTCTTTAAGCTTCATTTAACCTAATGATGAGCCTGCTTTACAGCTTTATTAGGTATTGTTTTATATTTTAAGGACAATCTAGTGGAACTGATGAAAATTGTTGTGGGCCGGATGGTGTAAAAAATGGCTGTCAAGTCATCATCAGATAAAGAGGCCCATCAACCCACATGTAAGGGGGTATGTGGTCACTTTAATTTAAAAGCATATTTTCAAATGATTAGAAAACTAATGGTGTTTGCAAGCTTACACTGATGTCTCTCAATTCAACTCAAATTGAGGGGGAGCATTCAAAAATATAGGTCCATTCATTTACTCAAATTGAACTCTTGCTAGGCCAATAAAGCTTGGGTGAGTTGTGAGATGAGAAAATATAAAACATGCAATGAAATAGGGGAGAGAAATAAATCAAGAATATTTTTGTTATACAGAAATTAGTTAATAAGGTACTTAGACTAGTTGGCCAAGACTAATTTTATCATTAATAGATTAAAAAAATGGCACATTTGGAAAGTTCTGTTATGCTCACTAATGTTGACTTGATAGTGGATGTGTAAACAGGTAGGGGTGCAACTTGGGCGGGGTCAGGTCGGGCTTTTGTTAAAATTTCAATGGATCCGGCCTGAAGGTCTGATAGGGGGGCACTATGAAGGTATCAAAAAGTAAGGGTAAGTTTAGAGGATTGTTAGGAAGTGGAGGGAGTTTCAGATAATAACCCCAAAAGAAAATAATATTAAAAAGAAGGGTAAGTTGCTAAAACCTCCCCTGAACTTTCTAATAGTTGCAAGTAGATCTCCTATCTTAGAATTCTCTAACAAGAGGCATGAAAATGTCCAAAACACTCATACAGTTGCTTTTGATGTAGATGCTTATTTTCTAAATTTTCTCTTAATATAAATTGCTATCCCAGAACCCTTCCAATCTCTTTTCCGAAATTGATTTATTTTTTCAAATTTTGTCTTCATATCAATTGCTCGAAGGTAAAACTACAACTTTAAACACTTTTTTTTGTTGTTTATGAAATTTACATTGCTTTCTTTTTTCTTTTTTTTTTTTTTGTAAAACTGAGCTTCAATGGTAAATGTATGGGTATTTTGAACATTTTCGTGCCTCTTGTCAGGATTTTAATCAAGGGAGATCTACTTGCAACTATGTTAGAAAGTTCAATGGTCAGAAACTTGAGGGGAGGTTTCAGCAATTTACCCAAAAAATAACTTGAACCAAGATCAAAGATTAAACTGTTTTCTGTCAAGTATGGAACCTTTTTAACTGATTTCTGGTCGAGCATATTTCATATTTCGTATTTTTTTTGAAAGGATGGGGATTAAATGGTTCCTAATCTTATTTTTGAACATCATTGACTGCATGTTGATTAGGGATTAATTTTCTGTATATAGGCTTTGATTCCTCACTATAATTGAACATCTAACTCTTCATTAATTATTTGTGGTGCACATTATGCTTGTTCTTGGATTGGCAGTTGTTTGAATGGTTAGCAACTTGCCGGACTGTGACAAGAGAAATGGGTATATTATATTGATCAGACAACTGAAACTTCCCAAACAGTGTAAACCTTGGACTATTGGTGGTCCATCAAGCAGAACATGACCCTCGCATGCATGTCGACGAGCTGATGAATTGACTACTCAAATTAAAGATAGCCATTGAGTATGGGTTTCAGAACCTAAACATCAGCTTTGTTGGGCTACCATTTCCCAACTTTCTAGCTTTTGGGCCCATGCTTTGTAAAGCTGTCCATGATGCAATGATGCAGCCATGTTACACCACATGCCCTCGGCAGTTTACATCTGAATTGCCTGCTTAACTCTGGTTCAGACGTTCAGCAGGATTATTCTTGGCCAAATCGTCCTCTAACTCACCTCTATAAACTTGGGTTTTACTTTGTAACTCGGCCTTGTCACTTGAAAAAGGGTCAAAACAAGAAGAAGAAGAAGTCAGAGAGATGGCACATGGGCTTCTTCCATTTGGGGCACAAATGGCTGTCCAGTTCAGTAATTCACTAAGTTACTGAAGGGGAAACTGTCTTAATGGAGAATATATATATAGCATTATAATAAAGAATAGGGTGGTGCATGCGGATTAGCTCTGGAGGCCTAATGCATCCAGAATGCAATATCTGTCAAACAACAACTACAGTTTATTATTATGTTGTTGCCCAAAGGAACATAATCATGGATATGCATCAAAACATTCGGATATTCAAGTTTGTCTGGTACTATTATTTAGAAAAGGTGGTGTAAGCTAGGCCCATGGGCCATTTTTGTAATCCCACAATAATAAAGTTGCCGTACTATCCTTTCTGCAAATGTGGGGTTGGAAACCAAATTTTTATCATCCTTTGTCCAGACTCTAGAGTTTCAGCTTTCATGGGAACGTGAAGCTAAATAATTAGAGGGGCATGTTTGGCTGCTATGATGAGTTTATAACCAGGCAAAAATTGATTATTATTGAAAGAAAGGCTATGCTCAAGGGCATATGATGGGCTGTGTGCAATTAGATCGGTTTGCTGGAAAGGAAATGCTTTGTACAGTCTCATGACATTTGTGGGAGAATACCAGCTTTTGTGAAACCCAAATTGGAATGCAGGGTTAAACTATTGAAACATCAAACAAGGCTCTAAATTATGGGGATGTTTTGTATAATGCTGTTGCATTTGCATTTGATTTTGTGTATGCTTGGTTTGGTGAGCGTTTATTTAGATAAACATTTATAAGAAAAATGCTTCTTTAAACGTTTTTTTTTTTTTTTGTCTTTTCTATTTGGTTTGACATTTTATAGGTGTTTCAAGTAACACCTCATAAAGTTGCTTTACACCTCACGTAAAGTGAACTGATCAGCATTTCATTTTAAGAAATGCCCACGCATTGAGGGGAAACATGAATTTGACGTCTCACCTAATGTCCTATGCACATAAATTAAAGCATTTCAGCTTTTTTAGTGTTTGTTTGATAAATAGTAAAATCAGACAGTGGTTTCATATACAATAAACACCAACACCAATGTAACACTGATGTGGTGGCATTTTTTCAATAAACACCCACGGAGCCAAACATATAGAAAATAAGAAAATTACATTTGAATAAAAAGCACAATATTATAATTATTTATTATTATTTAATACATGTAAATGTCACTAGACACCACATATATAGGACAAAACTCATTTGAAAAAAAAAACATTCAAAAAATTATTTCCTAAAGTGGCTTTTCCATAACTTGTTTTGATATAGTCAAAATACCTATGTGCTACTTTGGCAACAAAAATGACTACAACATTATGATACCAAACGCTACTTAGGTTATTTGCTCAATATCTAATTAATAGCTAGGTATATATTGGATTCAAAATCTATCATCACATGTGGATTAGTGAGTTATATTAATTAAATGTGCATTCTGCTCCATAGAAATAAGGTCAGCTTAGTTTATCTGGTAAAATTAGTCATCTGTTGATAGCACATAATACTTGGGTTGGGAACACGTATTCACCCACAAAGTTACTAAGCGATAGTCCCCACTGGCGCACCCAGGAAAAGAAATATCTTTTTGAGTCGACATTGGTTCTCATTAAGTCATTTGTTTCAACCAAGTGTGCCCTTCTGTTATTTCTTATTATTTTTTGATAAGAAGACATTGAGTTCAAGTGTCAGATTACAATGAAATGTTGAATCACAGTCTAATAGTAATATTATATCTAAAGAGACTTATTAACACTCCCCCAATTCTATGCAGCTGCAACTGATGCTTGCTTCTTATGTCTGCAAATGATATCCAATTGTTTGAATTCGAATTGGAATTCAATCCAATCTTTTTTTTTTTTGTTTCTTCTTTTCTTTGAAAGAAAGCCCTAATTAAGGCCAAATTCATTCATCAAAACCTCGGTTACTTGTTCTTTGAAAGATGAGAAAGAAGAAAAAGGAAGAGGGTTAGACCAAGTGACTACCCTAAACAATGAAAGGGATGATGAACTAAAGACATGAGCAACATGATTAAGCTGTCTAGGAACATGGTGAACCGAGTAACAGGGAAGGAGATGCAAAATGCTTCTGCAGTTTGCAATAGTACCCAACAGAAGCTTAACAATACTAGATCTCTGCATCTCCTTCCAAATGCAGTTGCTGAAGTCCCAGAATTGTGGCAAATTGGCAGCTTTCTATGAAAGCAGATTCAATCCCATTAAGTGGGATTCAAATCCGGTTCATTTATAATGGATATCCACTCCTAGCATATCTAATAAAACCCAATTTGATTTAATATATATATATATATATATATGCTCATACATACTTAAGGGTCTGTTTAATTCACAGTCGAAATCAAAATCGAAATCCTTTGGAAGTTGGAACCGGAATCAAAATGGTCCATTCCTATAGTCTGTATGGTTCAGACAGGAATGGGAATGGGAATGGCAATGGCAATCAAAGACCAGATCAGGTAGGCACGTCATTGTAAGCACGTTAAATGAGCATTTTCAATTTTTTTTGACACCTATCCCTTGAAGTACCCCTAATCTATCATTGAAAAAGATTAAAGGCAATTTTTAACATACAATTGTCAGAATATTTATAATGTGCTCACTGAATGTACTTCTTATGTTGTGCCTACTGGATCCTATCCTTGACAATCAGCAGGAATGGGATTTCATTCCCAAGGGAGGGGCAGGGAATGACTATTCCTCAAATTGGGGAACGGTATTCCAACAGAAATGGGAATGAGATTTTAATTCTGACCAACCAAACAGTTGAAACTGGAATAGCCCATTCCGATTCCAGACCCTTATTCCTGTAAGCCAAATGGGGCCTAAAATTTATATTTTATTTATTGGTATTAAAGTATTTTTAAATTCATTTTGTTTAATTATGAAACGGAATTCACTTTTTAGTTCATTTTATTAATAAATATATAATATTTCGATTAATTTTAGTTTAACTCATTTATATTATTTAATATTGGATTGTAATCCAAATTCAATTAATTATCCCACATTCAAATTCAAATATAAATTAAATTTGGACCCACCTAACATCGATTTGGATCCAAATTTGAACATGAGATAATGCAGCTAGCCATCCAATTTCTATTTGACATGATCACATGTAGAAGCCGATGGAGGTGCCTTCTTCATTCCATTTCTACTTTTTCGATGCATGTGGCTCATTTAGACATATCACCGCCAATATCAACTCATCGTGGCAGAAAATGCCTCCAAAGCCTGCACTCTGCAGAAAGATAACCGATAGCTTTCCCCTATCAGAACAATATTGCTTGTTTGAAGTTTCTTAGGATGCTTGGCAGATTTTTGGTTTGTAAAAAGTCTAACTTTGGTTTGTAAGTGTTTAACCTTGTTTATTGAAGCTCTGCTTATCTGACTCAGAGAGAGAGAGAGAGAGAGAGGGGGTGTTATGGGTGAAAAGTTTAAGTAGAAGAGAACAAAAGACTTTTAATAATGGAAAGGCGGAATTCACAAAGAATTAATTCCTTTCAGCATTTGAGTAGGGAATCCTGAATGGGAAAAAAACAAACAGACCATAGCGCACGCCCATACAAGCTAACATACAAACCACTTGGCTCTCATCAGCTCACAAGCGATAAGACGTGCGTGTGAAATGCTAGTGTTGTTTATAGATATATGAGAGTGAGAATGAAGTTAGAGAAGAGGAGGCAACAACCCTAATATCGACAGGACAACCCACATACTTGTGTCTCTACAATGGCCGACCCAACACAAGCTAGTGGGAGACATCAAACATTACCCACACCCACAAACACACATGACCATCTCTCTCTCTAGATATATACATTTGGCCTTCTGAGTTCTGTCCCCACCTGCTTTAACCCCCATATCCACCCTCCCTTCATTTCAGTGGTGACTGATCGATAATAATAAGCACTATTCAATTCATGGCTCTCTTCCTGTATTCATTAATTGTGGTATCTTAATTGAGACCACTGCCCAATTAGTGGGTCCTGACTTGAATGTCTTTCTGAATTAAATATCAGATCTACCTAACCTAATTCTTAACTTCGATCTTATGACCATCTCATGGTTTGGTCTGTAACACCGATGGCGATGACTGTACGTAATACTTATGGCACTGTTTTCTTATTATATATCTAATCTACCTGATAATATATAAACTAATTAATGAGTTTCAGGAATTTGGATGATGGACATCCTCATTCGTACTCGTGGGACTGTTAGCTCATTAGTTAATCTTCAGTCGTTCAATAATTGGGGCATCTATTTAATCGGTGATCAGTTTCCAACACTAACCAAGGCAACAACCAGATAAAGGCTAATACATCAACGAAAGATTCTATGATTGTGCAAAGACCATAGCACTTACATTTCAATATAATTATCAAAATTGGCAAATAGAAAGATTAAGGCCTTGTTGAGTTGTAGGTATTGGGTTGAGTATCAACGGTGCCATGACTGTCAATGATGAAGAATTAATGGAATATCATTTTTACCATTTCCTTTTATTTTGTTAATTAGGGTTTTGAGAATCAACATGGTCTATTTGATGCCAATTTCTCTCTCTCTCTCTCTCACCTGTTCTTGGTACTGAATACTGATGTTCTGGTCCTACCAAGAAGCTCCGTGGACATAACAATGTGGAAGGGAACCGAATGGTCGGCAATGGCCATCTGTGGGCCTGGCTTATATTTATTTATGTCTTACATACTCATGCCACTTTTCTTTTTTCCTTTCTACTAGACAATAACGTGGAGATATCTTTCATGGAAGCTATCATTTACTTAATCAGATGGGATCAAAATACATACCTAGTGTTGGATCATTTACAGATGGCTATAAGATGTGTAGGAATTATTTATTTAAGTTTAATATTATATATGATGGGCATGAGTCCATATCATATTCAACATATTCCATCTTTGATATAATGAACCTCAGGACCCTATTGGCATACCAGCTGATTTCTCAATTCACTTCTGCTCCTTTTCTATAGTCCATGAATCAATGGCGAAATAACCAGAAAACAGAATTATTTATTATAAAGGTAGGTTTCAATCCCAGCTGCTTCAATAAAGTATACAGGTGGCTTGAAATTGTCTCATTTTAAGGTTAATACTCAACATCTGTCCTTATCGTTAAGTTTTTCTCATGGAGACATTATGGTTCTAAACACCTCCATCGATGGCTAAAACTCACCAAAAAAAAATGATGAGATATTGATCATTTGAGCTAAGACTACAAGTCTATAAGGAGAAGAGCCAAGCTCGGCTATGGATCTTCACTACACAAATGTCCTTTTGTTTCCCACAAATTGAAGAAAAATGATATGCAAATACTATAAGCTCTTTGATCTTTCTCTAGCTAACCTCTTCCCCTGTAGCCCTTTCCTCAATTTGTACAATAATCTATGGTTAAAAAAAGAAGTTTAATGTGTAAACCATGGCCTGTTGATTGAGTCAATTTAGGGTTACAAATGATATCTCTCTCTCTCTATCTATCTATCTATACACTTCTATCGGCCTCTTCACCCTGCTCTTAAATTTTGAGTTTTTTTTAGCCTAGAGGATTATGGCTTCACCATTGATCATGACACTATATCTAACAGATTCCTCATCTTTGGGATACTCACCTACTCATCCTCCTCATGGTCTAGCATATTGTTATTCCTATGTGCCTTATAACCTTTGAAAGCTTGAATATTTAGTTTCACAAAAAAATTAAGCATCTACAGTAGATGATCGGTACTGATACCGAACCACTTTTAATTTGTTATGAGTTAGCCGGTAGATGGCTGGAGAAACCTATTCCCACATGCAGTATTACAATATTTAGACCCTGTTTGGTTTGGTTGGGGAGAATTTCATTCCCATTCCTGGTGAATTAACTCTAAGGGGATTGGTTTCGAAGCTCAGACATAGCTTGACTCTATGAAAGAAAAGAACTACCTCTACATGATGATAGCTTAGAAATGAATTTGCTCAGAAGTGTAGAGTGAGAAGAACGAAATTTCCAAACTTAGAAATATCTAATCAAGGTTTCAAAGTGTATCTGGTCTATTGCTTTAGTATTGTTAACATCTCTGGTCATCAGTTAAAGCTTTACTCAGTATAAGGGCAATACAGGTGTTTGTGCTAGGAATTTATATTCTCTGCTATTTCTAAATTATTACAAAATGTAGAAAAACTAATTTGTTCTTGGAGGGGGACAGGCGGGTGAGAATATATCCTAAGATCAGTGTTTTGCATTTCTTTAATTAAGCATTCTATTGATTGATTGCTGACTGCAAGAAATTTCAATTACTTGATCACGTACTGTATGGGTCAAATATACCAATCAAACAAAATAACTCAAGAACTGACACACACAGAGGAGAGAGATTGACACACACACAAGTACCAAAGTCAACACCAAATGGGCTTCCTGGTTCATCAAATGCCCTAAGACAAAAACAAAATGACATAGATTGATGATTTTACAGTTGACTGATGGACCAAAAGTATAGAAAAGGAACATTGGAGAACATGAATTTACCTTTCTCATGTACTGTTAAAGCAAAGCGTAAGAAAGGAAAAAAAAATCCTAGCCAATCTTAAATTAAATCTTTGGCCTCATTTACTTTTCGGTAACTTATTTGGCCTCATTAACAGGGTAAGCTTTTTTAGGAAAACACTTATTCGGGTAAGTGCATTTATTCACGTTCTTTTATTTCTCATTTCTCATGTAAATAAGGCAATGGCTATTTTAGCCATAAAAAAATCCATTATTAAAAAGGACATTTTTATCCCATTCAAGTATTGACAACTTCCCCCCTAAGTGGGAAGTTATCTATCCACCCAGAAGATGGGTATCACTTACCCAATACCCAGGAAAATAAACATTCCCTGGTCCCCACATAAATCTGAAAAAAGAACATGAAATATTCTTGGTCAATGGGAACCAAAATCCCATTGACCAACTTTTCTCCCTCTCAAAATCCGAAAAAAATGGCCCCTTAAAAGGAGAAGAACTCCATCAATTAATCCTGATCAGATGAGATTGGTGGTCAAAAAGCTTATTAAGAAGCTCCTTGGTTCTCTTCTAATCAAAACAAGAAATTAACTTGTGTGAAAAATACTTAAACAGTCTATATAAAGG
Source organism: Nelumbo nucifera (assembly GCF_000365185.1). Next base: position 1,964,677 of record NW_010729164.1, read on the forward strand.
TTTTACAGAGAACCCTTAAGGGCAACGGTACGTACAGATCAAGTGCTCTCAATGCTCTCCACTAACAAGGATGCCTTTTCGGAGTATTTCGCATATTTATTCAAATGAGCTTTCAAGTTGCAGACTTATGGAGTACAATTCTACCATTCAACTGTCCTTTTCATCCTTGTAAAATGGTTAGATTCTACAATTCAAGACCAGATATTTTGCCAACCCTGAATTGTATATGTATGTAATAATCTATAAACCCACCACCCTGGCCATAGATTCTATTTGTTCCTCTAAAGGGTCAGAAAAGCTATTCAGGACTAGTAGATCCTCCAACCACATAAACCATCCATCAGACTCACTGTGTCTTATAATCATCAAGTTGCAGTCCAAGAATCAATCCTCTAACCTAACTTGGGGATCGAAAACATTTCCATTTCAACACTTACATATCCACATGATTTCAGCCTCAAATGATGATCTCACTTCATTTTTTTTTTTTTTAATGCCAGAAAAGTTAATATCTAAGTTTTATATCCCCATGAATGGCATTTTATTATATATTGCTGATGTATGGCTGTAGTGTCTGAAACCCATAAAAAGGTTTGTCCCAAATTGTCGTGTAGTGCTTCTTATCGTGTAGTGCTTCAAACTCTTATTATTGAAGCTAGATTGCTTTTCATTGTGCTTTAATTAGTGAGTCAAAAGTCCTAAAATAGTGGGTTTTACTGAGGTTGGACATTAGATAATTCTTTAAGGTTGGAAAAATGACTTAGTTTGGTTAAGACCCTTAACAAATCAAGTGCCGTAAAGTATTATTTAAAAAGCTAAAGGAATAATTTCCTCACCTTTCTTTCTCAACAAGAAATGAGAAAGCAAGAAAGGTTAGTAGTTTCTGTCTAAAACATAAAATTAGGCAAATTTTATGGTTTATGGTGCAGCAAAAGGTGTGATTGGTTGGACATGATGACAAGTATATCTTATTAAATGTGAAAGTATACTTTGTAAAATGTAGATTAATAAAAAAGTTTTAACAACATTTGTTATTATCTGATTTAAGATCAGTTTTCATCTTAAAATCCATGTCTATAAGCTTGCTCAATTAGATAATTATTAGACTTCCCATGGGATGCATTACAAGTGAAAAAGCCCAGATTAATTATATTAGGGTTCTATAGGATTCATCTAGGAAAGATCTTCTTTTATCTGCTCAAGATAAAACAAGATTGAGATTGAATCTGATAATCAAACCAGACAAATGGACCCAGTTCTCCTGAAATTTCCTAGACAGGTGAACATGGTAAGCTGAAAAAGGCTTCCATGCACTCGATTACACTGCATTTACAAGACCAAAGCATGTGGAGTTTCTTTGAACAAATGCCTTGTCCCTAGAATCTTACAAATATAAAATGTTTTCAACTAAAATTAGATTGGGTGGCCCATCCTTTTTCTTTTAGACATCTTCCAACTCTTGTTAGCTAATAGCCTAATATTTCATTTGAAACCCTACCTAAATAGTGGCATTTATGTCTTCAGTACTGCATCTCCTCAGTACCTTTAAACATTTTTTTTTTTTAATTTTGGTAAACAAGGTCTCATAAACATGTTCATGTACTGTAAAATTTTGAATAAGTGGAAAAGAAACCTTGCATGAAAATAACATCAAATGCAACATTCCATAGAGCTCAATTAGAGACACAAGACAGAAACCTTTCTATTAGTGTCGTCTGTTTTGTTTCTTTCTTACGGTCTTTATTCACAACTAGGAAGAGATAATGCAAATGCATCAAAGATAAGAAAATGTGGTTAATAGATTTTAGAAATTATATGTTAGGTAGGGTTGAGGTCAACCCGGCCTATCCCAAATATTAAATTTTAATCCGGATCCCACCAGATTTTCCTAACCCATGTACTCAATACCTACTCAACCCAATGAAAGAAATCTGTCTGGGACCTCAATAACAAACATAGAGGGAGAGATATCGTATGATATATAATAATGTTGTATATAAGGACAAAATTCTAGTATTTTAAGAAAATCTTTACATCTAAACTTAAAATTCCTCATGCCGCATATGCATGGATGTGTATATGTGAAAATATGAATGGTTGGATTGGGTTGCCCAAGTCCAACATTAACTCAACGCAAAGTAATGTCAGGTTCATATTTTTTAATACTAACCTTAATTCTTCTTAAGATAATATGACATTTTTGGGTCGGGTTCGGGATAACACAAATCAAATTGCAATCTTAATCTAACTCAATGGGTCTAAAACACTAAATTTAAAATTGATTGTTCCAAACTGAACCAAAGCCAACCATTTAACAATTTGACGATGCAGAAAAGCTATCCAATAGTTAGATGTTTTAGTTTGGCCCTCAATTCTGAGTAGTTCTTTACATAATCCACATTAGGGATGTCCGCAGTCCGGTTTAGTGTGGTTTAGAGAAGATCTTAGACCAAACCATTAATTACAGTCTGAGAAATTCCCAGGACAAATCAAACCATTTTGGCATGATAACTAAATCAGATTAGAAAGCCCAAATAATACCCGTAAAAGGTTAAAAGTTATAACTTTTATTTTATTATAAAATTAAAAAAATTATTATATATTTATAATTTTATGCATTCCATTTATATATATATATAGCGGTTTACAGTTTTTGATTTGTAAAATCTAATAAACCAAACTGAAACTATAAACCACAAATTCAGAAAATGTCAAATTAAATCAACCCATTTTTAAGTATAAATTGAACCAAACTGCGAATTTGATTTGGTTCGATTTGGTTTTGCAATTTGAACCGCACAATGAACACCCTTAATCCGCATAATGTTTCAGCAAAATTCAGGCTATTGTCCAAGTATGTCCCATATCCATGATATAAATTAGTCCATTGAGTCTCCATTACTTTTATCCCTTCTTCTCTACCATTGTGTTATCCAATGATTCTAGTCTTATCCATGATCCTAGTCTTCGGAGGACATAGTCATGGATTTTCGTTCCCGAATCTGAAGTATATGTTTAACAAATGCGGTCCATTGATTGCAATTTTTATAGAAAAGAAAATTTTCATTCAAAGAACTAACAATCCATCAAGATGTAAAATTATATAAGTTTCCATTCTGCCCCATCTAAATTATTTATTAAACAAATTAAAATGAGAATAAAAATTTTGGTGAGTATTAGCACAAAATATGATCGAAGGGATAATGTAGAAGTTATAAGTAAATTTCGGCTATTGGATCAGAAATAAAGATGGAATAGAGATGGTGGATAGGGTTTCCGATCCCCTTGGGGATCCCTCCTGATGTAACCGTTTTTGGTCATGTACAATTTTTTGTGATGTATAAATTTTTTTGGTTAAGTACCTCGTGTTTGACCAAGTGGTGACGTGCCTTGGTGATGAGCTACTTGGTGGCGAACTTCCTGGGGGAGAACTGCCTGGTGGCGAACTGCCTGGTGATGCTCCCTGGTGGCAAACTGCCTAGGGGCGAACTGCCTGGTGGCGAACTGCC
>NW_010729164.1:1978125-2020655 GCF_000365185.1 Nelumbo nucifera
GGTCTTAAGCAGTAATGTGGCCCGTAGGCTTTGGGAGCAACTCGTAATCCACTCTTCTTGACTTCACCCATGCCGAAGAGGCAACTGGGTCTTAAGTAGTAATGTGGCCCATAGGCTTTGGGAGTGACTCGTAGTCCACTCTTCTTAACTTTGCCCATGCCGAAGAGGCGACTGAGACTTAAGCAGTAATGTGGCGTGTAGGCTTTGGGAGCAACTCGTAGTCCACTCTTCTTGACTTTGCCCATGCCGAAGAGGCAACTGTGTCTTAAGCAGTAATGTGGCCCGTAGGCTTTGGGAGCGACTCGTAGTCCACTCTTCTTGACTTCGCCCGTGCCGAGGAGGCGATTGGGTCTTAAGCAGTAATGTGGCCCGTAGGCTTTAGGAGCGACTCGTAGTCTACTCTTCTTGACTTTGCTCATGCCGAAAAGGCGACTAGGTCTTATGTGGTGCCGAGGTCTCTGCCTGTGAGGTGTCGAACTGCCTATGAGGTGCCGAGCTGACCAGGTGCCGAGCTAACCAGGTGTCAGACTACCTATGAGGTGCCGAGCTGCTTGTGAGGTGTCGGGCTGACCGGATGCTGAGCTACCTGTGAGGTGCCAAGCTAACCAGGTGTCGAGCTGTCTGTGAGGTGCCGAGCTGACCAGGTGGGTGCCTTAGAATTGCGCTGCATCAGCCTCGTAATGTCGGTCACCCACTCCTACAAGAAGCTACTAGGAGCTTGACCTTCGGGGACAACACTACTAAATTTAGGTCACCAGCTCACGTGGGAGCCTTGGAAGGCTCGACTGGTAAGGATGCCCATGTAGTCTATTGGCTGCCAACTCTCGCGGAAGCCGTGAAGAGCTCATCTTTGTAGGGGGGACCTCACGAAGAGGACTGACGAGGTTTTATCTGAATTAAAATTAAAGTTGGTAGAGCTGCTTAGTCTGTTAACTCCCTGCATAGTCTTTGAGTTCATAAAAATGGAAACTATAAAGTGAGAGCTTCAGTTTCTAAAAAGTGAGGACTTAGCTTTCTGGGAGAAGAGGACTTAGTTTTTCGTAGGATGAGAAATTAGCTTTTTGTAGCGTATTCCCACAAATGGCGCCAATTGATATAACCGTTTCTGGTCACGTACCAATTTTTTCGTGATATATCAATCTTTTGGCTAAGTACTTCGTCCTTTGACCTGCTCCCAGGTGGCTTGTGACTCAGAGGATGATGGAGCTCCCTGGTGGTGAGCTACTTGGTGGCAAACTCCCTAGTGGTGAGCTACTTGGCGAGCTCCCTGGTAGTGAGCCACCTTGATGAGCTGTTGAGTGCACTACCTTGGTGGCGAGCTCCCTGGTGTAGTGCAACCCAATTGCTCTCTTTATAAGATGATTTGCTCCTCCTTGTAGACGGTGGGAGCCGAGGAACCTGCGAGAACTGAATCAGAGGACCCGAGGGTGTTTACTCGGTGGGGCCACTCCGATGGCTACGTTAGCACTCTAATAGTAGAGAGCTTAAAGATGATATTAGAGAAATGAGAGAGATAGAGAGCAGGGGTTACCTCCATTTTTCCTCCCCTTCCCCCCTGGGGGGTCGGAGCTCTTATACAACAGTGTTCTGACAGATTTGGCGTAACCGCCTCTGATTCTCTGCCGCAGCCGTTACTTGCCAGGGTTGAGCTGGTGGGCACAGGTAACCGTTGTAGAGTACGACCCTGCCAAACAAGGGACATCTCTTAAGGCTGGCAGGCACGATGCCGCCTGGCGAGAGACGTGGGCATATATCTCCAAATTTGGCTGGTACGGTTGTCAGGTAGAAAATCTTCCTGTGATACGCCGAGCTGCATTGCAACGAGCTACCTTGCACCGAGTTGCTTTTCACCGAGCTGTCGGCAATGTGCCAAGGTGCTTCTACCCGAGCTGTTTGTAAGATGCCAGGCTGCTTATAAGTGGCGAGCTACCTGTGACGAGCTACTTGTAGCTAGATCGAGTTGTCTAATTGTCAAGAGGCTGCACTTATTGGCATGAGGTGCTAGATGTCATAATTTCACTGGAGGGCCAAATCCGCCCTCATCAGAACTCTAAGTGGCTTTCCTCTTTTGCATGGTTCAAACTTCAACTTAGGAGAAAATATACATTTTTTTGAAATTTAAATGACTTGAAGAAAAATTTCCAACAGAGTACCAACCTTAAAAAATAGTGATACATGAACAAGGAGAAAACCTCTATTGCACTAAAGAAAAAGTCCCACCTTCCATTATAAGACATTTATCAAGCCTTACACAAATAAAATTCAGTCCATCTCCTCCATTTACATCTAATATTGGGATTTTAAGAATTTGCACTATTTCAAGGTGGAAGAGAGAATCACATCTAGAGAGGGAAGGAGGGACGAAGAGGATCGGGGAAGAATGGGCATTCGGGTATTGGCGGGCTCCCATTTGGGTATTGGGTTGAAGGTGGTAGTTGATACGTTGGTGGAAGAGAGAATCACATCTAGAGAGGAAGGGAGGGAGGGAGAGGATTGGGGAAGAATGGGCATTCGGGTCTTGGGTTCCCATTTGGGCATGGACTCCTATTGATACTAATTTCCCTTTTGATTCTTAATGAACTTTCTAGAATAATTTTTAAGGAACTGCTTTACCACCCTGGATTGGACCGGCCGGTTCAATTCAGGTTCCAATTCCACCAATTGGGTTTATGGTCTTTTATAAGAATGTTTTTTTTTTAACTACACCAACATCGATCAGAGCATTATTGCCATGTATATAATTGTATTGTAATACATATTTATGTAAAATTATTAAATACTAAACCATTTTCTATGTATGTACATATGTTAACTTTATTATTAGTCTTGGTTTCTTCATATGAAACATCCCCAAATAACCAAAAAAATAAATTAATGTGAAGGGAAAGTCAGTAGTCACCATCCTGGTGTCAAGTTGGGAACAAAAGACTAATCGTATAATAATTATCAAAAAATAAAAAATGATGACATGCATGTATGTAGAGGTGCATGCAGTACGAAGCTTCAAAGTCAAAATACAATAACGAGAGAGAAGTGAAGTTGAGAGACAGGTATTTACAGATAGATGCAGTACAAAGATTTAAAGTCGAAATTGAGAAAACACATCGCTGTCATTTTGTACAGATGCTAGGATTTTAGTGATATCCGGCAGCTGGTATTGAGAGAGTTCTATATGGGAGATAGCTGTAGCCTGTAGCATCATTATGATCAATTCAAAAGCTAACAATATTGTGAGGAGAGAGAGAACGGTCATGGCACCATGAATCACAGAGCTAGCTCCAAGCAGGTACCCATCCTTCCATTTTTCACTACTTCTCTGCTAATCGATAAGGGTTATGTTTTCTCCACAGTCCACACAATTAAAATCTAATGTAAATACCTTGGTTCTGATAATATATCATAACACATGATGGGACTTGATAGCAAAATCATCCACCTCTGCCTCACATATAAGCTTTTTCCCTTTTCCCTCTTCCCTAGCTCTGGTGACAAAGGTACATCATAAAAGGACATTTTAATTTTTAAGTGCTCTACTACATGTAAGCATGCATGTCAGTCTTTTCTTTTTTTTCTCTTATTGAAGCATGCATTATGTACATATTCTATATATTCCCTTGGCTTTTAGGTCCTAGCTTTATATATGAGAGTTTTAGAGCCCGTTTGGGAGGCTTGGGTTGATTGAGCTGTGTTGCTTGATCCGCTTTTGGAGAAGCTAGATGAGATAACTTCACTAAAAAGTCGATTTTACGACTTATATAAATTAATTTTCGACTTTCTGAATTTTTATCAAACATGGCTTCAGCCCTCCTAAACGGGCACTTATTCAGCTACAAATTGAAATTGCAAATGTCGCTTCAACAATGAATTAACGACAAGCATGCAGTTGTCAGTGTACATGAGATTGAATTCAGCTCGTCTCTATTGACAATAATGCTAGTGTTGGTGGTTGGGGTCATAAAGAACAATTTCTCAGAAAACTACTACCCATTATAAGCGCTAAAGGCATGCAAGAGCTGGTTGAGAGATTTCGATCGGCATGGGACATGAGAAAAAACACAGGCATGGCTCCATGTACGCGGTATATATATGCTCAGACGAAACACTTTGATAAGACTGTATGATCTGTGATTTGATCACATCTTTGTTTCATTCTCCATGTCCTATGTTGGGGTTTGAGTTGGGGATTAGAATTCTTTGTCAATGATGCTTTGATATTTGGGAGTATTATCTTGGCTGCAACTGCAGTACAGCACTGACCATCATAATACTCTCTTCCTCTGTCTCTGTATTTTCTCCTTTCTCTTTTTTCCTCTCTGTCCCCTTCTTGTTGTATCAAGTAATGGGACAGACACTAACTGGTTATGGGTCATATCCCAATGAGTTCTTGAACCATCCAAATTTATGTTGTTTGGATGGTTAGGACAATCAGCAGCAAGCACACACACATTATCTCTCTCTCTCTCTCTTTCTCTAAAATGGAAAATAGAATTAAAAAGCCTTTCGGGGGGCTGAGCATAATACATACAACAAGCTAGGGCCCTTACCCAATGCCCAATGTTGGTCCCAGATCTGAGGTCATGGGAAGGGGGGACTGGATATACAGATGACCTGAAGAGTTTTAACATTTGTAGATCAGACTGAAACCCACATTTTCACCTTTGTCGGTCCAAGATTTTACCATTGCACCAAGCCATGCATGAGCATGGCCCCTCTGGGCTATGCCTCTGCCTAAATATACAAATTAACAAACTCTCTTCTAATGGTTGGACCATTAGAAGGTTGGATCAAAATCGAGATGGTTGGACCAAAATTGCAAAAAGAAAAGAAGTTGGCACATGGAGACAAGAAAGGGGCTGTGAAACTGACCTTGCTTCTCATCTTGTCTACAAGCTTTGTCACATGGAGACAAACTTGGGAATTCAGATAGTACTCTACAGTATTTATTGTCAGCTTGCCTTATTCCTCTGTTTGGAACTCTAAATTTAACTCGACTGAGTTGGCTCATTCACTAACTACATGTCCATTTTTTTTTCATTTGTTTATATCTATTTCCTTTATGCACCATATAGATTTTCTTTCCTTGAATTTTTTTACTTTTGGTGATTCTCTAACGAGTCAACTTTACTGACTCGGCTGAGCCACTGAGGTACTAACACCATACCGAACTTTGACAGTTTTAAGTATATTGATGTGGCTTACTGGTATGAGTGATGCGTCCCATCACTTAGATTTGTCCAACTGAAAAAAAAAAAAAAACAGTTGGGATGACCCATCTATCAATATTGCTCTTCTGTACAGCCAGTGTAAACCATGGCCAGATCCCAGATCCACACATTGATGATGATGAGTGATGATGATGATGATGATGAGGCCATTATTGATCTTCTTTAAGGTCAATCAATAGACATGTGTAACCGATGGCAGGTCCAATCTAAGTTTCCCACCTGTCACTCTGTTGGCTTCATAGTTAATTAATTCATCAATCGACCCATCTCAGTGATCTCACCTTTAACATAAATAAATAGTTTTCGGACTAATTTGGAAGATTCAGGACTTCAGGTTCCTTTCCTTCATGAGGGCCCCAGACAACAGCCAAACGCACCCTAACTAAAAGAAAGCTTAGATTTAGAAAAATAATGAAACAAGTAGAAAGAAGACGCTTGGATATGGGGTGCTCTGTAACAGAAGAAAACTCTAAACTCGAAAGCGACCAAAGAGAAGTGTTGTCGCCTAATATGCGAAATGGGTCGACATCAAATCAAACTAATGGTGGGGGCCCCCCCTCCTCACCTCACCTACACCTAAACGCTAAAGCTCTCATCTCATCTCATTCAGCTCCCCTCCGTATTTATCTGGTTAGCATTTCACTTTAAGCAACGGAACATAATAAAGACACCATTAATGGAGTTTCCCTTCTAAGTAAACAAAATTCAAAATCGGAATTAATCAAAACATGACCAAAGTAAGAAACCCATCATCCTCTCTTGACCAACACATTCACTATTTTTTTTGTAAGGTAAAATGTAAATGTAAGCCATCATTCATCACTGCTTTCCCTTTCTTTTGTTTCTCTTTCCTTTAATTTTCCTCCCTTTTTAGCTTGTATATGGATGTATATCAATCACTGCTTCTATCAAACTATTCTTGGACGAGAAGTGAAAGGTTATGATGACAATGAAGTAACTAATGAACCAAAAAGATTTCACTTGACTACAAATATGATTTTACAATTTTACTAGAAACAAAATCCACCCAATTAAACATGATCATCATAGAGATGGCCTGCAGCCCCCCCTGCCGCCTATCGGATTAATCATTTTTGAAACTCGCCGTTTTCTTCCACAGTCCTCATTTCCGGTGGCTTGATCCACTTGGTTAATTTCTCCTCCGTCGACGGCGAGGCGATGATGCAACAATTGTTGATGATTTTCTCACAGACCCAACAAAATGTAGTAAACCAGCGTGATGGGCAATGCAATCAGCATCCCAAAAATAACACTACATTAACAACAGCCATCATATCTTAATTAGTTAAAAGCTCGAAAGTTGAAACACACAAAGTTACTTAATTGGTTACACCAAAACAGTAAAAGCTTGAAGAACCAGATCAGAGGAAGCAAGAAAAAGTAAGAGAGTGTAACTCTGCAAGGGAAAATATATATATATTGATAGAACACTCACGCGGTACTGAGAATATCAGGATGTACGTTGTATTCCTTGGCGAAGACAAAGGGGACAATTCCCTGTGGAAGAGCAGCCTGGTTTTCATTGGACATCCAAACATCAAAAACGTTAAAACTTGTAAAGAAGTGTAAGCCATAGTTTTATTCTTTTTAGGTTTTCCTTTTGATATTGAAGTCGGATTCGAAGTGTCAGAGTAAGAGGCAGGATTTAGGGAAGAGAGATAGGAGGAGGAGGAGGAGGAGGAGGAGGAGGAGTGACGAGTAAGTGATCGAGCTACCTGTACAATGGCGACGTGTAAGAGAACGCCCCGCAGCCCAACAGCAATGGAAGCAGCTGCCATGACAGCTGGACCTGTAAGGAATCTCACAGCCATGGCAAAAGATGCTATAGAATTCCCACATGCTATGATCCTCGGTTGCAAGGCCATGAACAGACCTGTATTTGTCCAGTGGCATGCCCATCAACCACAGTCACTTACACAAACACTATCTATACTAAGGACCTTTCGTCATCGACATGAGACAATTATCATGAGGATCACTGTTTTGGTGAGCTTTTTTATTATAAAAGATAAACTAAAATAACAAAAGTGAACAAAGCACAAAAAATAGAGGGACAGAGAGAGAATTTCTTGGGTTGTGAGTGTTGTTTGAAAGGAAAAAGTACTAACCCAGACTGAACATGGCCATGCCAAGGCCCGCATCTGACAGTATTGAGATGGACTTTGCTATTATAGCAGGCATCTCAACGTGCCACCTGCAACAAATCCAACAGCACAACAAACACATTTAACACGAAACTCCATTGCTGCTAAGTCTAGTTGTGGCCGGAATCATCACAACTCAGAAAAACGATTGAACAAGTTAGATCCTTTCCGCGTGTTTTATTCGTTTGTTTGTATATATACCTGAATGAAATTAGAGACCAAGTGAGGCCGAGTAGGCTGGAATATGTGTTGGGGTTTCGGATGAGTTTCCTCCACACCATGATCAGAATAAGCCTCGTCATGACACTAGCAGGAGGCATGCCTTTGGGTTTGCTATCACCCATTTTGTGCCCTGCATCGTTCATCTCCCTATCTACTACTACTCCACTGTAATCATTTCTCTCCATGTACTCTTCTTGGTTCTCTCTACGACCCTCCACTGATAACCAAGATCAAACACATGAGAATCATCAGGATTCAGGAATAAAGACGAAGCTCCAAAAGCCGCAAAAAAAAAAAAAAATAAATAAATAAACAAAACCCATTAAGTATACATTAACAATGAAAAAAAAAAAAAGGAAAAAGGTAAAGCTGATTACCTTTTCCGGGAGAAACAGCCATTCTAACATCTTTTACAGTCTGGTCTGCAACGCCATATTCTTGACCACCAAAGACATCTGAGACTGGAGAAGCACTTGAGCTCCAGACGAACATATGAAGATCTTTCGTCCCTTCTTCTGGTTTCTGCTGCACTTGGCCATTGGTGGTCTTTTTAGCAGAAGTAGCAGCAGCGGTGGCAGCTGTATTATTAGAGGCCGGTTTGGATCCAGTAGGAGAGAACATGCCGGGATTTGGAGCCGGGTACTGTGCCCCACCTGTTGCATGGTGATGGAATCTAGCCTTGTTATCCTCTTCATAATTAGACGGCCTCGGTGTCGGTCCTCTCGACGCTGAAAGCCCATAAACATCCGAGGCTCCGAAGTTAGAGTTCCGGCCACCGGCAACCATTGAGTAGAAATCCGTGTGATTGAAGCTGGACCCTCTTGGAGTTGGGTTCCTGGACGACTGCAGAGAGTATATCTCTGCATTTGTTAAATTGGAAGGCCTCGGCGTGGTCGACAACCCTTGAGAGCGTCTAGAGAAGATCTCTGACCTGGAAGCATTGGACTTCCTTACAGTAACATGAAGCTTCCCGTCTTCCTTAATTTCCGCCTGAGTCTCCAGCGGCTCACGGCCATCCAACGACATCACATCGGAATCAACAGCGATGGACACAATGGAACCAGCTGTCTCCGGAAACTGCTCAGTGATCAACATCTTGGCCCCTCTGTACTCAAACATGAACAGCATCAAAGTGTACCAAATGATGCACTGAAGCACCACGATTTGCACCATTAAACTCCCCGAGAAATCTCCATACATCCCTTTAAGCAAAGGGATGCCCATGACGAGCGTGTTTGGGAGAGTAGACAGAGAAAAGAGCGTGATGGTCCACTCCAAGCAGCCTCGCTTGCTGACGTTGGACCACACGGCCAAAATGCCCAAGACGATAAGCTTTTGAAGGGTATCAGCTGCGATGAAGCGGAAGTTCATGGCGTAGGGATTGTTGGTGGAGATGAAGTGGAAGGAGAGAAGTGGAACGGCAAAGAGGGCAACGAAGCGATTGATTCCGGAGCATTGATCCGGCGAGAAGATCTTCCACCATTTGACAGAGCCATAAGCTAAGATCATGGCCACGTAGAGTGGAACCATTGCAGTCATGACATGGTAGAAGTCTAATAATTTAATCATCTTGGCTGAACCAGAGGTCTTCAACTAACCCTTTAACGAACCTAACGAACAAGAAAGCAAGAAGCAGGAGGGGTTGAGAGTTGAGGGAGGAGGGAGGAGGGAGAAGAGAGGAGGACGCAGCACGGCAGCAGAGAGTAAAGGAGAAGAAAAAAGTTGGAGATAGGGAGAGAGAAAGGAGTGAGAAGGGTTTATGGCATCGAGGAGCATGTGTTTTGGTTGTTTTGTTTTTGCGTAGTGGACTAGTGGGGAGAGGTTGCAAAGTGCAAACAAACTACTCTCTCACTCTCACTCTCACTACTCTTGTAGTCTAATACTCTATACAATACAACCAGCTTTGAGAGTTGCGCATAAGCTCCCCAATCTCCGATGTAGGTAGAGTGGGTGATCTCTCTCTCTCTCTCTCACTGTTTTCTCTTCTCACTTTTATTCTGAAGGGGAGCTTTCTTTTCTTTTTCCTGGGGCTCTCTCTCTCTCTCTCTCAGCAGTATATGTGAATGTGAAGGAAAAGCATTTGGTTCTTGTGGTGTATGTCTGAGGTCCTTTGTTTAGGAGCTTTTAAGCTTTCTACCACCGCTTTTTCTCTCTTTTGGTCGGATGGCTTTTTGATTTATTATTTTTTTAGTTTTATCTCATTGATGGGTTGGGGTGGCATGATCCTTGACCCGACATGCCAACCCGCAGAACTGCAGAAGCCAATTGGTTTTTGAAACTGGGTTCTTCACCATCATTGACCCGATTCCCAACTTTTTTCACCTGCAATACCGAAGACTCTCTCTCTCTGTAATTTTGTGTATGTATGGAATGAGAATTGGGACCACATTACCACAAGACTAATAAAGAAGTTTGGGGCTCCATAACTTGTAACATATCCCATATTTGGAGGATCCGTTCCCATCATTCAAGGTCTCCCGCCGAGGAGATTTGTGAGCCCAAAATAGGGGGTGAGGTATCTGCAATCCAACTATATATTGTTGCTTTACATAATACTTGGATGGTGGAGAGAAGCTCAATGGAGACTTTTAGCTTAATTACTAATTCTCCAACCAAACGCTTTAAAAAAAATAAATAATCTGGTTATACATTGATTCCTGTAGGCCCTCTTTCAATGAGACCATACAAAGCCCGGTCTTAGTCCTAGCTACGGAAATGTATCACATGACCAGCTACGGACTACGGAGGGCCACTGCCCAAGATGACAAACTACTGGTCCTGTGGCCCTGGCCGTGGGCCCAAGACTCTGTCCCCTCGACTCCAACTACCAATTTTTAACCCGACCCGAAACTGGCCCAACATTCCTCATTGCCTCCATTAATGGGGTGGTGAATGCATTTATCTTTGTGATTTTTTTCGAATAAAAACTGCAGATAAGGCTGTCAATGGGTCAGCCGGTCGGGTCTACCCAAGAGAAGAACTGATTATGTCAGTTCTGGTTATATTGTTTTGTCCCAATTAATAATTTGATCGAGACCGGTTATTGCTATTCTGAATTAATTATATATAGTTAATAATATCCTCTTAGCTTTTTTTTTCAATTTTTGTTATATTTTATGTCTAAAAGGATATATTTGACAGACAGTATATAATATCAATATTAAACAGTTTAATATTATACTATCATTTTTATCAAGATTATATGATCAAAGATAAAATTGAAGCTGTTATTATGATAGGTAGTTATAGATGTCAAGTATAATCGGGTCTAATGGGTCAGACCCAATTATCCTGATCATTAATAATTGGTTTCAATTCTGGGTCAATCTTATGGAATCGGTTTGGGACTGGTATAAGGCCCGACCCATTGACATCTCTATATAAACATGGAGATGAGAATAATGAATACGAAAGAGAAAGCATTTCAAATCAAAGGAGTAGGACTATGTCTCTTTCATTTCGTTGATATTTTATTGGTGGGAAGATTTTTAGTTTTGAGGGTCTCTGGAAACTCAACACTTTTGCCCTATGATCATCATTCATGTCTAGATTCTCTTGTGGAGAATAATTAATCCATCAGGCATGCAGTTCCATAGTGTACTGGAATTCATAGATAAGAGGACCAGGATTTTCTGGGCTTGATCATCATGTATCACAGTACTATACCCAATTGGGTGGACCTACTCTTCAGTATATCTACCAGCTCCCTCCGTGATCTTAACCATCTGATCTTGATCAACCTTCCCCATAGGTACATATCATACCAGTGATCACTATTGACACTGTTCTTCATGTTCAAGTACAACAAGATTGGGCCTTCCCCCTCTTTCTGGGCTTCATCATGTATCATAGTACCATACCCAATTGGGTAGGCCCTGCCCTTAATCTTAACCATCTGATTATCTTAATCAAATTTCCCTCCAAGTACCTAATTAATAGTTCTTAATATAAAATGGATTCTAGTTCAGAGAGAGAATAAAATACTTCCCACGCATTGAGTTGGGACAGAAGTTAGTATGTCAGAAGTGTATTAAAACAACACTAAGCTTAATTGCACGCACTGCAAAATTGGCCCTCTTCTCTAGAATGTAAGTGCACGGTTTTGATTTGTTTAATTACACTATTCCACATTGATTTCCTCATCAACCCCATTTTTGACCACTTGAATCTCAAAAGCAATGTTTTCTCCCTATGATGGGGAGCTTCTCAAGGAGGAGGGGACTCAAATCAGCTGTTGGTTAAAGGAGAATTAATTACACTGTTTGTAGGCCCACCAAGTACTATGTTTGGAGTTGGACCGTTTGATCAAGCCTCTGGATAACTTTGATCGAAGATTGAAAATTCTGATTGATCTGATGCTCAAAGTTGCCTTTTCAATACGGACCTTTTGGCCCTCCTCCCGGTAGAAGTGTAGAACCCACATGTCAAATATTTATTAAATAAATTTTATTATATTGGGAAAATTTTGTGAATGATATTGCCACGCGCTTTTTTATATTGACAGTGGAGATTCCAATTCCTATGTCGAGGGAATATTCTCAAACATCATTAAAATAAAACAGCGCATTGAAAATATTATAATAAACCTTTTTATGCAAATAAACTCTTCATTAACTTTATACTTTTCTGTATATTAATACATTGTAGATATGTTAACAAAAATTTTGGTATTAATGCCTAAATCCCAAACTTAGGTTGTGTTTAGATATGCTTCAAGATTTGTGCTCTCAAAGCCCAACAGTTATAAAGACAAAATGGGGTACAATGAATTGGGATCTCTGTGTCCTCACAGAGTGCAGCTCACACTGACCTTACAGCCGCATTCTACCGTGTATTGAAAACATTTTCTATGAATAATAACATAAAAGTAGGAGATATATTTTTAATAGTTGGTGTATAGAGCAGACCAGACTCGGGTATGATTGGTAGCCAGTTGCAAAACCAGTCTATCACTACCAAAAGAGACTCTCTCTCCTCGTAATTAACGTTCTTCAAGGTGTCTCAAAGGTCCCGTGGCAATGTCATTCACTTCTTATGGAGTGCAGGAATTTGGTCCAGACATGCCCACAAAGAAGGCAACTTAGCTGCTGACTGGCTGGCCAACCATTGCAAGGAGCTGGAAGACTCAAGTCAAAGTTTTCCCCTTAGGATTTCAGTTTTTTAGTAGGTGTTTGGCATCGGTGCTGGGAGCATCGCACCATTTTCTGAGAAAAACAGTATTGGGTATGTGGAGTTGTAAGTACTTATTTTTTGTTTGGAACCGGTAGACATTTTTTGAGAAAACAACACTGATTTTGTTTGGCACTTGTACTAGCAACAACGTTTTTAATGTTGATCTATATTATCCAACGTTTAAGATGATAACATGTCATTGCATCGTTGGCAACAATGCACCATTTTCTCGAAAAGCATTGAATTTGGTGTTGCTCCATACCACACTTTCCCGATTTTCATAGCATGGTTTGGAAAAACATTTTTTTTCTAAAAAAACGGTACCAAACAAAGGTGTTGTTTGAAGCACAATTTTCTCTGATATAGCGCCTACATGGCACCGTTTTCTCAGAAAATGGCATTGATGCCAAACATCGCCTTAATTTTTTCTGATGCAGCAGGGAGGGTTCTCCCCCGCTCAAATCCCTAATTTTAAAACCAGTTTGTGAGGGCTTCAGCTTTGATTGAGTTGCTTTCATTGATCCGCTTTGAAGAAACTATTAAAATAGTTTTACAAAAGGTCAATTTCATGACTGATTCAAATTAAAGCATATTAGGGCTTTCTTGGTTTTTCACCAAATATAATTTCTAGGCTTTTAGTGTGGCACCCACGTTGCAAAGCTAGAAGTTGCTTTAATAGCCCTTCCAAAGGGGCACTTAGCTTTGTGTTTTGCGGTTTAAAAGCATTTTGACTTCAGATTATAATGTCTTTAAAAGCAACTCTTATCAAGCACTCACAACACTTTTTTGGCTCAATTTTATTTTCCATCCCAAATCTTAAAATAAAGCAAAAACTTATCTAAATAGAGCCTTAATTTTTCTTTCCAATTAGTGTGAAAAAAAAAGTAATTCTTGTTTAATTGTTCATCATTTTCAAGGTAACTACCATATTTTGAGAGTAAAATTTGCAGTCTATTCCATTTTGTGCACTTCTTATACAAATAATTAAATCAATAACAGATTTTCAGAAAATTGGGCACTTAAATTGATATAAACAAAGTATTATAATTTTTATATCTGATCAAAATTTGTTTCAATCAATTCAATGCACATCTGTGTAAGTCATATGCTACTGAATGAGGATGAGTAAAGAACAAAACAAAACAAAAAAAAAAATACATAAAACTTCATGTATTTCCTCAATCATAAAAAAATATTCCAATCACGCGTGTTAGGCAAATTCCATCATGCATTGAATAATGTATTCCGTTTGATTGTTTCCAATTAATTATCAATCCAATATTCTCGATAAAATAAACACAGATTTTACATAGACAAGATAAATTATTAAATTCATAAAATGAGTAAAAAATACTTCCATTTGCTAGGCCACAAATGAAAGACATAAACTTCCAACCATACCACCACCAAAAACAACAACAACCATCTCTGTTTGTTAAAATAAACATATAACAAATAGACATATACAACTATATTATATGTAGAGTAGTATATAAAACAGTTGCAATACTCTACCATAGTGAGCTGAGATATATCTTCTGCCCCGATTCAAATTACTAAAAAATGTTAAAAATAATAAAACATTGTTAGAACTATTTGACTGAATTGTTTCCTTTTTTTGTATGATCTCAATTCCACCACCACCACCACTATCATTATTATCATCGTCATCACATATAACAACAACAACAACAGTGATAATAAACAATAGCTATATATAATATAGAAGTTATAGGACTTTTGTTATATTGTCCTAGACTTCTTTGAGGCAGACTTATAATACTAGTTAAGAAGGTGAAAGATTGATGCTCAACACAGATACTAAGTCCACAAAAATTGAAATTGCAAAATTGGTCAGTATTGTCATTACTAATATAACATATTTAACAATATGAGAACCCAAAATGTAAAGATAATAATGGTTAATTAGTTCTTTTTCTAATGAAGAATAAGAAGGCTCTGCTTGGTTTTTAAGCTTTGGGCGGGGTGAAACAAAGATGAGCTGCTATTAGAAAAGATTGGAGAGCCCAAAATGACTGTCTAAAATCCAAAAAACATGGCTTTTCATTGAAACTTTTTCAAGTGGCTTCTCCAAATAGGCCCTTAAGCCCTAAAGTACAAATCCTAAAATTGGAACTTCATTTGTGCTTTTGTACTTTTGGAAAAACAAACCCTGAATTTTTTCCAAACACATTTTAAGTTATTTTCAACTATAATTTAAAAGGCTTTAGAACTTCGAATGTTCTTTAGTCTTTGTGCTTTTGGACTTCAAAAACACAAATCCTGAAGCTTATCCTAATTTTCAGCTATAACTTAAAGGATTTACAACTATGAATTAGGCTACTTGTACCCTTTGATCTCAAACTACTTCTCAAGATATTTCCAATGATGCATGAATTATCTCAATAACATATCTAATTAATGAGGGAGATATGGTTGTTACAAACTTAGACAGCCCACATGGTCACCCAATGACACAAACAAACTGTAGCCATGACCACTTAAATGGACGATAACCCACAAAAAAAATTAATTAGATGCAAATTTGTTCATGTTAACCATATTAGCTTTTGGATTTACAGATCAATAGAAATGAAAACTAGTCTCAGGGTTTCTTCCTTTCTTCCTTTCAAAGTCCTTACTCCGGAAAAATGTTTTTCACTACCAAATAAAACAAGGAAAGAATAAATACTTGTTCTTCAATGGTATTTAGAGTTAAAAAAAAATCATCAATGTTCTCAATCTGTAGACTTTCCAATGTAACTGTTGATAGATCATCAGCAGCTCACTTGGTTCAAAATCGGAAACCACAGTCCTTTGTTGACCTTGATATATTCAATATGGATAATGTTTTATAGTTTATATATATATATATATATAGTGTGTGTGTGTTTCAATGGTAATATAATCGAACTTTTTTTATTTATCATGAGAGCATTGAAAAGCATCTATAGTGCAAGTTTCTCTGGCAATCCTTGCTACCATAATAATTTATTAATGAAACTGATTCATCCATCATTTCATGATGAAGCTCCTACAAAAATATCATCTTCCTAATTTTTTTTTCTGTTCTTTAGTAGACATAAGTGTTCCTTAGCTTATTTTCTGGAGTTATGGAAGTTTTTCTGGCAAGCAGGTTACTTGTTTCATGTTCCATTATTCGATCTTACTATTCAGTCTAGTAGTGTTCTTGCTTAGTTTTTCCAGTTGTTTGTTCTTGTTGTTGGTATCTTGGTTGTATTTTGATCATTTTTCAATGACGTTTTGCCATTTGGCTACAAAAATACTGAATCTATGTGATAATACTGAAAATTAGGTTTGACAATGATTCCTTTTCTATGCTCATGATCCATCCTTTTGGTAGAAAGGCAAAGGGATACCCCTTATCAATGATTAGGGTTTTGAGAGAGAGAGAGATTATGCTTAACCATATTAAGGGTTAAACCATTGTTTGGTTTTGAAACCTTTGCTTGTTTGACCTTAAGCCTTTTTGCTACAAGTTTCATGAATGAAAGTGGACTAGATGGTGGGATTTTATTTCCTTATTCATTTTGATTGTTGATATGGAGCAACGTGGTGGTAGATTTAAATCTCAAAGAAAATAAATATTTTCAATTCTGTATACTTAAGAGACCTCATTGAATTGTGAGCTCACATAGAAGTGAATCTCAATGAAAGAATCCATATACAACAAAAGAAGAGTCCAATGGAGAGGGTTGTCACATGAGTTTTCACGGAAATCAATAGAAATATAGAATGAAATAACTTTATGTGCCATAGACAATCGTTGTTTGTTTAACTTGTCAAGATTACTTACTCTAGACTGCAAATTGGCTCCCTACCTAACTGATTCATAAGTTAAATTTTCTTTTTTTTTTTTGTGCATTTGAAGGCAATAATGATACTGCAATCCTAGTAACAACATATAAAGTTTCCACTAATTTTCTTTATTATTATATTTTTCACAATTTTATTACAAAATGAATAAAACTTTCAAAAAAAGTCCATCCTGAGACAGTGCCTAGAGGATATATTTCAGACATTTTTTACATATTATGAACTAACTCTTAATTAAGGAGGAAATTAAACACTAGAATCCAATTAAAAAGATGAAGAAAAAAAACTGAACAAAAATACAGAAACATATATTTCTTCTTTCATTTCCATTGGATTTTCCTAGAAGACATGCATTTACAATAAAGGAATCCACTTCTGGTCAGAATCAAAGAACTTAGAGTAAGAAAGACTAAGGCCTCATTTGGCATGTCTTTTCACATGGGTTGTCGCTTTTTAGAAGTCCGGCAGCCCACATTTTGATCTTTTCTCGTTTATTTGGAAAAAGATTTAGCCACCAAAAGCTGTAGCCCCAAAAAGACACAAGAAGCCTATTTTGGGCTATTTTCGGGAAATTCCAAGTGGAACTTTTCATCTTTTTCTCAATTCATCGTCATATGGATAGATGTGCAGAAAAATGCGTCTTAACCAAACGATTTTCAAGCTGTTAAGATATTGATGCAAAAGCTCATATTATCTTTTGACCATCAACTTCCAGAAGATCTTTCAAAAAAAGATTTACATTTACTAAACGGCCTCTAATTAAAACATTAAATGACATCCAAACCATCATTGCATACTCTTTTCTTGTTCTCTTTCTGTTTCTTTCCATCTTCCTTTCTTTCTTTCTATTCTGGGGATGCTTAACAAAGTATTACACCTTTAGTCAGCAGTAAGAGAGTTCAAATGTCTATTTGGTCATTTCATGTGCGCCCGCATATCATGTTGGCTTCTTCCTACCATCATCATTATCTTCTCCAACTCACTAGACACCATTTATTTATTTATTTAAGATTCTTTTGGTCAATCTGAAATCAATTTCAGAGTTGAAAAACCTAAAAAAAATGGACATAAATCAAACAAAAATGAACAGCCACCATGTCTTGGGGTATATATCTATTCCATCAAATTAATTAATTAATTTGATCAAATATTCACAACAATGGCATTACCTGTTGAGGTTGTCTACTTCCTCAACTATAATATTGTTCACAAGTTAAATCACTAGATTACAAACCCCAGTTTGGCTTGCTGACACCCATTGTACACCTCAACTTTGAATTCCTCCATTGGACAATTAAACAGTGTTTGGTTTCTTGTAAATCTATCAATTTTCTTTTCTCACTTGTACAAGTTATCATAAAAATAAAGTAGGATCATTTACTAGAACACCCTTATAGTTTCACTAATTTACTTAAATCGGTGCTATAGTTTTCATTTTATTAAAATATCACCTATAAAGTTCTGAACATCTAAAACCCAAACAGGATAATTATCAAACAAGAAAAGGTCTTAAACCATAGTTTCAGCAGCTTGGACAACAAGGTGAGTCGATCAGGATATTAAACCTTCTATTTATATGACAGAAAGAAAAGGAGCTAAAAAGGCATAGGATTTCTTTGATCTTCAACAAAAGCCATAAGACCAAGGCCAAAGCAAAGCAAATTTGCTTAATTAATCAACCTTTCACTAAGATGTATTTGTTTTGCCATCTGAAAATAGTAACATAATCACATAAGTTAAGTGAAAAATGTTCAAGGGCATGGGGCCATAATTATTTATTCCAAAAGTATCATCCAATATATGTTCATATAAAAAACAAAATTGATCAAATAAATCCAAATAGAGTGATTGTTTATGTCTTATTAAGGGCAAAATTGATATTTTTATTTTTATTTTCTTTTGATTCCATTTATTCAAATGGACATTATGATTATCATTTTCCACTATGGATCATGTAATGAAAGGTCAATTAAATAAAACTACAGGCGTGTTTTAATAAATGAACCAATAAAGTACTAAGAACCAAATGCATCCTAAGTAAAGCGATCATGGCCCATGGGCTGAGAAACTTTTAGTTTAGGCATTACCCAGGCCTTGGGATAAATCCAGGACAAAAGCCTATCCTTATAAGAAGTAAGAACCAACCAAACTGCAATCATTTAGGTTGCGTTTGGTACTACCTCAAACTTTTGGTTTGATCAATACAATATAAATTGGTGAGAGAGAGATGTTATTACATCACATATAAAAATCACTGGAACCAGAATAATTAATTAAACTTCATCTCCCTGAGCAAGTAATGTCAATTTTAAGCTTCAACTATGAATTGCCAATACCAAACACAATCGCTGTCCATTGATGACCCTGCTACATTACTGTGGTGCCAAGTAGGAATAATAGTTGGTAAAATCTGTGAGAAATTCACCACTCTGCTGGGATCAGATCCCTCTTTCAGTTCCTCTCTTGTTTGGTTCTACCCCTTTTTTCTGGTGTGTCTCCCAACAGGCCCGCAGTTTCTGGGCTTGACTGTCCCAGCCTTAGCAAAGGCCCTCTTGTGGGGTCCAAAGAAAAGATCATTGCACACCTTTAGGGTACCTTGAGTCCCACCCAGCAAAAAGTATTGATA
The DNA here is from genome assembly GCF_000365185.1 of Nelumbo nucifera. The sequence continues at coordinate 1,997,373 of NW_010729164.1, forward strand.
GAAACAGCTTATACAAATGCAGTGAGAATAAGAATGAGTTATCAAAAAGTAATTAATAAATAATATATATATATATATATATATATATATAAGAACAATATGAGAGATCGTAGACGAGAACTTCGATTTAATTGACAAAATTGCCATTTGACAATAACATATATAATAGAGGATAACTTTGATTTATGTCTTTCTCCAAATCATTTTCTTTGTTAACATAAACACCCTAGAACAACTTATGAGAATGGTTGAAGGCTGGAAAGCTTGAAACAAACTTACCGGAACTAGACGCTATGGGCTATGCGAAAGGTCAAAAACAAGACTCCTTTAGCAGTCTTTCTCTCTTTTGCTTGCTGAAACAAGAAAAGGCCTGTGGCTGGGGCTCTGGGTACGCGGAATGCAGGGCAGGTAGAGATAGGCTAGTGGCCCTCATAACTCATAGTTTGACACGTTAACGTGTTGCATGTTTCAGGAATTGGACCTACCGAAAGATACAGCATTGACCAATGACCATATCAAAGACTATAGCTCTCTCTGTCTCTCTCTCTCTCCCTCTTCCCTTACCAGTGGGGCCCATCAAATAATGTGTCCCCGCTTGGCAATTATATGGTCGCAGATACATATACAGTAATATAGGTCTTATATCCCAGGCCCAACTGAAAAGAGAATGACAATAGAGAACCCTTTTTTTTCCTTGGGGCGCTAGCAGTGGAGAAGATCTATTAAAAAATAAAATCGCTAATACAAATCTTTTTAAGGAGTTCACCACTTTCTTTCTGAGTTTCAGTTTTAGTCAAGGGAAATTTGTCTAAAATTCACCATCACTTTTTAGCATTTCTCTTAAATTCATCATAATTTTTCAAAATGCACAGGAAACTCGGAACCCATATCAGGAACTTGATTTTAAACAAATTAATGGATGTTAGTAGATTATCGTTTTACCTTTGTTATATTTGACCCAATTTTACCATTTCAGAGATACCCCTATTATTATTCGACCCAAAACTCATTTTTCAGCTTCCTTAGAATACTTTCAAGCAGCACAATGAGAGCAAAACATTTTTCAGCGTGTAAAAATCTTGAATACTTTCAAGCAGCACAATGAGAGCAAAACATTTTTCAGCGTGTAAAAATCTTATATATATATATATATATATATATAAGGCAGTTGAGTGCTTAAGGGCGTTTTAATCATAGAAATGTGTTTAATGAAGTTGATTTGTCCTTCAGAGGCAGTTTGGTTATAAAAATTATATTTATGCTGATATGGGACAATTTCTGTCAATATACATTAACGGTGGTGTTTGGGACGTTTTGCAAAGTTATGATAAATTTAAAAAAAATACTAAAAAGTCATGATGAGTTTTAAACAATTTCCCTAACTTGACATTTTATTCATTAAGATAAAGTCGTTCAGTACAGCAACTTCAGCTGTTATCAAATGACCCCTTAAAAGAGAGACTCCTCTTTACAATAGGGATAATGCTAGAGGATTTCAATAGGGTGGTCTAGCCTTCTCTTCTCTGTCCCTTTTACTTATTTCATCTTTTTCTTTAATTCTTCTTTTCGGTCATTATCTTTTCCACCTTCTAGATGCAATGCACTGTCCCTAGCAACTCTATATCCCATAGAGTGTATTGGATTCTTCTCTTACAGAGTCCACTAGTCAAAAGCCACAAAGATTTGTCCTCCCTTAAACCAACAAAACAAAATGGTTGAAACCGTCAAAGGGCTGAAAATTTGCCAACTTAGGAATGGCATGCTGGTAAAGCTAGACACAACCTTGGATTTGAGCCGGAGTCTGTGCTCCTCCTAGTCTAATATGTCCTAATTGAAAGTGTAATCCTGTTGTGAAAAATGCATCAGATCAGAATTTACATGTTTCATATATTCTGAGGAGTTAGCAAAATGGAAACACAGAAACAAGGACAGACTAGATGAACAAGAGCACGACCCTGAATCAAATCAAATACCCCTCTCCTTGTAGCCAGAAGAAAAGAAACTGCAATCCAGAGTCGGGCCCAATATGCATCTCCTTAATAATGGTCTCTAGCAGAATTGAAGCTTGTTCTTAGATTAAATTGCTTAGTTACTTCTGGTTTATATCCAACCCAATAGTCATTTTGCACTCGAAAGATCCAGTCCATGCTAGGTGGACAACATTCAACATTGAGTCTCCATCTTGTCTCTGCATAGAATAGAAGCCCATTAATCCAATTTAGCCCATTGTTAGTCTAACTTAGCCCATTGATGATGGTGCTACAAGTGGATGTACTTTCAGCATCAACCGCCCAAGTTAGTGAAGGATGTTTATTGCCAAGATCACCATCATCATATCCATTTTACGTGTATGGACCACCAAATGAATGGAAAAATCTATGCTGCCAGAAAGACATGATACCAAAAGAGCTTTGAGCAATCAAATCCCCCTGGGTGAATTTGATAAAAAAAAACACATGATTGGTTAACATTTTTACGATACCAGTTTTCCGGTATCATAATAGAAGTTTTAATAAAAATAATGGATATGACACTGAACAGAAAAGAATGGTGAAATAGGATTCATGTAATTGATCTCATATGGTTCAGACAAGGCTTAGTTGAGTTGAGCATTTTCTTTCTATGATTTAGATACCAGCAGTAATAGAGTGAAACTTATGAGCATTTTCCACACCAAGAATCAATTCAATTGAATGAACTGACCAACTACAAGATTGAATTATCTTTTTAATGGTCGGAAAATAAAGACTCTATTCTCCTACATAAGATCTAAATATGCTTCAGTTTGAAAAGATCTTGAACCAGTTGACTCAAAGAAAGTAGGCACAGATATTTTTGACTTAATGTAGGAGATTTGCTCAACTAAAAAACAGCCTGGTTGGATGCCTCCAATCATCAAATAAATGCATCCTTTTCTATAAGAATAAAATCTTTATTTTCTAACCATTCAAAATTGATTCTATCTTGAAGTTGGTTAATCCATCCGATTGGATTGATATTTAAGGGTTCGACTATGATTATCAAAAAGACAGCCAACTGAGTGGTGACTCAGTTGGTACATTATCTGTGTGGAGATATGGATTTAATCTACTGTACTGTGCCCAAGAAAGAAAAAAGAATTACGGCACCTATGGGGAGTTCAGGAGTATAATTAAATACCAATATATATATATATATATGGTACCAAAAAAACTTATATCAAATCCTTTCGATTATCATGTCTTTCTAGCATCATATTTCCTGTAAAAAAAATATATCTTTGTTGTATTGTGTTCCTCAACACCGTTTGTAGATTACCAATGCTGCCCCCACTTAAGAATAGGGGTGCAACTTGGGTGAGCTTGGGTTGAGCATTAGTTAATCATTGAATGGGTCCAGTCCAAGGGCCCAGGTCTGATGCAATGTAAGTTCTTCAATGCTGGTATTAGGCTTGCAACCCTAGTCAAGAGAGTATTCGTTCTCATGAAGTGCTTGTTGAAAAAAGAGGATTGCAAACCCTATTGGCAATGATATTTGAGAATTTGTGACAGATCAATTTAACAATATTCACTTATTGATCTGACCCATTGAAATGGTATGCCAAATATAATTTTTATTTGACCATCTATATCTATATTACTATTAAAAAATAGGAATAAGTTTAGAACTTTTATTTGACTAAAATATTCCTATTTTTTAACTTGGTTTCTCTCTAATTGTGAGGGTAGAAAATATAATTTAAATTATTACTTTTCATATTATGTAATTTTCTTTCATTAAGGCTTATATTTAAATATATTAATTCCTATCATCTTTAATTAAATGTTTTTCTTTACTAAATTGCCCTTATCTTTTAATTTGGTCAATCTCTAATTGTGAAGGAAGAAAATATAATCTGAACTACTTTTACCCTATTCAATTCCTTTTGGTTAAATCTTATATTTAAAGTATTAATTCCTATTCTCTCTCAATAAATCCTATATTTGAACTAATTTTTTTACTAATAAATCCTATAATACAATTGCTTGATATTATTATTATCACCATCATCTAAAATTGCCATATTTTGTAAGTACTCACTTACTAGTATAATATAACTAGCTTTCAATCCAGGCTATCCTTGTCTTAGGGATGCAACTTGGGCAGGTTTGGGTCAGGTTAAGACCTAATCATAAGAGACCTTGATCTTGGGCCCAGGCCCAGACCAGCCCAAGTTTTCCAACCTAGCTAAACTTATCTCAACTCAGACTGGATTTGGGTAGTTTGTCAGGTTTGAAAGGTTTCTTACTCATGTTTTGTGCTTCTACCTTTTATTTGAGATTAATAAATGAATTTAGGCATTGAATTAGATAAAAACATATATGAGCGCCGGATATACATAATTGTGTATATAAATATGCAAAATATATTTTAGGAAGTAAGGTAGGTTCAAATATGATTGAGCTAGGATTGAAACCCGAACCCATCCCAAGTTTAGATAAAGTTCAAGTTTTCAGACCTAGGCCCAATCAAGAGTATAAGAATTAAGTGCAACCCATGCAAAATCTTGGGTTGGGTCCTGTTAGGTTGAGGTTGGGCCTTCACTTGCAGCCTCAGACTTGTTCAAATGACATGCAAAATTGATATGGACGTTCTTGGCCCATCAAATGATGTGTTAAAATGAACTCAGGGTCCGTTTGGTTTGCAGGAATAGGGGTCTAGAAATGGAATCGGAATGGGCTATTCCGATTCCAACTGTTTGAATCGGAATGGGCTATTCCGATTCAAATGATGTGTTAAAATGAACTCAGGGTCCATTTGGTTTGCAGGAATAGGGGTCTGGAAATGGAATCGGAATCCTATTACCATTCCAACTGTTAGCCCCCTTACTTGGTAGTGTGTGTATTCCTACCAGTAAGTAAGTGATTGTCATTTTAAACTTATTCTTTATGTGACTTAGCCCTCTGTTTACTGTTATTTGTAAATTGTAAGCAAGGCACAAAATACAAAACCCTGTGTGGTTATCATCATCATAGTGTAGGATTGTTCAATCTTGGGAGGAGGGGGATTTTAGAGCATTTTGTGAGACATTTACTCCAACATCGATTGTTAATCTCTGTCATATGATTAGTGGGAATTCCATGATGACCTAAATTACAAATTACATTCATCATGCCTTATAAAATCGACATGCCCAAAAAAACATAACAGAGACGTGGAATTTTAATAAAGAAGCTTCACATTACAACAATTGTAAAAGTAAAGCTCCCTTCCTCAATTGCTACTCTAATCCGTCGCCCACCCATTCGATTGGCCTCGGTTTTGTAAACGATTCTTACTATCAAGTCAAGGGAGGAGTTTTTATCCCTTTCCCACCTATGCAATTACTTAAATTCATTAGGATTTTGCCATGAGGCGGACAATTATCTTGGTATTTGGGATTTTGCTTGTGAGGCACTGAAGACCATGTTTGGAAATGCTTGTAACACCCAACTCTTTTAAGTACTTAAATAAGCGTTTGTGACTATTTTGTCCTTCATTTTCTTTCAAATTTTTAAAATAGATCCTTATAAAAGTACTTTTATGAAATAACTTTTATAAAAAAACTTTTACGAAAGCACTTTATAAAAATATTTTTTACAAAAGCACTTTTATGAAAGCATTTTAATAAAAGTATTTTTACAAAAGTGCTTTTATAAAATTCATCTAGGAATAATTTTATAAGTGATATTTTAAAATTCAACCAGAGATAATTTTGGAAGAAAAAAAATTGAACAAGTACTTATTATATATAAGCACTTGAAAAAAGCTGAAAATTTAAACTTAAAAAATAAACACTTATTTTGGGTTTATTTCTCAAACACCAATAAATGCCTAATGGTATAGTCCCAACCCAACTAAGCACTCCCAAACATGGCCTAAATCCTTAACAGGAAGTATGATAAAAAGATGAACGGGACAGCGACTGCGCTGCGAGGCAAAGAAAGGTAATACAATTGTGCTAATGTCCACGGTGCTTCTAATGGTGTGCAATGAATGGTCTTATTCCTAAGATAACTTTGTGATATAACAATAAATAGGAAGCCTATTTTGACATATTTATTCTAGTCACAAAAGTATTCAAACAGAGAATAAGAAATGCACCATCAATTCAACAGTTATTATAAATAGGCAGCCAAAAAAAAAAAAAGAAAAAGAAAAAAAAACTGTTCCAGTCTATTTACCAAGAACAGTCGAACATTCAACCCAAGAAAGAAAACACAACAGTTCCATCCTACTTGCTAAGCTATATGATTCATAACAACACATAAGAGGTGAATATTTCTAAAGGCAAATGTGTTTTACATATTCACGAAAAAACAAACAAATGTAGGTAAATTCCTTTGAGTCAGGTAATGAAAGCTTGGAAGCTGAAGATATACTAGAGACAACCAAGCAGAAGAGAGTCATCCATGATTTCTATTCAGAGTTGGAACCAGGGAGCTTAATCCACTGAAACTGAAGTTCCACTTCACCTCTTTCCACATTTTTCAGTCTCACACACACATCTTGGATAACCTTTCCATCTTGCCAGACAATACAGCTCTCTTCAGCAAGGCAGTTTTGCCTGCTGGGTAGTTCTCTCGTTATTACTGTACCACTTGGATAATTTCTCAAGTCCATCTTTACAGCTTCCAAAAATGGCCTTATGTCAAGCTCTGCTTGTCCCATTTTGTCATCCAGGGAGAAAGTGTCCTTGTCATATACCGTCTGCAATACTCAAAAATGTTTCTAAGCACATTCAATGGGCCTAAAATTTTGCAGTAACTTTCATATATAATGAAACAGAAACACTGCTTGACTTGCAAGGAAGCACGGGGAAAGGTAACTTGTGCTTTTGTACAGATCTCCCTACATTATATTCACAGCATGAGTAAAAAATAAAATAAAATTAGTCAGTGTTGTGGCCATGGAGGAATACCCACAGCATTATCAGTGGATATTCAAAACCTAGACTTCCCAAATATCACAATCAGCTCCTAGTTCTTTTTTCCATGCCCATTTTACCCCCTTGAGGACATACAGTATTTTTTGCAAGTTACATTCAATGATTTGATATAATACATCCATAATTGTCTACCATCATCAAAACATTTTATGACTTGGATATGGAAGAAGAGAATCAACAAGTTGGAAGTCCAAAAGAATACTTACAAGCTTGACTGGAAGTTTGGGATCTGACACAGAAAGAGTTAAATCTTCATTCCACTCAGGATTGATATTCTTTTTCACTACACGAGTTTTCAGTTTCTGCACCAGATTTAAAAACATTTGTTTAACAACAATACTGACCAATATCACCAAAAATTTAATAATTGAATTTCAAGCAAGAAGCCAAGAATAAGTTAGAAAAGAAGTGACTATTAAGTCAAACGCTGCATCGCTATCCATGTCATGATCAAGTATAATCCACTACGGATGCTTAACCTACTCGTAAAAGATGTAACAATTCAAAGCTGAGCAGATAGATTTAGAGAGAGAGAGAGAGAGAGTAGCAAAATCATTGAGTGTGGAGGTGATATTTAATTGGGTGAGGATAGATGCCATTGCTTTTGCTGACGCACTAGCTAAACAAGGGGTGGGAAGGAAGATATTGTTTTGGGCTATGTTGTAAATTGAATCTATTGGGGAGGGCTAAGAGAGTTTATCTCTCCCCTTCTTCATCTTTGTACTTAGTTATCCTTTTTTAATAAAATTGCTTTCTGTTATTGATCAACAAAAAAAATAGATATGAAAAGCAAAAGATTACTCTAATGACATCAATTTCATCCTTCAACCCCCCAAAATTGATCAACTTTTCTTAATATTGCAAGTCCAAAGTGATAGACATGGTTCAACAGAACCATTGAAGTCTTAACATAAAATGAATTGTGTAACACAGGACTGGTGCCTCCATTTTGAATTGAGTATTCTAAGAACTAAACTTATAGACACTGTCAATGAAAAAATAAATAAGATCTGCTTAATATTATTGATCATGCTTCCAAAGCAAACCAAAACAAGTGTCAAATGTTGATAACCCATCTTATTTGAGTAACCTGAGGTAATAATTAGATACACTTAGTAAGAGAATCAAGCAGAATCCCTCTTCCATTCATGAAGAAGATACTCTATGTTGGCCTCACAACTCAAGCTTCTTTCTACATACATGGAAACAATAGAAAAGAACAGCCAATCTCAACATGTCACCAATATTTCTCACCCACATCATCTCCTCATCTTTTTTTTGATAAATGCCCACATCATCTCTTCATTACCTATCAATGTAAAATCCAAAATAGTATGGAATACCACAAAACTCCATTGATTAATATTTCTACTTTACTGATTACGTAGATAATGTTTTGATGAAACTAACAATGTGAGAATGCTTCAAGTCATCATTCTTGCTCAGAACATTGACCACATTTTTGTTAGGGAAAATTCCTTATTAGTATCTTGTACTTTGTGCCTAGTGCCACTTTGGTCCCCAAACTTTAAAATGCGGCAATTCAATACCTGTCATTAATCAGTTGTTAACCTGCCATTAAGTGACATTTGAAAAGGACACAAATGCCCTTCAAGTGTCATTTAATTTTCTTTATCAACCATCTAAACATTGACAAAAATTTAACAGTCCTAAATCTTTGCTTCTTCCATTCAAGAAAGTTGAGGTTCCGTTTTTTTTTTTTTTTCTTTTCTTTTGTATGTTTTTTCTTTTTTTTGGGCATTCTAGTGACCCAAACTTTCTTCAATAGAAGAGGCAAGGATTTTGGACTATTAATTTTTTGTCAATGTTTGGATAGTTGATAAAGAAAATTAGATAACATTCAAAGGGCATTTGTATCTTTTTAAAATGTCACTTAACAATTGATCAACAGCTAGTTAACGGCAGGTACTAAATTGCCACATTTTAAAAGTTTGGGTACTGAATTGTCATATTTTAAAGTTCAGGGACCAAAGTGGCACTAGACCCAAAGTACAGGATACTAATCCGGAATTTTCCCTTTTTGTTACTAGGGACAGAGCCCGCTATTAGGAGGAAAAACGTCCACACTACACAGTGTTTGACATTAAAGATAGCGTTGAGGTTTCTGTGCCATGAACCACAAGGCACTGCATGGTCCATCCAATAATTGTTAAAGCGGCAAGGGTTAGTTCACTGACTAACAAATACTTACAATCACCCGGCAGAATCAACTATATATTGCAGAACAAAGATCAACCTGCATATATTTAATTGATTTTCTCCACCCACTTTCAGGATTCTAAAGATGAACCGCTAGTTTCATACTGCAGTACAGAGCATTAAGTTGAATAACTTGAAAGTTCCTAAAATTGACAAAAGAGGATTCTAATTTACTCAAGCACTAAACAGATGTTTCACAGGTAGGATTAAATAAGATTACTAAAAAGAAAAAAAAAAGAAGAATTAAAGACCAAAAAAAAACATGTGGGAGAAAAAGAAATCAAAGCCCAAGATGAACAGAGGCAAAAACTACAAGAAAAAAGGATCATTGGACATCAAACTTTGGGAAGAGAATGAAATTAATTATCAGAGAGATTTTATTCGAGTTTAGCCACCTCTTGTCCTATGCCACAATAAAAGGTTTGATTTCATTCACAATCTTTAATAGAACAATAGTTGTTATTAACAGAGCTTCTGCTCCAAGTCCCATATATTAGTCAAAGAAAGCAAGTTCCCCATAAACAATTTTCATCTCCTAAGAAATAGACAAAATAAGAAGAAATCTAGAGGTCTTTTTTTCGTAGCAAAACATCCAGCAAAAGAATTACAAGTCCATTTTTAATCCCCTGCCTTTCAATTGTATAAACTATGCTTAGAATTCGAATATATGCGAGAGAGAAAGAGAGAGAGAGAGGGAGAAAAGAGGGTAAACCAAAATCCAGCAAAGTCTTCCATCAAACATCGAATTAACCAATCTCAATAGCTCAGAAGAGCAAAAAATATATTTATATGAATTGAAATGCATGATCAAAGATCAAAGACTACAAACCCATGTCGACATACACACAGAAAGAAATATCAAAAGAGAGAAAACCAAGACAATGATCAAAACGATCAAGAAGCAGACCTGTTTACCCATTTTAATAACAAGGTAGGGATCACTGCTCCGGACATCCCGGACGGCAAGATTAACACCACGCTTAACGCGGATTCTGAGAAGACCCAACAGGTTATCCATCAACGACTATGAAGTAGAGGGAGACTGCGAACTATGAACCGGTGAATCCTTCCATCTCACGAGCCCTTCTCTCTATTTATCTTTCCAAGCACAGGGCACAGTAACGCAATAACAGCGTAAATTATTTAAACAATTTAACATAAAAACTAAATTGGTAAGAACCCCACGCCACCTCAAACAAAAGACGAACTGGTAAGAACCCACCTCATAAAACCATGCGTTCCATCTGTTCACCGCCACCTGCGAGTTCAGTCAACCTCAATACTTAATCGAAGGACTCGTCCCGTTTCGGGTCTCTATTTCGAATCCTTTTCTCAATTCTCCTCTTGCCGAAGCATTTTGTCTGGACACTCACTGGTCTTCCTTTATCCTCGATATTACATTTAATGTATTTTTGGAAGACTGGGTTTTGCTTCTCTGGAAATCAGGTTCCTTTAATGGCTCTCATTCAAATTCGTCGGGTTTGACCAGAGACTTCAAATCCGTGAAAATCGCTAAAATTTTGCCACGTGGCGAAAAGGATAAAACACTTTTATTACGACATAATTTTTTTGGAATCAGCACCAAAACCGTGAAATCAAAAACTTCTATTGTGGGCCACAGCAATACATGATTATCTAATGCCATGATTCATGGTTTTAGAGACAAAACCCGGAAGATTCTTCGATATTCCGAGTTTGGACACTTTGGTGGTGACTCATGGGTCCCACTCAGCGGTGACGGCGTGTGGGCCGCGGAAGATGTCATGACTCGTTTGTGCACGACGGTACCCGATTACCTGACGAGTCGGGATCTCCTGCACTTCCCTTCGTGTGAGACGGGAGACTGGATCTGCTCCTCACACCGCCGCACAGGCGCCTCACTATTTGTGAGGAGCAGATCCCTTCTCGTGAGACGGGGTGCACTTCCATTTACGGTTTTACACGTCATTCATCTACAACTACGTCTCATATGGGTGTCATTAAATGGTTGATTGCTCCTTTCAAAATATCTTTATTTATTGGATAAATCTCTTAACCTACCTGAAATTGACTAACTCCACCTTACTTTATTAGTTATCTATTGTCTTAAAATTCCCTCATTTCCTAATAATTTTTTAAAACCTTCCTTAATTTTTTGTCACACTAGGTTTACGCATACATCACGTGAGTGATAATTATTATAAAATTTTTAAAATATTTTTAATATTTACCACCACTGTTAAAAGTTGTTAAAAGTTGCAGCGGTTGCAATGATTTTGATATCATCATCGCAAGTAATAGCGGCCACACAGTCGCCAGTTCTACCCTCTTTCCTTTTTGCCAACCTAGAACTAAACTCTCTCTGCAATGGACATTCTCAGAAACCTTCTCATTGAATGATGAATTGTAGTTGGCCGACAACCATCAACGTCAGAAAATTCAGTCCTCAACGTCGCCGATCTCACAATTGAACGGTTGAGGTTCATCCAAGAAGATAGAGCAAACAAACTACAAGTGACAAGTAATCCTCAATTTGAGTTTATTGAATAAATCCAAGTAGGTAATTAAGATTGTCGTAATGTGGAAGTTTGATTCTATTAAGATTGTCACAATTTGATTTCTCCTCAATGTGGAAGTCCGATTCTAATTTTTGGGTAGATTATTTATCGTTGCTTGGTCTTGACCCATTTTTCTTCTTTTTTGTTTTCTTTTACTTCTTCATCTGCTCATGTAATTTCAAGAGGGGAGAGGTCCCAATTGAAAGTCAAAGCAAGCTAAGCACTTCAAAAAGTGATTTAATAAATCTCCCAACAACCTTGTAACCTTTTTTGACAAGATAGGCATGATAGGTGCTTCCTTTCTTGATCGGTGATGTTACAATCAGTGATAAAACTTTACCGACTCCCATGCATCAATGAGTGATGGTGACCCAAAAAATAAGAGCATGATAAATCCATTGGCTAAATGAGGTTCACTCACTAAAAGAGCTAGGATTTTTTTTTTAATGGTTTTCCCGTCTTTCCTCTCCATCTGATTCAAATTGAGCATTCAAACCTGTTTTATTTCTTTCTTTTATTTTATTTTTTTACATTGAAAATGAGAGAAAAACTGGATTGGGCCCAAAAATGGACCTGCGTCTTCTTCAACAAAAGGTGCACCTCAGTCCTCAGACCGATTTGGGTTGTATTCGGGTCCATAAGAATGAGATACCTCCAGATCCATTTTAAAAATTAAAAAATAAAAAAGAGATACTTTTAGAAAAAACACTTTCGATGTGACTTTACTTAAATGGTTTATCCTATAGTGGGCCTGGGCCCTGGTTCCTTAGTAAGGCAGTAGCAGTTAGCACTAAGCAATTAATGAGGCCAGCCTGTGTCCCATACCCTAGATCTAGTTCAAAACAATAGCAATCATGTTGCCAAACAACTCCTTAACGGGCATACATTTTTTATAGAAAAAAGGGTTTTTCGGGATTTAGTTCTAGACGGATTGGGTAATGGGTAGGTCCATGGCTCACATAACTTTAGGCTTTCAATGTTCATACAGGTGCCCTTCAGGATCAGAAACCTAATTTGTGGGGCCTGATTAGGTAGAACGTGAATCTAGATTCTAGAACATTAATTGATAAATGGGTTGTCAAATACCTGATACTTTCCCTCGAATTATTACTATACTTTTATTGGGGTGGATAAAGGTTGGGATATCTCAAGGGCCCACTCATTTAGGCCGTTAGCATCAGAAAATGTTGAAGAGAAGGGAGGCTGCTGTCTCAACATTTGAAAATTGTTCTGTTTGGATAGATATTTAGGCTGTGTTTGGTTTGAAGGAAAAGGCAGGGAAAAGAAGGGAAAGGGACATCTAATCAGCCCCTATAAAATTGTCTCCCATAACGTATCACAGCACATTCCCATCGTGTATTGGTAATATCTCCCAATGATAATGTTATCATTAGAAGATTTCTAATGTTCCCAATACAAGACAGAGATGTGCGAACATTGTAAGGGGCTGATTTGAACTTAAGAAAAAATAGAAAAACTTTTACAAATTTTATATAGGTTTCTCTGTCTTTTTCTTTAAACCAAAGATAGCCTTAAAGATAAAATGATGCTTCTGTGTTTTCATCATTTCATGAAGACTTTTTCTAGTGAATTAGAACCATTAGTTCCATTCCACTTTAAGCCACCATTAAGTGGTATACTTTTTCTTGCTTTTATAAATTAACTTTTAAGGCAAACAGACTTTTAAATTGAGAGGCACTTGTCTGGCTTTTGATTTGTCAAGTGAAGTGACTAACCTTGAGACTTTTTCAAACCACTTCTACCGAGGCTAGTTTTTCTTTCAGTAATGAACATCAAGTCTTTAGCATTTTTTCTACAAAGTTATTGCCCCAATCACGTTGCAAAGCTTATCAGCCCAAGATATTGTCATTATACCGAGCAATGAAAAATTATAGGCATTTTGCATTTACCTTAATGATTCTACTTTGAAATTTCGAAATATCTATCAATATTTATCTGCACATTAAGAAACTTAACATCATCATAAATAGGTTAATAAGATCACCATCATCATCCAGGCCTAATCCCAATTATATGGGCTTCGTTCTATGAACCCTATTTCGAAATAAATTAAGATTTAGGGGTTTTAATCGTTCAGTCCACCCTTAGGGTGGACCTAAGATTTTTAAGGGTTGAATGAATACTGACCGTGGATTGATGCTAATCCACAAACAGGATGAGGTTTATAGGGGGACTCTTATTAGACTAGGAGGTGGCCATAATTTCAGATTTCTGAGGAGTGCAGTCTACTTATCCCTAAGATGATTTAAGATCATCATGAGAGTTTGGCAAAAGCTGCAGTACTTGCCTAATCTGATGCAACACTCTTCCTTTATCCACGCTTGAGATAGATGAAATCAGATTTGGTCCTCACAAGACCATGCTTACACCCTTTGTGCAGTCCTTTGCAGTCTTACATTGGGCATTGGGAATATCTCCCTATAAAAAAGCATACAAGTATGGAAATATTTCCAATACATGGCTGTAAAAGATTGTAAGTGCTTAAAACACTTACCAAGAGAGTTTGGCCATGTTTGGGAGTGCTTAAAAATAAGTGCTTATTTGGGCCGGGAGGCCTGAGACCACACCATTAAACACTTATTGGTGTTTGGGAAATAAGTCCAAAACAAGTGTTTATTTTAAAAATAAGGGTTTATTTTTTTGGCCCAAATTTCCAGCTTTTTTAAGTGCTTATATAATAAGCATTTATTAAATTTTTTTCTTTCAAAAGTTTCCCTATTTGAATTTTAAGAAACCACTTATAGAATTATCCCTAGTTGAATTTTATAAAAGTACTTTCATAAAAGTACTTCGTAAAAATACTTTTATAAAAATAATTTAATAAAAGTACTTTCATAAGGGTATATTTTGAAAATTTAAAAGAAAATGAAGGACAAAATAATTACAAATACTTATTTAAGTGCTTATTAAAAAAGAGACTACCAAACGCCTAATATAAAATAAGGGCTTATTTTTTAAAATAAGCACTTAAAAAAATTAAATGTCAAATGCAAATCTTATTCAAATAAACACTTATTTTTAACATTAACAATCACAAACATGGCCTTAAACTATTCTTTTGATTTTGGTAATTAAACAAACCCCCGACAATGACCAAATAAAATATCATTAACAAGGCTCCATATTGATGTTCAATTTGGACATTGTGCAAAATTTCATTTGCATGTTAAAAAGTGCTTTTCTATATCATCACTAGTGAAAAAGGAATACTAAAAAACAAAGCAAATTAACAAGCAAGTTAAACTAGATGATGATGTCGGTGGCCTCAGAATTGTAAAACAGTGGAAAGTATGATGGAGGTGGCGCCAAATTCTGATGACACTTGAACAAGAATAACTAGATAGAATATAGTTGTTGGCTTGCATCTCTCTTTCAACAAACTTTTTTATAAAACGATGACGTCAATGATATTCTTTCAACGAACCCAAGGATGACAGAGATATAGACCAAGTATGGCCGATTATTTAATAAATAAACTAGCCGAGGAGGGCCACTGCGACTGAATGGAATTGTAACATTATTATTTTTTACATTAAAAAATATAATGATTTCTTAATAAGAAACTTGCAATTATAAGTACTAAGTAATGAAACTCATATAAAGATTTAAAAGAGATCATCATACGTTTGTTTTTTAAATATTGTTTCAAAAAAGCATCATATAAAAGAACATAATCATATAGTGATAGTTCTTAATTCTACTTCATAGTTGTTATTTGTTTCAAATTGAGTCCAAAGCTTCACTTTGAGACGGAGTTAAACATACATGCAATAAAAAAAAGAGATAAAGCATATCGTCTTGTAAGAAAATTAAAGAAAAAAAAACATTACACAAGAAAATCCAAAGAAAAGATAAAAGGGGAGAAATAAAATGGTGATAAACCCTAGACCATTTTAGAGGATCTTGAAGAAGAAGATCAAACACAAAAAAAAAAAAAAACACAAAAACAGAAAATGAAAAAAAAAGGAACATACCGCACACACTCAAATAAAACCCACATTAGAAGAAACCTTTGAATAGTAAAAATCCAAAAACATAAAAACCATGGTTTTTGAATTGCCGTTGACTCAAACAAAAGGACATTTCAGCCCGATAACTGTCCAGGCAACTGGTTCCTTTTTACCCAATCCCGGTCCCTGGCCAAAAACTATTGAATTGGTCAACGACCAATTGACCCGGGCGGTCGAACCATCTACCCATTCAATGGTTTTTGGCCATTTTTTATTTTTTTTTTAAATGGGAACCATTTAGAAAATTGGTTATGTTTTATCCCAATCCCAATCCCTGGCCAAAAATCGTTGAATCAATCAATGGCCCATTGACCCGGGTGGTCGAACCATCGACCTATTGACCCATTTAATGGTTTTTGGTCATTTTTATATTTTTTTTTAATTTTTGTTGTATGAATGGGCCGTCTATTCGAACCAGATGGTTGAACCGTCGACTCGAAAACCGATGGCCAGAATAGTTCCGTTTTGGGGTTGTATGAATCACATGCTCGAATGACATAACACATATGATATTGCTCAATGGACTTCACACACTCAATTTTTTGCTTATAATTTTTTTTGTCAGAACGGGCCGTCCGTTTTTTATTTTTTTATAATTGGGAACCATCCCAGCAACCGGTTCCATTTTACCCCAATCTCAGTCCCTGGCCAAAAACCGTTGAATCGATCAACAACCCATTGACTTGAGTGGTTGAACTGTCAACCCGTTGACCCATTCAATGGTTATTGGCCTTTTTTATTTTTTTAAATTTTGTTGTCAAAATGGGTCGTCTATTCGAACTGGATGGTCGAACCGTCAACCCAAAAACTAGTGGCCAGAACGGTTTTGTTTTTAGGTCATATGAGTCACATGCTCGAATGATATAACACGTATTATATTCCTTAATAGACCTCACATACTCAACTTTTTGCCTGTATTTTTTGTTGTTAGAATGGGTCGTCCATTCGAACTAGACAATCAAACCGTCGACCCAAAAACCGATGGCTAGAATGGTTTCGTAATTTTTTGCTGTCAAAATGAGTCATCCATTCAAATTGGATGGTCAAACCATCGACCCAAAAATCGTATGAATCACACGCTCGAATGACATAACACATATGATACTGTTTAATGGACCTTACATGCTCAATTTTTTACTTGTAATTTTTGTTGTCAAAATGGGTCGTCCTTTCGAACCAAATGATCAAACTGCCGATCCAAAAACCAGTGGATAGAACGATTCTGTAATTTTTTACTTGTAAATTTTATTGTCAAAACAGGTCGTCCATTCGAACCGAGCAATCGAACCGTCAACCCAAAAACCGGATGGTCGAACCTCATGTTTCAATGAAGAATCTGATATATATATATATATATATATATATATATATATATATATATATATANATATATATATATATATATATATATATATATATATATATATATATATATAAGATAACTAAATGTTTATTACCCTTGGAATAAATTTTGGGTTTAAAAAATAAATAAATAAATGTTTTAATCTGTCTTGGTTCAAATTTGTATGTATTTGTTTGTGATTTTTATCTAAGTTTGCACTATTTGTCTTGTTATTGTCATTAGTGTAAATTTTGCATCCTACAAATTGTTGTCAAGTGACTCGAGTTTATACCACCCTCTTCTCATTTTACTCATATAAAGTAGGAATTATAAAGTCAAATTTCAAGTTACAATATTCAACCCATTTGCCTTTGCCGGTCTAAATTTCATTTATGACTGCAAACAAAGCCTAATTAAGGATTTATCTTGTTTATTCCTTATTCCCTATGCAGTCCCTCTTTCCCCCTCTAAAATATACTTATTGGAAAATGAATGCTTTAGATTGCCTTTTTTTTTTCTTTTACATAAATAAGCTACACCTAGTCACATGCCGGAGAAGTTGAACCCTCCCCTAGTCTTGGGTTGCTAGTGCTTAGGTTATTGTATTCGAGTTGCAGAATTGCTTAGAAGAGAGAAAAAAGAAACAATTGTTGAATATTAAATTTGTTATCAAGAAAAAAAAAGGAAAAAATTTACCAAAAGATCAAGAAAAGATAAGAATATGAGATATTTATAAGATTCTATGAAATCCTAGGCAATTGGATTAAAAAATTGGATCGGTTTTGCCAACAAACAAAAAGAAAAAAAAAAATGAATTTGGAATGAGGAGTAAAGGATTCTCAAGTGGGATGGGAGCAAATTTTCTTGAAAAAGAGCACCATTTTTTTTGTCTGTACCAGTCTGAAACGAATCCATTCTTTGTGACCAGTTTTTTTTTTTTCTTTTTTTGCCAAAAGAAACTCATAAAGCTAGCATTGATCAAGGAACTTCATTACAAGAGGGTCTTGGGCTGCTCTCATTTTCAACAACTATGTTATATTTGCTTGCATTATATGCTAGTTCATGAGCAGCCCTATTCATGTCTCTATTTACATGGTTTACACAAATTATATCAAAAAAAAGATAACAGATGTAGAGCTTTCTGCTTTATAGGCTGGATGAGCCAGTCATCTTCATCATCCCTATAGAAGTTGTTGACTAATCTTTTTGAGTCAGAAAAGATGGATAGTGATTTTAAACTCAAATGGTGGGAATATTGTATACCATGAAGGAGGGCCCACCATTCAGCTTGGAGTGAGTTGGATGTAGCAACTCTTCTGCTTCCTGAGAATATTGTAGCATCATCTGCTAATTGAATTTCTGCTCATGTTCCTATCATTACAGATGTTGATATGAATGAACCATCAATGAATGGTCTGTATTTTGTTGATGTGTTTATATGAGAATGCATGAAACATGGGTGAGAGTTCTGAAAAACTGGGCTTGCTGGTAAGAAACGATGCATAGTTTCTATCGTCTGAATTGGATTCAAGACAAGTTTGCTATACAAAGTTGCATTGCTCACATCCCAAGTAAGTCTGAAGATGACAAAAAACTTGGCGATGAAAACCTGCTTTTCCTCTTTGTTTAATTCTTTTAACTTGGATTCTATCCATTTAGAAATGAAGGCATGTAGAGCTTTGTTCTGAATTTGATCTGGATTTACGCCTAGAGAAGCTAATATCCAAACAGCACGAGCATAATCATATTCAAAGAAAACATGTTGCCATGACTCTGTGGTCATTTGACACAAGGGACATTTCTTCTCTTCTTCATTTAGAAAGTGCAGTTTATCATTAGTCTTGATTCCATTCCACCAGGCCTTCCACATAAAAATTTTGAAATCTCAAAGGGACTTTGCACTTCCATATGAGCCTCCAATTTCTTCGTTGCCCAGAGGAAGATGCCTATGTTGCCATGAAAAATCTGTAACTCGTCTTTATATCATACTCGCCAGATTTTGAGTTTTTCCAAATGAGCTTGTCTGAAGAGAGATGATGTGAGATCAGAGTTTGCAAGATAAGCAATCTGCTATCTTTAGTGAATATGGATTCAATTTTTTGTTGGTCCCATGGACCAGAATTGGAAATGAGATCATTTACAGTTAGGCCAATACATTGGGACTAGGCTTCTAGTTGAACTTCAGGAATCCCATTTGGTAGTAACGGAACCCACAGATCATATATATGAATTGAGGATCCATCCTTGATTTTCCAAATGGTATTTTTCTTTGACTTTCCCCATGGTGCTAATACTTGTCATCACCAACTGGAGTCAGACAGTCTTTTCTTTAGAGAGAATATAAATTTATTTTTGAAATATTTTCCTTTTATTGCTTCCCTCCACAATCCATTTTCTCTAGAAAATAATCTCTAAATTTGTTTTGAAAACAGAGCTTGATTAAATTCTTTCATCTTTCTGAACCCTAAACCACCCATATTTTTTTGGTTTACATAAGGTGTTCTAGGCTATGGTATGTACAGATCTATTTTCAATCAATCCATCCCACCAAAAATTCCTCTGGGTTTGTTCTAACTTTTTTAGAGTGGAGGATGGAAGGATGGACGAGCCCATGATGTAATTGGGCATGGCCTGAAGAGTGGATTTTATCATGGTGGTTCTTCCCGCTTGAGACAAAAATTTTGCTTTCCATAAACCTATCCTTGTGTTTATTTTGTCCAATAGTTCTGTTTGCATTTCCTAGGGTAATCTGAACTCCCAAATATTTCTCCACTTGTTTCAGTTGTTTCATGTGAAGGATAGACAGGAACATTTTCTTTTGTCTTCTATGAACCCCAGAACTAAAGTGAACAACTGGTTTCACTTTGTTTATTCTTTGGCTAGATATCTCCTCAAACTCCTTCAATACATTTAGTAGCTTTTGTACTTGGTTGATGTCTGCTTTGCAGATTAGAAGACAGTCATCAGCAAAGAAAAGGTGTGAAATTTGGGGTCCACCCATTCTGAGTTTTATCCCTTGAATTTTGTTATGTGATTCTTCTTTCGAGAGCAAACACAAGAGGATCTGCATTCCTATAATGAATAGATAAGGGGACAATGGGTCCCCTTGCCTTAGCCCATTCTCAAGAGAGAAACTCCTTTTGTGTTCCATTTATTTTGACTGAGAATTTTGGAGTTTTGATGCACCATTTGATCATCCCACACCACTTATCAGAGAACCCCTTATCCTTTAGGACTTGGACAACAAAGTCTCTTCTCATTCTGTCATATGCATTTGACATATCAATTTTCAATAGGACTCATCCTTTTCCTTTTTTCTGTTTTTTCATTTTGTGAACAATTTCCTGAGTTAGAATCACATTATTCACACATTGTCGTCCTTTTATGAATGCTACTTGGTTTGGAGCAATAAGTCTATCTAAATATTTCTGCATCCTTAGGACCAAGCACTTGGACAAAATCTTGTAGATTACATTGCAAACACTAATTGATCTAAATTGACTTACTGCTTCTAGAACCTTTACTTTTGGGATGTACACCAAATTTGTCAAATTTATCTCAGGTGGGAATTGTGTTGTACTAAAGAAATCTCGCATCAATCTGCAAACATAATTTTTTAAAACACTCCAAAAGTTCTGATAGAAGAATGGGGTAAACCCATCTGGTCCAGGGGCTAAGTGGACCCGTAGTGACTTTACCACTTGTTCAACTTCTTCGCCTGTAGGGGGACACAAAATTTCTTGTGCTTCCACCTCTATAAATTTTTCAAAGATTAAATTTTAGATTGCAGGGATTTCATCATAAACAGTATTACTAACATTCTTTGTCTGATTTTTAAAAGCGCCTGCTACTTCTTCTAATGACATCACGTCCCCTTCTGAGGATTTCAAGAACTCCAAGGCATTTCTTCTTCTATTAAAATTGGTGACTTGATGGAAATATCTGGTGTTTCGATCACCTTCTTTCAGCCACAACTCCTGGGACTTTACTCTCCACCACTTTTCTTCTCTCATTAACCATTTTTCATATTCTCTCATCAACAATATTCTCTGTTGGCAATTTGGGTTCTCCTTCTCTTCTAGTTTTGACAGTTGAAGCTCTATTTCTCTAAGTTTGGAATCAATTTTTTCAAATCTTATAGAGTTCCATTCTTTGAGAGCCTGTTTATACCGTCGAAGTTTAATTGAGACTGTTGAAGAATCTAGAGGTAGTGACCATTTGAGTTTCGATAATTTCTCTACATTCCTCTTCTTCTACCCACATAGGTAAAAAATGAAACTGTTTAGAGTCTGTGGTGGTTTGGGGATTTGTGTCTAAAACCAATAGAGCATGGTCAGAAAAGATGGTTTGGAGGGAAGTAATCCGGGCTAAGGGAAACTAGGCATGCCATTAAGGTGTTGCCATTTCACGGTCAATATTTTCTTTAACCCTTGTTGGTCCCCATTTCTTGTTTGAACATGTAAACTTTGACCCTATCATTTCAATTTTCAGTAGGGAATGATTTTCAATTAGAGAATTGAGAGAGTTTGATATTTTGTTTGACACAACTCTTGCTCCACTGTATTCACTTGGGTGTATGATTTCATTCAAGTCTCCTATAAGTAACCAATTTGGGACATCCCTCATTCTATCATTTAACTCATTCCGGTATTGAGGTCTGGATGACCATAAGTTAGGCAAATAAACCACTTAGGAGACATTTGGGTCGGACTTGTGTACAGAATAATACATCGGTTGGTTCTCTCTTTTATGGAGAGGGATAAGTCTGATTTCCAGCAACAGAACAAACCACCTAAACATCCATGGGCCAGGTTGTAATAGGTTTGAGTATAACCAAGAATTTTCCCTAGGTATTTTGATTTATCCTCATCCAATCTTGTTTCTGATAGAAATAGTAAGCCTAGATTAAACTTCCTGACTTGTTTGTTTAGAAAACGAATTGTATGTGGGTTATTGCAACCCCTTACATTCCAACTTAGAAATGTCATGTTATATGGCCCAACACACAGCACAGTTGTAATATAAACACTATCTAGATAGAATGAAAGAACACAAAAAGAATATGGGGCGTTTGAGAGGTGTACCTCAGGTCCCCATATATCTCCTCAACCGAGGAACCACTCTGGTTTACCAATAGAGTTTGAGATAACATTAGAATTTTCTCCCAACCTGTTGGTATTTGAGGGAGATTTGCCTTCAGTTTTACTATCAAGTTGTCATTCAACAGATTAAAATCCAGGCTTGTTAACGGTATGCGAGTTTTGGTTCCATCCACTACTATTATCTCCAGATGGTCTTCGTTCACTTGTAGTAAAGATCGTAACTCCATATCAAATAAGGTCTTTCTGGTCGACCCCATTTTTTCAGACCTAGTTCTAGATCCACATACCCAAATCTTCCCTTCTTAGTATTATAGCTAGTCCAAACTCTTTCCTTCCACGTGTTGAGATATGGGCACTTTGGTTTTAGGCTTTGTGGTTGAGAAGGAGTATCCCCATGGCTGCCATTTGTCTCTGAATCAATCTGCACCTGAGACCTGTTATTTAATATAATTGCATGAGCTCTAGGTGTATTATCATCCCTATGTATTGCCTGGGAGCTGTTGTCTTGTTCAAGGCACGTGCTCAACTATTTCTTTGCATGGTAGCCAAGTGGCATGACTTCTGTCAAAGTTTCTTCTCGGCAATGTTTCCCTGAAAGGTGAGTTGACTCACCCATTCCCGGTGACTCAGTCTATGACAGTTTCCTAATGATACGAATTGCAGATGAAGTCCAGTCATCCAAGCATTGTTTTTTCTCTACGAAGTCCTCATCTTCTAAGTCCTCGTCAAACCTTGTATCACTCATTCGGACTAACGCTAGTTTGTACCCTTCCACCAGTCCTTTATACACAAGAATTTTTAGTGGCTTTTCATATCAGAACCCAGTATGTAACTAATCACTGGGGAGGTCTATTTCTCTGTTTTCCATTTCAATCTTCACCAAATCGAGAGATTTGTTGATCCTCTTGCATCTGTGCCATCTCTGTCCCAGAAGTCCACAATAGGCACACACTTTAGTAAGAGATTCATAATTGATGAGGGCAGATTTGGCCCTCCAGTGAAATTGTGACAC
Organism: Nelumbo nucifera; assembly: GCF_000365185.1. The sequence goes on from NW_010729164.1 coordinate 2,020,563, forward strand.
GTGGCACCTCGTGACAACTAGGCAAGCACCCAGGTAACAACTTACCAAGTTGGTATCCCCCCCGAGCACCGGTCTGGCTGGCCTGGCGCGACC
>NW_010729164.1:2024755-2047940 GCF_000365185.1 Nelumbo nucifera
AGGCAGCTCGCCACCAGGGAGTTCACCACCAGGCAGTTCACCACCAGGCAGTTCGCCCCCAAGCAGTTCGCCACCAGGGAGCACCACCAGGCAGTTCTTCACCAAGTAGCCCTCCACCAGGGAGCTCGCCACTAGGTAGTTCGCCACCAAGCAGTTCGTCACCAAGTAGTTCTCCCCCAGGGAGTTCGCCACCAAGTAGCTCATCACCAAGGCACGTCACCATCAGGTCAAACAACGAGGTACTTAGCCAAAAAATTTATACATCACAAAAAATGGTACGTAACCAAAAACGATTACATCAATAACAATACCGAATCCATGTCTTTCTACCATCCATTGTAATGAACATGCCAATGAATAAAGACTGTCAAATATCCAGAATAACCTGCACTCGTGTGTACAAACCTCTAATTAATACTCTTGTTTGGATCTTAGGTTGATCTTTAACTACCGCACCTGCCATTAGTCCCAAAGCCTCAACTCTTGTGTCCTCCACTATTGATCGTGGGAGTAAATGAAGTTGGAGCCACACTTTTTGGGAGTAAAGCTCATATCATCCTTGTGTGCTTTTCAACTGCTTCCCTTGTGACTTGGAGTTTGGGGAAAATTCTTCCTTTCAGTAAATGTTGGACATATTCAATGCAACTTTCCAATTCGAGTTCCACATGTGAACCTTTTACCATTGCCTTTTTTCTTCCAACAATTGTGCCAGATGAAGGCTCAGTTGTTGTTTAGTCTCATCCTTCACTTTCTCTTTTCCTTTGGAGTTTGACATGAGATCCCAAAATTGATGTGTAGTGCTTTTGTCAGGAAATAGTGAATAACTTTAGACCAGAGTGGAACCTTCCAAGGAATCCCTAACAGGGGATGGGGTCAAGAGATTGAGACAGGGACCAAGACACCACAGACGGTGATACTAGGATAGTTACATGTCTATGTTCACAGGAGAGGGGTATTGGACTATGGGGAGAAACAAGCTATTTAGAAGAGGATTTTGAGGAACCACAAAGTTAGATGGAGTTACAAGCACGACATGACTATGCTGAAATCAAGTATACTAATGAGGATGCAGAGTTGATCTCACGTAGTTCATGGGAAAGGAAACTAGTTCTTCTGAAACAAAATCGTGACCAGGGTGTGGACTGTGTATAGAAACACATTGATTGAAAAGGAACAATACAATTTTCATGTGGGGCTTGGGATATTTTATTGGGCATTAATTGACTTTGGACAGAAATCTATTACCAAAAATGAGAATGGTTCATTGTTTATCGTCAAAAGACCTTGATTTGATATTTTTGAAATTTCCATTTTGATCCCTTGTCAAAAAACATCAAAATACCTTGAGAAAAAAGTGGATTTATACATGTTAAAATGGCAACAAAATTCGCGAAAATGAGAGTTACAGTTATTTCGTTTGGACACTCGTTGCAAATGGAACGCAAAGTGTTCTTCTACTTTAAGTTCGATGTTCGATGATAATGAAAGATCCGATCATGCCAAGTCAATCAATTTTGTTTCTTTCTCATCAAAACCGGTTTTGTCAGAAGGGATGGTTGAATGATGGTACTTCTACTTAATGTAGAACCCATCGGATTTCCTTCAATTTTGATAACATACAAACTTTATATGTTAAGTAATGAGTTTGTTCAATTTACTAACTGAAAAATCTAGAAGAGGTGTACATTGGGTGGTTACTAAAACGTACTCCTTGTGTTTGGTTGATTGTTGCATAGACATTTTGCCATCGACTACCAAAATTAGCTTGAGTTATATCAACCCATGGTTTCCTTAGCCCCAAGTAGAGTGCTACACACTAGGTGTATACATTTCATGTCACCACGCGATCAATCCATAATAGGTTTACAAAAAGGAAACTACAATTAATGAAAAGAATTAATCAATCTACGTTTAAATAGTCGTTGTCAACTAATAATTAATTGAATTAATAAATATTTTTTTTTTCTTTTTACCCCAAATTTAGCTATATGACAGTTTTATTTGCCTGATGATATTTATTTTCTAGGTCATTATTTTTCACATTTATGATGATGTTTCTTATGGCCAATTTTACAGGTGCTTTCTATCAACTCCGAATTATATGAGCTTGAAAGATCCTCTTTGACCGAAGGTGTGTTTTCGTGATCTCAATCCATAGTTTATTTCTCTTGTAGTATTCAAATATTTGGCTCCCATACATGTATTAGGACTTTGTGTTGTTGGTGTTGGGATGCCATCGTGTGCTTTGGATGGTTTAGATGCTAGAAACCAAACAAAATGAACATTTTTTTTATTGGCTTAGCACCACTTGTCAACATTTATTAAGAAATAGTTAATTGATGGACACCCATTAGACAACAAGTAGTGCTATATTTGTGTTTCACATGCATTGATAGTTAAAAGGTGTGGCAACATAAATACGTTGGCTAAAGAGATCACTTTCCAGAATCAAGTATGTTTCAAAGTAGTTTAGAGGTGGTTTGATAATGGTTGAAATAACTGAAACAATTTTTGTTGAAAACTAAGAAGAAAGTCTCTATATTTTTAAATTTGACCAAGACAAACTAAGCAAAGGATCTCAAATTCTATTAAACAAAATGCTTAAAAAAAATCAGATTTGAAATTTATTTGGGCACTTCAAGACTTGTACAATTCTATGTTGGATTGAGGAACCAGTGTTTGCAAAAACCATGGCATCATCACAAGGCAACAGTTGAAGATGTAATCAAGATATCTAAACTCCAAGTGATTCCTTGCAGGGGTAGCCCATCCCCCAAATCTACTTTGAGGTTACTTTCTTTTCATCTTTAATTTATTTGAGCCATTTGTTCTAGATGGAGAGAGGAATACAGCAGTAATAATCTGAATATCTTACTTGTAGTGACACCAATAAAAAAATCATATAGTTATGGATTGCCCTCTAATGAATTCTTAATCAAAATATTTAGTATAGATTAATCAAATCAAAATATGTTTAGAAGATTTAACTAATCTTGCTTGCTTCATTGGCAACCTTTTCATTATTGAATATGACTATTGTTTTGAACTGTAATTGATTTTTTTAGTGGACTCCCTTCTCATTCAAGATCTCTTTTTATAATTTTCTTGAATAAAAATCACTATCTGAGAAGTAGAGTTACCAATTTCTCCCCACACACTAAAACCCAATCTAAGAAACACAAGCTTTGCATCTTTAGTTCAAACATAAAATCAATGGTGCATACCTAGAAAAGGTTAAATCCTTAAATTCAGAGGCCCTACCAGGGGTCAAGTCATCACAAGTGCTTTCAAGTGCCTTTTTTAGCCTTTAGATTTGTTTCACTATCAAGATTTGCAGTTTATGGTAGAGGAGAAAAAACATGATGACATACAGAAGCAGAGATGTTCTTCGGTTTTCTTAGGTAATTAGTGTAACAGAGATGGAAGAAAAAACTTAGTATAACAGACATCATTTGGATTTGTTCTTGCAAGGACAACATATCTAGAGGAAAGAAGTCATTGTGCTTAACCAGTAATGATGCAATATGCAGCTAAAATCGTATAGAAATGCATGCCTCAAGGGAAAAACACATTGGGTAAAGTACTATGCTTTTTTGTAATTTTTAAAGTAAGAAGATAAATATAGATGCTATTTACCTTTCTCATTCCCTTGAATAAATTTGTGGAATTAGAAAATTGATTCCAGAATTTGGCATCCTCGATCTCCTAATCAAGTCAAACTAAATTTTGATGGTTACAGTTATGGAAAGAACACATTGGGTACATGCCCCATGGATCACTGTGTTATTTTGACATATCCATTGGATTTGATTGTGTAATGTAGGAAGAGTGAGAATGAACTTGATTTATTTATAATCTGGAAGAGTAGATCCTTCATTTTGTATTTAACATTACTTAATTTGTATTAAGTGAATTAGAGATAGATAGAACTAGATCTTGTCTTAACTTCAAAGTCTTTCCCTTTCATGTTTATTGTTAGTTAATAAGCTTTATGCTGAATGCTTGTTTGGTTCTTAAGAACATTATTGCTCATCATTTTAAAAGACAAGAACAAGTTTATGGTGAACTTGCACGTGCAATGCATATGCCCCACCACTAGTACTAACAAAAATTGAAAAAGGAATTGTATAATTTCATTAACTTAGGGCTTCCAAAAAAATGACAAAAAAAGCTATTACTATGATTGTGATGAGATGGTCCAATTGAAATGCACAAAGTATAATTTTTTAAAATAAAAATATTTTCTCTAGGATAATGGGATTTTTTTCTATATATTTGGGGAGTGTTGGTAATGGTGGAGAGAATATAAATCTACCTTTTGATTATGAAAAAGTGATCAAACCTAAGATTATGTTTATTTCTCTCTAAAATGAATTTAAAACATTTTAGGTTGAGTTATTTTCAGCTATAGTCTCTTTCACTACAAAAACTGTGAACCCATGTACTGGAAATAAGGCTGCCCATGAAATTGCAATGTTTGATTGTCATGTTAGTAGCATCACTACTTGGTCCTCGCCTCTTAACTTTCTTACTCATGTACTAGAAAATGATTTGTTGCAACGAATTTAGCCTAAGGGCTGTTTAAAAGAAAAAAAAAAAAAAAAAGAGCCCATGTTCAAAAAGCCATGTCAAACCTAGATGTATAATGTGGGTCAAACTGGGCCAGTATAGACCACTTTTGTGGGCTGCCCACAACGTAGCTGCCATGCCTGCTTGGCACGAATCCCTAAAGATGGGAGCCCAGCATAGCCTAAGGCCCAGGCTGCAGGTTGACATAATTCTTTTAGAGAAATTGAGAAAAATAATAAAAATAAATAAATTAATAGTATAGATAAAAAATGAAAAGAATATTGAAATTTTATTCCATATGAATTTTAATAAATAAATTTAGAAAAAATATAACAAAATTGAAAATGATGTTATATATATATATATGTGTGTGCCTGCCGTACCAATAGCACAGTCTAATTATGCTAGCCTCTAGTCGTCAAAACCCCATCCAAGGTTTTGGGCTGGGCCATAGGCGACTATTCTTTTATTTAAACCAAGCTGCAAGCATACCATTACAACAAAACCTTGTACATTAGCCACGTTTTTACTTGTTCATTTTTCAAGCATGGTAACTTACAATTTTCACAAGAAGAAAAAAAGTATTTTTGTTTTTGTTTTCGTTATTTCTTTTTTTGACATGAAAATTCTATTTTGGGATGATGCATTGGCCCAAAAACATAGTTTGTGGGCACATGAAAACCTTGAGAAAGTATAAACCGAATTGGTTTGAGAAGCGAGTCAACGGATTCACATTTAGGTCATTAGATGTGGACGGAAAAAAAAAATATGTACTATTTTAGTTGAGACCGGATTATATGTCATTTGTTATTTATAATATAATATTATATATATGTATATTTCTAATATATGTTATAAATATAAAAAACCAAAAAATCGAAGAATCAAATCAGTCAAAAACCAAAATCAGTTAATTAGTGGTATTGATTCGGTTTCAGTTCAGGGATATGGAAAAACTGATAAGACCGATTTAGTTTCAAAAAACCCGTATGATTCAGTTAACCGAACCATGAACACCCCTACAATCCGGTGTACTTGATTTTATATCTAACTCATCTAAACTGATTTTAGTGATACTTTTGACAATCTTGATTGACTTGATGGGGGTCAAGCTGAAATAGCAAAGGGGACTAGAGGATGAAAGAAAATGTAATGCTTGATTTTCAACTAACAAAATAGGGTCTTTGTTCTTGGTATTATACATTAGTAGGCTAGTCTACCATACCACTATTATAACAATGTAAGGACTTAGGTATAGGGACAGAGCAGGGTATCATTACCATTCTCATTTCTAATGGGGTGACTCAAGTTGGATTTTTGTCAAAATTTAAATGGACCCATCCTGAAGGCCCATACCAAAAGCAATGTAAAATGCTTGGACCAACCCAAGTTACACCTCTAATGGGGATAGCAGTTGCGCAAATAATCAATATTAACAATATAAAGAAGATCTGTTAGAGAATTGATACACCACAAATTATTGTGATCCATGTTGTTTAACCAATATGCAGTTTTGATATGCTTCTTTAAATGCCTGTCAATATTTGAATTCTAATCCAATTTCTCTGGCAATCTCTTAGTAGCCTTCTTCTTAAGGATGTCTATTATGACGAGTCTCAGTTTGTCCTAACTAGTTTGCTTGCAGTACAACCAAGTTCTGATGCATCAAAGTTGAATTTGTATTTGGTGGGTAGGAGTTTTCACTTTACTCATTTCTACTCTGGTTGGTTTGTGTCAGGCTTGTAATCCATCATAAGTCTCTTAGTTATGTGAGCATTGCCCACACTTTATTATAATGTGAGCATAATTCACTTTTTCTACGACCACTTGAAATCACAGCCTTCAATGTATTGTGTGGTTCTGGTTTTAATCCAAGGATAAAGCATTGTAGCAAAAATGCGCTCATTTGAGATGTATCGTACCGTACCAGCCCCAATATATGTTTTATATTTTTAATATTTTCAAAGGGGTAGACCTTACTAAGACCAAACCCCTATAAATTAAGTTTTGAAACTTAATTAGCAGACTCGGTTATGTTAGGAAAATATTGAGAAAAAACAGTGAGCGAGAGAAAACATTAACTTTTTAAGACAAATTAAAAATGGTTAAAACCTCATTCAAAAAACATTCATCTACTTAGTTTCATTTGTCCTTCTCCAAGTTCGAGTAATATGGGGTTCCATTCTCCATCTTACGTAGATAACTGATTAAGCATGAATACCCCACTTGTATGATTCCGTAATGAAACCTTGTCCCAGTTCTTAACATCATTTGATTCATTTCATCTATACCACCCGTACCATTTCAATCGAAGTTGAGAGCTTGGTAGAGAAGCCACCATCGATTCAATCTCATATTCACATGGAGGTCTACGGCTGGGAAGCATCGACTCCATCTTCAAAGCAATATCAGAAAATGTAAATTTGTTCACATCGTTAGTTTCCATATGTTTTCTGCCGCCTTTCATGCTAGAGTTGATGACAAAGGGTTTTCACAGCTGAAGTTCCTTAGGATTTCGGTACTTTCAATGAAAATGGTAGCGTGAACACAATACATTGTGATTACTGATTAGAGTCGGGCCGGCTTGTAAGAATGAAAACCCGAGGAGTAAGCCATCGGTGGGAGGTCTGTCATCAAGGAAAGAGAGGAACGTTGAATTGATGACAGGATTCGATAGCAAGTCTCTATTACAACCAGCTTAAGACTTCACCTGTTTACCCGCAACCTTCTGGCACCTGCAAAGGAAGAGCAACAGTAGAACACCCACTTATGAGTCAGTTTGTATTTCCTATTATTTCATCTGAAAATCAAGAAAGAAAATTGGGGTTTATGCTTCACTTCGATTCTGATATATTTTTGTTTTCTTTTCATCTTTCCAAATCTCACCTTGCATTGTTTCTACATTCAAAGGGTGCACAGAATCCCGGAAAGAAAAAACAGAAATGAGAGCTGCAGTTGTTTCTCAACATCATTACCCACTCGATGGCCACTCCATCAGCTTTCAGCGTACACTACATATATCCACCTTCATGTACTTAGAGTGAGAGAAAACACAATACACCGTGATTACTAATTAGAGCCGGACTTACAAGGATAAAAACCAGAGGAATAAATCTTCGGTGGGAGGTTTGTCATCGAGGAAAGAGAGGAGCGTTTCAAGAATATATTGAAAAGAGGGAGAGGCCTGATGAAGACCAAGTGTGTTTTGATTTTAGTTCTATTCTTAGTGCAGGGGTAATTTGGTCCCTAGGAAACTTTTCTTCTTCCTGCTCACTGCTTTTGTGATTAATTTCAAATCATAACCCAAATTGTCAATAGTGTAAACATCTTTATTTTTTTTTATTTTTTGCAAAAGTTCCTTGAATCTTTAATTTTTTTTTTTAATTTCTGTATTTTCATATTGTCCATGATATTATATATGTTATTTTTTCCCCAAAGTCTTGGATTCGGTTTTCCTTTTTTTCCACCAAACAATTACAAATCTATGTATTTCCAAGGTAATCTATCAAAAAGGTCCATATAATTGCCACATCATCTTCTACATTTACACATATTGCATGTTTCAGCCAAATAGCCCATCATTATGTAGTTGTAGAAAGCATTTTTTTTCAAGCAATTTTATGCCATATAAACACATTTTTGGCTACCAGAACTGCACATTCAACATTGAGCTACAAATATGCATCATGAGCAATTCATTAATATTGCAGACTTGCAATATTGCACCATGTCATGATTGCAACTTTACAACTTTGTTTCTACAAACATGTAGGGTGCAACATTATAAAACTCATGTTGCAATTTGTATTGCTCAAGGTACATTTCATGGTATTAATACTGAAAAAAATGTATTTCTATGAGAAATTTTTTGTTGTGAAAACAAAAATTCGAAAGCACATGAAATTGTGATAGACTGAGCTCAACCAAGGCCCAACCCTAAGAATTTGGTCTAAGGCCCGAGTTTGGTCTGAGTCCAATGTCAAAGCCCAAACTGTCTAACCTATGCCCAGCCCACACTAAAATTTGTTGTACTTGGGTTGGTTTTGGGCTCAAGATGGGCTTGGGTCGGTTGATAAGAGTAAATAGGAATGGCAATAGGGCGGGTTCGGGGTGGGGATTACATTCCCCATCCCCGACCCCCAAATCACTCCCCATCCCTGTCACCAATCCCCGTCGGGGAAAGAAATCCTTCTCCATCTCCGGAGACCCAAATCCCCAAGGATTTAGCCATTAACAAAGCAAAAATGGCATTGTGAGTCTTAGAGGCTGAGATTGCGAGAAAGAGAGAAAGAGAGATTAAGACTGAGAGAGAGAGAGAGAGAGAGAGAGAGAGAGAGAGAGAGGATCGTTGCAAATTGAGGCCAACAACGAGAGAGAGAGTCCGACGAGCGATGGTGACAGCAGTCGGCGATGATAGACTAGTAGTCTGAGAGATTGAGATTGAGTTTCAGTTCTTTCTTCTTTGAGTATCTCTTTCCTCTATTGAGACTCAAGTGGTAGACTGGTAGTCGGCAATGATGGACGTCCGATGTCCAACGAGCGAGTGGCGATAGCGATGGTGGTCGGCAAATCGGTGATAAAGACGAAGGAAGAAGACTAACTAGGGTTCACGATTCAAAGTTCTCTATTTGTAGACTCTAACCTCTAAGTGTTGAGTGTTTGTATTTTTTAAGTCTTAATCTTTAATATAAATGAACAATAATATAATAATATTATAATATCAATATTATATAAATAATATTAATATTATATATAATTATATATTTAATAATCGGGGACGGGTCTGGGTGGGGATTGCATTCCCCATCCCTGTCCCCGAACCTGATCGAGGATTTAGGGGTAGCCCCATCCCCGACCCCGACCCTGCCAAGGTACCCTCCATCCCTGACCCCGTCGGGGACGGGGAAAAGTGCCACCCCTAGGAGTAGACTAGAAATTGGCATAAATGTATATATATATATATCAAGATGGTCCACATCACCTTGCTTTTCCTTGCTCCATTACCCCAACCCTACATTCTCCTTTACTCTTTCTCCTCTCCCCCTTCGTACCACTCCCAATTTGCCATCTTAGCACCCTCTCTCTTCATTCCTCTCCCCCCACAACTCACTTTCTATAACAACCTAACTTCTCTCCTTAATTAGCTCAATATATGGTTTATCCTCTCCTTCACTTCTATCTCTAATTCCCTTTTATTTTCTTCACTTTCCCATAAAAGTAGGGCCATAATTTATTAGTTTGGTTTTCCAAATCAAACAATATTTATATCTATAGACGTGCTTTCAAGCAAAGAGAGGGGAATAAGGGGAAATCAATGTTTCTTATATATATTCATGACATCTTCCATTATTGTAAAATAATATATTGTCAAGTAATAATTTATTGATAAAAGATATTACTAATTAGCGTAATTTACTAATTTCTATAAAATCAATAATTATAGTTAACAATTATCAAATAATTTAGGGAAACTCTTTAACTAATAATCCATAATTATTTTTAAATAAGTAATTAAAAATTAAGAAATTAATCTATGAAAAAGAAGTATTCTCTAAAACTATTTAAATAATAATCCGTTATTATTATTCAACTAAATAATTATTAAAAAGTTAGAAAATTAATCTACATAGAAATTGTTTCATAATTATTTAAATAATAATACATTATTATTATTATTATTATTATTTCAATAAATAATTATTAAATAATTTAGGAAAATTATTAAGTTTATCCACACCGATCTAGACCACTTAGTTGACTTCGATCATACCTAGTTTTACATTAATTAACTACAAATGATTTACCTTTAATTAAAAATAATGTAATTTACCATAATTACAATAATTTAATATAATTACATTTACTTTGATTAATAGTAAATAATTTACATTAATTTATTGTTAATGTAAATAATTAATTTACTATACATTAATACTAATCAATAGCGATTTCAATAATTTTTTGGAAATTATCATAAAATATTGTATTTTTTTGTTATTTAATTTACTGTTAGTTAATTAGTTATAGAAAATTATTAAAATTGTAGGGATGACAATTTTCCCTATAAAATAGGGGCCCTACCATGCTTTGCCTCGAATGAGGCAAGTTTTCTCAAATCTTAAACGAGGATGGAGTAGAGACGGGGTGGGGATAAGGAAAATATTTTTGCCCCAAATTAGGGATGGGGTTTGTATATAATTCCCCGAACCTGATGGTAAATTAGTAAAATATTAGGGGGATTTAATATTGATTTTTAAAATATATCTAAGTTTTCCTCATACTCTTATAATTCTAGGATCCCATAATTTCATTTATAAAATACCCCCAAATTGTCATAATTTAATTCCTAAAATACCCCCAAATTCCCATAATCCTATTTGTAAAATATCCAAAAATTATATTTGTTTAGGTGGTTTCCTCAAGGTGGGGAAAATTTGGGAATTCCCCATCCCCGACAGGGAATGGGTGCCTTGCCCCGAACCCGCCCCACCACTAGGGTTAGGGCGAGGATGGAGTAGTGTCTCTTGACTTATGAGGGTGAGGGACAAGGAAGGGTGCCCCATCCTGTGCATCGCACGGGCCTCCACTAGTGTGTATATATATATACATATATGGTTTTAAGTTGCCTAAATTTTAGGCCCAAGCCCAATCAATTTCGGTTTTGCAATTTCCCAACCCGACTGCATTGGGTTAGTTTCGGTTTGGCCATTTGTAAACCGAACAAAATCGAATTGATCTGAGCATAGACATATATTAATATTTTATATTTTAAATATAATTTTTTAATATGAGAAAGTGAAAAAATTCCCATATTTCTTAGTATAAAATATTTTATATTATAATTTCAAACATTTAAATTTAATTTTTAATAATATTGTTCTAACTTTTTAAACTTAAATTTAATTTTTTAAGTTTAAATCTTTTGAGCTGACCAACCAAACCAAATACCAATACTAGTTAAATCTTTTGACCCTACCTTTGAATATGCGTCCAGTTTGTTGAAACTCACCCTTGGGTCAAAAACCGTTCGACCCAAACAATTCAACCATTGATCCATTCGACCTAGACACTAGGTTGTGAGTTGCACACTTAATGTATGTGCAAACTTTTAGAGGCCATAACTTTGCATTCCAATGTTCGATTGAGGTGATCTTTTTAATATTTTTTAAATAAAAAATTAATAACTGAATTAAAAAACATAAATTAAATATAAAATAGCACATGTTATATGTAAAACATAATTATACACTATTTATTGATAAAAATATGTATTTGCACACACACACACACACACATATACACATTTATATAGGTATATAAATATATATTTACTTAAATATATAGAGTGTTGACATGGAGTGGTCTGACCTGTTTGACTCGAATGGTTGAACCAGTGACCCACAACCCAAAGGCAAAAGTGGGTCGGCATCCACGTCTTAGCCTTTGGCCACATCACCCTACGTCCGATTTCACCATCATAACAAAGGTGGAAACTTCTCAAACATTAAATGTATAGGATAATTATATTTATTAAATATCAATTTACTTTGATATTTTTAGTAATTAATTATTTATACATACAAATATTTTAAAAATTAATTTATTCAAATAAATTAATAATTCCAGAAAATAACTTTCAAAAAATTAGTATTTATTAATAATAATTTTAAAATTTTATCTATATTTATTATGTATTTATATATACTAAATTTAATATTTATTGTATTTTCAATAATTTTTTATTTTTTTTTTGTGATGCATAATTTACGTTATGATATTATGCTAAGTTTATTATTGTTTAAAATTTTTAATAATGTTAGATTTTTTATTACAAATAAAGTATAACATTAATGTAATTAAATTTAACAATTATTATTGTTAAAATTAAGAAACAATAACTTATTTTAAATTTTCTATTATGTTAATCATTTTTAAATTGTAACTAAATTTTATTACTTTATAATTATAAAGATATTATAATTAATTATTAAATTTTATAATAACACATTGAAAATATTATTTATAATTATAATAATATTTTTAATTAATTATTAAATTTTTATTAATTTAATTTTATCATTTGTCTTATTGTATTATTTATTTTTTCTCTTATTTGTATTTTAGATAGTTTTTACTCACCTTATTCAATGTTTAAGTTTTAACTTAAACTGGTTTTTGAAAAAAGTTTTGACTTAACATTAATTTTTTAATACATTGATGAAAAATTAAATACATGTATTCAGAAGGTAGAGAAAGAGAGAGTTGTGTGAGAATTATATGGTTTATTGTGAGATATATTAGGAGATGTTTTACGAGGAAGTTTTAGGTGGGGCCGTGAGGGTGATAGTTTAGGAGAACTTTTATGAGAAGAGATTATTTAGGTTATTGGAAACTTATGGGAGAGAAAGAGTAGGAAAGATGTGTTAGCATTAGATGATTTATTGTAAAATAGATTAGGAGAAATTTTAGGTGGGGGAAGTAGTTTAGTAAGAGAGGAGATTATTTGGGTTATTGAAAAGGTATGTGTGAGAGAGAAAGAGAGCGTATCAATTATTGAAAAAACTAAAAAGTTCTCAAAATCTCTTGGAATAGGTGTATCAATTACCAAAATATGCCATATAATATATTTAATATGTGGTGTATCGTATTGAAATTTTGAACCTTGCTTAAGATTAAATAGACTGAGCTGCTACTGACTGTGCCATGACTGATGCAGGCTGGGCTGACCATTGTTCCTGTGCTTGGCTTGGCATGGAAGGTTGCGACTTGCAAGCAACAACAGACAGCTTGGTAAAAGACATCGAGAGCAGAAAGATCCATGGAAGCAGTTGGTGTGGGTTCTAATGATTCTATTCCCCAGTTGCAACCTTCCAAATAGAAGCTTAACATCAACACTACAATTATATGGGCCTGAGCCCAATACATTTCCGTGAAGGGGGTCTGGGCCCAGTGAATTTTCCCCATTCAAACACGCCCTTGACGTGCCTTTCCGTCTGTTTCTGTTTCTTTTTTTTTACACGTGGATGGCCGGAAAAGTTTCACGTGTGGAAAAACGAATTGTGGAGACGAAATTCTCTCTTCTCTGCCACACAAGAGCGGAGAGCCCCCTGTAGACGCCCTCGGCTGTCGGCTCTCTCCCCATTTCAAACACTGGCAGCAGTCAGCGTTATCCTGGACTTGGGTAAGCAGCTGCTTCAGTCAGGTGAAGACCCTTTTGGACTGTGCCCTCAATCTCCTTCTGCAGTTCCAGGTATCTTAATATCTCTTCGAAGTGTTTGATTTTTCTCTGTTCTTGTCCATATTTCATACTATTATTTATCATTTTCTTCTTCTTGTTCTTTATTGAACTATAATTCTGTTAGTTTCTTATATCTCTCACCATGTGTTCGTATAAATGTCGGTTCCAACTTCCAACCATTGTCTTGAGATGCCTGAATGAAGATTTAGATTGATTGGCGTTATCTAATTTACAGTTCCTGCATCTCTATACCTTCTTTTTAAATAAAACTTATATGAAATTTATGCCGTATGAAATCATTGTTTCATCATCAATGTTGTGCTAAAGTGAAACCTTCTTAAATGGATTGCCTTGTTCCGCCATAGAAAGGGTAAACCTGTACAACATTGCTTCTTGAATACCCTCAGACTTGCCAGGAAAATCTTTGGAAAACTACTCCTAGGTCATAGTTAATAACATAGTTGGTAGAATTAATTATTAATGTCAACATGTTCAGTGCTTTCCAGTATGATCAAGCTTTTCTATAGTCTGGGTTAAACAAGTCTTTCTGGTGAAATTAGCAAGAAGAATTAGAATATATCAAGTTCATTTGATTGACTACCACCCTAAACACAAAAAGAAATGAAAAGGAAAAATGTAAGGACAGAAATTGAAATGCAGAGGTGCTTTCAAGGGACAAGTTGGGGTTAATTTTTGTTTCTATTCTGTTTTCTACCTAAAGAAGCAACTCAAAGCAATTTCTAAGTTTCTTAGTTGAACTATGATATGCTCAGAACTATTTGTTGTTAAATGAGGTCTAGAAGTTTCAGTCCATTGGTAACAATGTGGATTTCCTATCAAGGTTTTATGTTTTTTTTGGGCTTAATTTGAAACTACTGTGGATAATGTATCATGCATGCCCCAAAACTGAGAAAAGGAAACAAAATTCATGCTTTTTTACATGCTTGGCTTGTACAAATCTTATGTGCATCATCATCAGTGTTATGATGGGCCAGCAATCAGCTTGCAACAGGTGTGTGTGGAACAAGCAGAACATTGTGTATTTTGATAACATATCCAATCACCAAGAGAAATGTTGGGCTCCATGGGTGCACACAATTTCTAACAGTTAACAAGAAGGCCTAATGAAATGTTTCTATAGATTTTGTATTTGTTCTTTGTATAGTGGTTTTACTTACTACCAAGTTATGAGATCTTAGGAGATATTTTCTTTTGCTTTAGTTGAGATGTCATTTTTCTTGTCCAAGTAGGTTTTATACCCTATGAATCCATAATTTTTTTGGAAACCTTAGAGGGATTAGTGAAAGAAATATAAATAACATTATCTCGTTTCGCTTTCTTTTCTTTGCAAACTCCAGATATTCTTAAGTGTGCGGACACCTTAGTAGTAAATTTAGGGTTTGTAGAAGAAGAAGACTTAGGGAGCATCAAGAGGTGTGTTTGTTACTATTCAAATCCTCAAAATTACTTTTTATACTTTGGATAAAAATTACAAGAAAGCCCATATTTGGACACCCAAATGCAAAAATATTGTGAAAAGTATAAAACACCCTTGCCCAAGAATTCTCAACATTCCCCTTCAAGCTGATCATATATGGCAATCATGCCCAGCCGTCTCAGGTACCTCTCAGGAGCCACGCGAGCGCCATTTAAGAGTGACCGGATTGCGCTACATCAATAATATATAATATAATATATATATATATATTATATATAGTAGAGTATATATTATTAAAATTCGGTTTTAACGGAAATAACCGAAAATTTCGATTTTAATTATTTCGGTTTTTCTAAATTTTGGTTTCGGTTCCGATTTTTATTTTTTTCAATTCGGTTTATTCGGAACCCCTAACTGTATTGGGTCAATCAAATTCAGATCTCATGCCCGATCTGATTTGACCTAATTGATTGATTGATTGCATATTCTTATGTAGCCGGTTTTTTTGCATGCACAACGAAACTATGCTCTCTTTATATTGCAATATTTGCATAGACTTACACGTCTCAGTTCTTAATTATTTTGTACCTTCCAATATCAACCATCTCACCGTTAATTGTTAGTGTTTTACTTTGGAGTGATCAAATGAAAATAAATGGAGTGATCCCTTTAAGAAGAAAGGGAAATAATTCACTTCTTATTGGTCCAAGTAATTTGATAATGGGAGATATTTTAACATGCAACTAACTCTCGCAATGTGAGTTAAAGTTTTTAACAAACTTTGAATGGTAAACACCTTTAGTGAGGCAATCAGCTAGTTGGTTTTCCGACCTTACAAATGGAAGGCAAATCTCTCCGCTAGCAATTCTTTCTCTAATAAAATGTTTGTTCACCTCAATATGCTTTGTACAATCATGTTGAATAGGATTGTGAACAATATTTATGGCTTCTTGATTGTTACAATACAGTTTCATTGCATATATTGGATAACCACTCCAATAGCATAAGATATGTCAAGTCT
The DNA here is from genome assembly GCF_000365185.1 of Nelumbo nucifera. The sequence goes on from NW_010729164.1 coordinate 2,041,022, forward strand.
AGGCAAACAAAGGTACAAGAGATGACCCACCAATCTCTGATATAGCCCTTTGTCTGGAAGAACTTCTCCTTTAGTAGCACTCAACTTGATCAATTAGAGTTTTTATAAGCTTACACCCTAATTTTCCAACTTAATGGAGTAAGTCAAGAACATACTTCCTTTGTGAAAGAAAGATTTCCTTCCTGGATCTTGCAACTTCAATGCCAAGAAAGCATCAGAGATCACCGAGATCCTTAATCTCAAATTTTGAAGCAAGGAAGGATTTCAACTGAGAGATACGTATGATGTCATCACCCGCCACAACAATGTCTTCGACATATACTATCAACATTGTTACTTTACCATCAATTCTTCTTATGAACAAGGCGTAGTCTGCCTAAGATTGACTAATTGAGATAATCCAATCTTTAAGACAACATTTCTAAATTTGTCAAATTAGACTCTAGGGGACTGTGTGAACCCATACAAGGACTTCTTCAAGTAGAAAACTTTTCCTTTACTGTTAGGAAAGCTTACCACAAGTGGTAAGTCTATATAAACTTATTCTTGTAAGTCCCCATTAAGGAAGGATTCTTTACATCCATTTGATATAAAGACCAAGAGTAATAAGCAACAAGAGACATGATCACATGAATAGAGTTCATTTTAGCATTTGGAGCAAAGGTTTCTAGATAATCAATTTCATAAGTTTGAGTGTATCCTTTGGCTACAAGTTGAGCCTTGTACCTCTTAATTGAGCCATCGCCTTGTGCTTAATAGTGTAAACTCACTTACACCTGACAAGAATCTTATCCTTGGGACAAAGAATAATCTCCCAAGTTTGGTTCTTTATTAAGGCCTCCATCTCTTAGTTCATAGCTTCCTTCCAGTGAGGGACTGCATTGCCTTTGTAACATTATGAGGGATGGAAACAGTGACAAGAACAAGGGAAGGAGGAATAGGGATCGGAACAAGAAGACAAAAGGGAGTCCAATCTTCACTTACATTCTCCCCCTAAAAAGAAAGATGGGATGACTAGAAAAAGGACTCTAGAAAGGTAACATCCTTAGAAACATATCTCTTGCCAAAGAAAAGATCAAAACATCTATAGCCTTTCTAGATTGGAGAGTTGATTTCAAATTATTGGATCCCTTGGAGTTGCTATTATTGAGGAACTGACTATTCCTTCTTTAGAAAAAGAAATGATTATTGCTTTTCTCAGTTTTGCTCTATAGATTGGCCATTCATTTATTTGTTGAGAAATATGATTCTAAATAAAAAATCGAAGTCTTGATTGTTTTCTGATTTTACCATCTGTTGGTTGAAAAGTAACCCTTCTTCTTAAGGTAAGACCTGAATTGATCAAAAAAGGTAAGACCTGACTCTTGTCATTATTATTTTACTTTTTGGCAGGAGGTGTTCACCATGGAGTGCTATATGACAAGCATTGCTAGGTAAATATCCTGAAAATGAATCCTTATAAATGTATTTGTTACCTTTAGAGATTCTAACTTTATAAGTTAAGGTTTACTTTTGTATTTCTCCAAGTCAAAAAGTATGATTACTGCTTTGGTACATAGTATACACTATAAAATAGCATCAAGTACCAATAGTTGTCAAAATCTGTTGAAAACATAGGCTATATTTACCTACTTTCTTGATGGATATTTATCTTCTTATTGGATCATTAGTTTATTGGGCTTATGGGCCTTATTTTTTATTTGTTTATATCAGCCACACAATCAGGGGCATGGTTGTAATTAATCTTCTCTCTTTATATCAGTAAATATAAAAGATAATGGGCTGCATCATGGCACCCACGATTGGAATGGTTTCACTTCTAACTTTCTCTCTTTTTTTTTTCTTCTTCCATTCTTCTGCTATTATTTACCTTTTCTATCTATATCTTATTATCTCTCTCTCTGTAGTCCGATTAGAGGGCTTTTAGTTTAGATAAGTGGCACACCATGTTCTCAAGCAAGAGTATCCAGAGAGTGGCTCTTTCCACTCTCAAATAGAGGCCTTCTTACTCAGACGCATTGTGACCATTTTTTTATAGATAATTTATTTATTTTGATGATTCCTTTGTTTCTTTATTTTTTTTTCAAGTGGCACTTGTTTTAAAACTCTTATTAAACAGAATGGAATGGCGAAACGGGATTAATGTAGCTGACCCCATATAGTTTGGATAAGGCTTAGATGGCACTGATGCTGACTAGAATAAGATTTATTTAGGTTATTTGAGACCTTTTTAGAAATCATATTGAATTATTGAGTTCATTTTTCTATCATATGTAGTTTAAATGGCCAATTTATGTAGGCTAATTGGTTTTACAATTCAAACTTAATTGTAACTTCTTACATTCTAATATACAAGTCATTATTTGATAGATTCCTAAATTGGGGTAAAATCACTTTTCAATATATATTATATGTTTTTAATATTTTATAAAATTCTAAATCTTTATTTATCAATGCAATAATTGTTTTATATGCTGCCCCTTCAATCAAAAGCTTTACACTGTGTCTCTAAATGTACCATTTCTTTAACATTTGATTTTTTAAGTGCAAAGGTAGAATGTATTTGTTCACATTGCAGAATCATTGTGAAACCACAAACTTTTCAACTTTTGTTGCTTGTGGTAGATCAAATTCTGATAACTTAATGTAGAATGAAAAGGGTTCATAGTTTGGCCGCCTTTCATCAAGGTAGCATCTAATTCCTGTTAGTGGAGACGCATGGATGTCATGTTGTAACTCTTTATTAAAAGTTGTATGCATTTTCCTTGTTTTGACATGATTTGAAATTGTATAATTTCTTTACCATTTGATTGATTTCAAGTGGGAGCAATATACTGGTCCTCACTACAGAGAATTACAGGATCCTTTTGACATGAAATAGCCAAGTTTTGAACCTCTTTTTCTTATAAACAGTGTCAGTGTACTTACATGCTTTTGAGTTTCAATGTAGTTTGTATTAATAGTTAGGTACATTTCCTAAATTTTGCTTTATTGCATTAAAATCTTGGCAGGTTTTGTCCTGAGAAAGACAGCTCATGGTTTCCATGGTGTTCAAGAAAATTGGAGTGGAAATATATCTGCAAACCTCCTTGTAGCTTGGTTCTTTGTAATTTGAGGATGGGAAACCAGAGGTTATCCTTTTTAAATCATGCTTCTATTGAGAAAAATCTCGTGTACCATCCATCTTCACGAGTGTTTTCAGTACATTCTAGTGTGGAGGATTCTGCAGCTCAATCTAATGGAGCTTGCACAATTTTACTGAAGGATTTCTCTAGTGATCTTGATGAATCTGAAATAAGTGATTCATCTGAGGAAATTCTCTCAAAGCCACTGGACAGTGATAAGGTAAGTCTTGAGGAAGTATATATTCTAGATTTCAATGCTCTTCTTCATTGTTAGATGAAAATCTAAACTTCTTTTTCACAAACCTGTGAAAAGATTATTAGGAGTAACAGTGAGATAAAGAGTAACAGATCCTCCACATTAGATTTTTTTTTTTTTTTTTTTTTTTTTGTGTGTGTGTATGCTTGACAGATATTGTAAATAGGTCACTCCATTTATAGATAGCTAGACTTATATTGTGGCATATCCTAAATCATTTGGTTATATTCTTTAAACCTTGGGATATGTTGGCCTTTGGGATTTTTTAGTTTTAGGCCTGTCAATGGGTTGGGTCTGAGCCAGATGGGGTAGACCCAGTCCTGAACTTATAAGAAGCAAATAGACCTGGTCCCAGCCTATCTCCTCGGGGTCTTTAAGTAATATTTCTGGAACTAACCCCCATTATTGGTCAGTCTTATGAGATGTAACCTGGTAAGACCTAATTATAACTAACAGGTCTTTAGACCCTGCTAATTTGGCAATAAGCCTGCTAATTGTTTTACTCTCTCTTCTCAAAATATCTCATATATCCCCTATAAAATGTCAGTTTTAGATATCTTAGATGAAGCTATTATAGGTAATCCAAGAGAAACATATATAAAATATTGGAGGTTATCTTTGTCATGAGACAATACAATGCAAAATAATATTATATAATATAATTGCTTACATAACTACTTTGAGTACAATGGGTCAACCTGGAAATTGACAGGCCTATTTGGAACTATCACAACCTGATAACCCTGTGCTCTTGTCTGACCTGGAATATGTGCTTTATCTAACAGTTAATGAATTTGTTCATTGTATTTTAATCCCCCCACTGTAAAAGTAGTATAAAAATTTCATCCTTGAAAATGATCCAGTTCAAGTACAGAGGCTCAATTGCATATGGCAAAATTGACCATATATTGTTTAGCTTTGGTATGTTGGCAGAAGAACATAATCCATAAAGGTATTTTTGTTTTATTTTTTATTTGATATGACTTATTGGCTTTAATTTCCTAATAAAAGTTTGGTTTTGGGTAGTATAGTGCAAGGTGAGCTGAGATTGAATCAATCAGGGCCATCATGGCCGTGGTGCTAAATGTCAACCAATTGAGTTATGCACTTTACCCTCAGTGATGTTTTTCTGTGTTTCCTTGTATAGAAATGACTTTCTCCTTCCCAACATTTTGGGAAACCTTGTCTGATATAACCCTGAAAAGCTTATATCTTTTCATTGTGCATAGTGTTTTGTAGGATTTATTTCATATGGATTTAACTGCAGCATTTTCAAAACGCAGTTTATAGCATGAACAGACAAATTTTGGTCTTCCTCCTATTTGGTATACAAGGATGGGCCTTGATGGTATTTGCATACATTGTGAACTTGAGGCTATTAGTGTTTTTTTCTTTTCTTGCATGTGCTGAATAAGTTTGCACCGGAAAAGGCACTATTGTTTCATAATATCTCATAATTCCTTGACAGCTGAAGTCACTGTTGGCCGATTCTGAAAGAACGAAGATTATCAAAAAACTAAGTGAAGCTAATCAACACAACCGCTTCCTGAAAAGACAGGTTTTCTAGAAATTCATGCCCAAGTCTTTTGCTTAATCTTTAAATTATACTTTGGCATTAACTCCTTAGTTTGTTATAGCCTTTCAACATTATGTATTAACCTTTTGGATGCCACCGATTCAATTTAGTTGCTAGGTGTGAAGTACTTTATGCTGTTTGTTAGTATAGCTAATAATACAGTCAGTACTTGCCCAAGACATTTGGCTTATATTTTTCATATTTTGCTTGGTTAATAAAAGTACTTCAGTCCTCTTTATCCATCAAAAAAGGAATAAGATAAAGAAAAATCTCGTGATTCTCTGTCTGGGAGTAAAAGGATGGTTTCCCAAGTCCATTGATCTGATCAGTGATTCAGGAGCAATTTGAGTTATCTGATGAAAGTGGTTAGTGACAACATGTTTTCATTCTGCAACTTGATCTTTTCATTAGTTTTTTGTTAATTACTATGGGTCAATTTCTACAGTTTAAATAGTTTTTAGTTTTTGTTGGGAGGCTAGGTTTGAATCTAGTACTGGATTTACTATTTATAATAATTTTCATACTTACTGTGTATGTTAAAAATGTTATTTACCATTATCAGCTATGATGCCTGGATACCTAGAGGGGCCATTATTTGGTGGAATGGTAAAATCTCAAGCTGACAAGCATGAGAAAATGGGCTCAAGTCTGAGAGCAGCCACTTTGTGAAAAATTTCCAATGGTTAGTTCCATATCCAGTCCACCCCACCGATGACCTGAATAGCTGGGAGGAGCCTGGGACCAACATTGGGTAATGGCCCTATACCAAGATACTGTTTTTGCCTTGCATACCAGTGTCATACATGACCCAGACCTGATTGACACCGGACACTGCATGGACCAATGTTTTAAGACTCAGTCCGGACACAAAACCAGAATGCTTGCCGGGTCATGGGTCAAAAGGTTTGACCGCAAGTTGCAAAAAAAGTACAAATAATAGATTTTGTAATTTGTAATTCAGATCTAAGTGGTGGCTGGATGGTGAAAGTGTTATTTTTAACATAAATAACCAGAGAATAGGGCTTCAGATGCTCTCTATTGAGGGACCCAACTGCTGCCCCTATTAGTTTATATTCATAATAGAATAAAATTACACTAATGCCCCTGACTATATGGTGAGATACCACCCACCTCGGAAGCCCCTTCGAGGGTGGCTTAACCTCCTGAAACAGAAAGTGGAGAGGAAGAAAAGAGGGGAAGGTAGGAAAAGAGGGATTCAGTGAGAGAGAAACARRGGATATTCATTYHTKCYTTTCATTGTAAGAGTATGGCCTTATATAGCTGGCCTACAGGTGTAATCATAGAGGGAATATCCTCTGATTGGCAGGATAACTAACTCTGGGAAATATCATGGAGGGAATATCTTTTGTCAGCAGAATCACCCTCTCTGTGTGTAACTAATTCTGAGACTCTGTCGCCTGTCCTTTCTGCCTCCTTGAGTACTGCTGATGGGTAGTGGCCTGCTCCACTCCCTTTGTTGGGTTCGGGGAAGGTATTTGGGTCCCAACATTTCCTCCCTCCTTAGCATTGACCTTGCCCTCAAGGTCTAGGTTCGGGAACCTCTCATTCAGCCTTAGATAAGGTTCCTAGGTGGCATCTTTTGGGGGCAGCCTGGCCCATTCTACCTTAGCTTCTGGTACAACCTGCCCATCTCATCGGACCCATCGGAAATCCACAATTTTGATGGGCTCTGTGTAAATGTCCCCTTTTTCAGTGAATTGGGGTAAGCTAGATGAGATAGGAATATGATTTCCCACAGCCGTCTTGAGAAGAGAGATGTGAAACACCGGATGAAGTTTCGAGGTAGCAGGGAGGTCCAATCTGTAAGCAACAAGGCCCACTCTTTCTGGCACCTTGTAGGGCCCATAATACCTGGGAGCTAGCTTGTGCCAAGCCCGTCTTACCACTGAGACCTGGCGGTAAGGTTGGAGCTTAAGGTAGACAAAATCACCCACCTGAAAC
>NW_010729164.1:2050712-2075403 GCF_000365185.1 Nelumbo nucifera
CCAATCTTCCTTCTACTCGCATGGACTGAAGAGGGTTGAGGCCCATGAGAGCGTGTAGGGAGATCTCGGCTCCAACAGGTTCTGGTTCGCCTGATATCAGTTCACAGTCTTCGATGTGCTCTGGTTCTGTCCCCTCCGGTTCTCCCTCTGTTTGAAGGAGAAATACTCGTTGGACCTGGCACTTATGGCCCGGCCCAAACTTATCATCACAGTTGTAACAGAGGGCCTTCTCGCATCGGGCCTGCATCTCAGCCCACGAGAGGCGCTTGAAAGGCACAGTGGGCCTGGGCAAGATGGGCTTCTTAGAATCCCCAACTTGTTTTTGGGGTTGCTGTTCGGCCCGCTGGAGAGCCCTCACATTCAAATAGGATGGCTTGTTGGTCCTGCACATGCTATCAATCTTCTCTTCTTGCAAGCGAGCCATACCCACCACCACCATGACTATCGCTGGTCGAAGAGCTCTCACTTCCAGGCAGATGTCTTCTCTGAGACTTCCCACAAAACACCCAACCAAGGCCTTTTCCGACCATCCATGTACTCTGGTTGCCATTCTTTCGAACTCGAGCTGGTAGTATGCTACTGTCCTAGTCTGTTTTAGTCGAGTGAGAAGTTCGTCGTAATCCACAAATGCCGTCGGCCCAAAACGGATGCACAGAGCTTCCGTGAACTCCGCCCAAGTTACCTGAGGATGGGTTTGTCGATACCATTGGAGCTAGAGAATAGCATCTCCTTCTAGGTGAATGGAGGCGATGGCAACGCGCTGGTGTGCAGGGGTTTCATGATACTCGAAGAATCTCTCTACTCTGAAGATCCAAGGAATGGGATCTCCACCGGAATAGTTTGGAAAATTAATTTTATTAACCTTTCTGACAGGGTAACCCCAGTTCCCTGGCTACCGGAAACAGAGGCGTCGGCCCCTGTTGGCTGATTGGTCTCGCCGGACTATTGTTGGGAGGCGAGGTTAGAGATGACCACCTTGAGATCCCTGAGTTCGTTTAGTACTTGGTGGAACCCAATCACAAGTTGGTCGACTCTATCTTCCATGGTAGAGGATGTTGTCTGCGGCATAGCTAGTATGCAACCTTGCTCTGATACCAACTTGGTGAGATACCGCCCACCTCAGAAGCCCCTTCGAGGGTGGCTTAACCTCATGAAACAAAAAGTGGAGAGGAAGAAGAGAGGGGAAGGTAGGAAAAGAGGGATTCAGTGAAAGAGAAACAAGGGATATTCATTCATGCCTTTCATTGTAAAAGTATGGCCTTATATAGCTGGCCTACAGGTGTAATCATAGAGGGAATATCCTCTGATTGGCAGGATAATTAACTCTGGGAAATATCATGGGGGGAATATCTTCTGTTGGCAGAATCACCCTATTTGTGTGTAACTAATTCTGAGGCTCTGTATTTGGGTCCCAACACTATATGACTTGAGAACAAAGAATAAAAAAATAAATAATAAAGGGGAAAAGACTAAAATAACCCTGCACAAACACTTTAATTTAACAATAACAAAGAAAAAGCTGATAAAAAAAATTAATAAGAGAAGGCTGGCGGGGAAATGGAGATTGGAGTTGAGCATTGAAGCAAAAAATTTCCTATTTGAGCAAGGAAGAACAAAGGGTAAGATGTATCTGAAAATCAGAGAAGGCAGTAGGGAGACGATCTTTCTACCAGAGGAAGCATGCTTCTGGTTGAAAGGATTCGTTGATGGAACAGTTAACACCATCAGGGAAGAAGGTTGGAGAAACTCTGTGAATTGCTGGGGAAAAAGATATGAAACAGTACTAAAAAGGAATAGGAGAGGATGGTTTATCTTGGTAACAAAGCATTTTGGAGTCAACAAAAAGCAAGTGATTTGCATACAGGAAGGACAGAAAGGACAAGGATGGGCTTCCTTTGCCTATAATCTTCAGGCGTTTCTCTTGGAGATTGAGAGGAATGGTGCAGAAGAACCTGATAGAAGCCTGGAGGGAATTAACAGTGCTCTGGAGTCTGGCAAGGAGCAAATTCCTGAAATCTTGGTAGCTGGCTCAGTTGAACACCGGAGAGTAGCACTTGAAGATGGGAGAGGGAAGTGGGAGCACAAAATGGTTTTGATGGCAGAAAGGGCAATAAGGGACTGGTCGAAAGTTTTAGATGCAGTGGCAGATAAACTGGGTCTATAAGGTGATGCAGTATTATTACCATTTGCTGAAATGAAAGCCATTCTAGACATTGGTGACAAGAAACTGAACTTCAGCACAGCAAAAAACAGAAGAAGGATTGATACAGGTCCAGAACTGGGTTCCAATCTGCAATGAAGTTGAGGTTGAAGACGGTAGTTTCTTGATCAAACTTTTAGGGCTACCCTTCAACCTCTGGAATGAACCAATCCTAGGAAAAGTTGTCAGAGCTCTGGGTGGTGTTTTGTTGGAGGCAAACATGAAGAACCTGCGTGCTGTAGAACTCAAGGTTGCAGGGGTTAAACCAGAAAATCTACCTCGCTCTTTCGAAGTGCTCTCAGAAGGCGGATGGTACAAAGTTTGGCTGGCCTCAGAAGCTGAGGCGTCTCTCTGGGGAAGACGAACAGAGGTAGGGGGCGGAGATGAGGTCGCAGGATGGAGTACACATAGCTTCCAGGGACTGGCGGAGAAGACTGATATGCGTGGGAGAGTGAAAGAGGAAGGGGAACAGTCGCAGGGGTGCTCCAAGTCTCGAAGCCTTCTAATTAAGGCTATTAATTCAAAATTTTTTGAAGTTGGGACGAGTTATGGTGGTCGCCCCTCCTATGCTGATGTGGCAAGAAGGGGAAAGTTTCTGGTGGGTCTTAATAGAAAGGCCTTTTCTGAACCGGCTGTAAGAAAGAGTGAGACGGTCGGAAAAATGGGCGAGCCGGTAGGTGAACCATACGACTATTCTAGAGGCCCACGTGACAACTTAAGTGGTCACGTGGGGTGGGGTAAGGGAAAGGAAGGTGATAGACGAGAGTTCTCATCTATCATCTTCTAAGTTGGGTTCGGCCGAACAGGAGAAGCTTCAGAAAAAACGAAAGGAAGGGGGAAACAGAGCTCTGAGCTGGGTTAGTTGATTGGTTGGTGACGAGCCAAAAAGCCATGATTTCGATCGCCTAAACCCGCGCTACATCAGGAATAAAATAGAAGAAAGGGAAGAAGAAGACCAGGGGTGGATTAGTTGCAGTTCTGAGAACGATTGTGATGAGAACTCAGAAGAGAATGAGAGTTTGGCTAGATCGGAAGAAGAAGGATTCTACGAAGACCAAAATAGAGGGATCCTAAATTTGGAGCACCTGTTCCTTGGGGATTCGGTGGGAGAACAACGAAAGGAAGTGGAAGCTCGGGTTTACGACACAAATACTGATAACAGAGCAGCCCAAAGCCTAAAACGGGGTGAGCTCCTTCCAAGTTCTAGTGCTCTACAAGAGTCATGAAGGTGATAGCTCGGGTTAGCCCAGATCTGAACAAGGGTACATCACAGAGAGGTAAACAACTGGTACAGGAAGAGGTCTTTGTGTTAACCAGTGGACGGGGTTCCCTCCAAACCGAGGAAACAGAGAGCTCCAAAATTTCAAAACAGGAAGTGACAACCAATTTTCCTCACTTGCACATCTCTCACAACCCTCATTCTGGTAACTCCGTCAACCTGTTCAATTCAGTTTTTGTTACTGATGTGTATTCTGTGTCCTTTGTTCCAGATTCCCTTCTCAACCAAGAGTCGGAGGCACATGGACAGATAGCCACAGTGAGACCACAAGGGGAGAAGGAAGGGGAGGAATTGGCGGGGAAAACATGCAGGGAAGAAAAGTTTTGGGGGATCATTGAGAGTTTAATGGGAGAAGTGAAGAGGAAGGAACTGCAGAGGGAGCTGAAAGGGTCAGTGGTGGAGAAAATGAGGAAAGGAATGAGAATACTCTTAGGAGTGGGGGGAGTGAAACAAGACAGAAAGAGGAAACTAGTAGGGAAGAGTCACTTGTAGGATTTGTAGGTAAGCTGGGGTGTAAACTGAAGAATCCGAATGATTTAAAATCTTATCTCCAAAAAAAAGAGGACAGTAAGATCAAGAAAAGAAAGTTGAGTGAAGTTGAAAAATTAAGAAGAGACATTAAGGGGGACAAGAAGTTTGAGGTGAGAGGGGATAGAAGGAAAGGGTTGAAATAGAATTTGGAGGGGGTAGGGCTGAATTTCAAAAATTAAAATGAGAATCCTAAGTTGGAATGTGAGGGGGTTGGGTAGTGCCAGGAAGAGAGCAACAGTCAAAGAGGTGATTAAGAAGTTTAAACCGAATGTGGTATTAATTCAGGAGTCCAAAAGAATGGAATTCGACTGTAGATGGGCAAGAAGTGTGTGAAGATCTAGGGGGATAAAGTGGGCGGCTGCTCCCTTGTGGGGTTCCTCAGGTGGGATTATAACATTGTGGAAAGAAGATATACTAATAGGAGTGGAAGAATTAATAGGTGATCATTTTGTTTCTCTGAAGTTCAGACATGTGGAAGATGGGTTTGAATGGGTACTAACAAATGTATATGGCCCCAATAACTATAGGCTGAGGAAGAAATTATGGGAAGAATTGAGCAATATTAGGGGCCTCTAGGAAGGACCATGGTGTGTGGGAGGGAACTTTAATGTAGTGTGGTTCACAGAGGAAACCAACAACCCTAGACAGAGAGTGACAACAAGTATGAGGAAATTCAACCAATTTGTGAATACATTTGAGCTTAAAGAACTTCCATTCGTAAATAATAACTTCACCTGGTCCAACCTTCAATCAAGGCCAATATGCTTTAAGCTGGACAGATTTTTGTTCTCAATAGATTAGGAGGAACATTGGGGTATCCCAAGGCTTACTTCAGATCATTGGCCTACAGTGATATGTAAGGAGGAAATGAGAGGTGATGGACCTACCCCATTCAAGTTTGAGAATATGTGGTTGACCCATATGGGGTTCATTGAGAAAATCAGAGAGTGGTGGGAGCAGTTTAATCCGGCAGTAGACTGGGAGGGAATAAGATTCCACAAGAAACTTCAGTTCCTAAAATCACAAATATAGGAGTGGAATAAGTTGGAGTTTGGAAGAATAAAGGAAAGAAAACAAGCATTGCTAGAGCAGATTTAGGAATTTGATATGAAGGAAGAAAGGGGGATCCTTTGGAGAGGAAGACGGGAAGTTGAGATGGGATCTGAGGAGGCAGATGGAGGATATTCTGGTTAAGGAGGAAATAAGTTGGAGGCAGAAATCCAGGTGTAAGTTGCTAAAGGAGGGAGATAGAAACACTAGATTCTTCCATTCAGTGGCAAATGGCAGGAGGAAAAAGAATTTCATATCAAAATTGGAAGTAGAAGGATTGGTTTTATCCCACCCGGTAGAAATTGCAGAGGCCTTAGTAAATCATTTCAAATATACATTTAGAAGACCTTTAAATAAGAGGGTGTGGTTGGAGGGTTTGGAATGTCCGACTTTAAACGTAGAGAACAGAGAGTGGTTAGAAAAGAGTTTTGATCTAGAGGAGATAAAGGAAGCAGTATTCTCAATGGATAGGACAAAAGCTCCGGGTCTAGATGACTTCACAATAGCTTTTTATCAAGATTGCTGGGACGTTGTGGAGAAGGATCTTGGGTTAGTCTTTGAGGAGTTTCACAGAAGGGGAATAATTAATCTGGGGTTGAACTCAACTTTTATTGCTTTAGTCCCAAAGAAGAAAGAGGCATTACAACCAAGGGATTTTAGACCTATCAGTTTGGTGAATAGCTTGTACAAAGTAATTGCAAAAGTCTTGTTTCTCAGGATAAAGAAGATCCTTCCTCTCATTACAACCAAGCTAAGGTGCTTTCATGGAAGGAAGACAGATCACAGATCAAATCCTCATTGCTAATGAGAGTTTGGAGAGCTTTAGAAAATCTAAGAAGAAGGGAGTGGTCTACAAATTGGATTTAGAGAAGGCTTATGACTTAGTTGATTAGTCTTTCTTATTGGAGGTGTTGAGAGGTTTTGGTTTTGGAGACAAGTGGTGTAAATGGATGTGGGGTTGTGTTAGGACTTGTCACTATTCTATCTTGGTGAATGGAGTTGTGGTTGACTTATTTCCTGCCTTGAGAGGCATAAGACAAGAAGACCCACTCTCCCCCTTCCTGTTCACCCTGATTGCTGATGTACTTGGGAGATTAATCCATAGAGCTAACTCGAGGAACTTAATAAGGATGGCATATAGGAAGGGAGGAGGTACCACTGACACATCTGTAGTTTGCAGATGACACAATCCTGTTCTGTGAAGGTGGGGACATAAATTGGATCCGGAATTTAAAATTGGCAATACAACTCTTTGAGCAGATGCCTAACCTCAAGGTGAACTTAATAAGAGTTGTGTAGTGGGAGTGAATGTGGAGGAGAGGGAATTAAGTGAATATGCAGGTGTGCTAGGGTGTGCAATATCGGATTGGCCTTTGAAGTACTTGGGCCTCCCCTTAGGAGATAATCCTAAGTATGAAAGCTTCTAGAACCCAGTAGTGGAGAGATTTGAGAAGAGGCTTGCGTCCTAGAGGAAAAATTATCTCTCCTTAGGGGGGAGAATCACTTTGATTAGGTCTACCCTAGCTAACCTTCCTGTTTACTTTCTATCAGTGTTTAAGATCCCCACTAAGGTTTCCAACCTTTTGGAAAAATTAATAAGGGACTTTCTTTGGGAGCCTGGAGAGGAAAAGAGAGATCATAGGTGAGTTGGGAGGTGGTAACTAGAGGTAAAAAGCTAGGAGGCCTTGGGATTGGTAACATTAAAAAAAGGAATATGGCCTTGCTGGGGAAATGGTTGTGGAGGTTTACAATGGAAAAAGATAAGTTGTGGGCTAAGATTGTGGCTAACATACATGGGTTGGAAGACAACGGTTGGGATCCTGGAATCGCTACAAGGGCCACAACGGCTTCTCCTTGGAAATACATTCATGATTTGCTTCCAGCTTTCTCCCCTTGGGTCAAGTATGGTCTTAACTCTAGTAATCGAATAAAATTTTCGGAACAGACTTGAGTAGGGAATTCACCTCTGAAGGACCAGTTCCCCTTCTTGTATGCTTTGTCAGACTTGAAAATGAACCTATTTCTTCTTTCTTAGGTCCTTCAGATTCCACTTTTGGTTTTGGTTGGAACCTAGGCCTGATAAGGGCAATTAGGGATACAAACATGGACAACATCTTATCTTTGTTAACCATCCTTGAGAATGTCTTCCTGGATCCTAATAAGGACACTAGATTCTGGACTCCTTCCACCTCAAGTACTTTCTCTTGTGCTTCATTTTTTGAAATTTTAACTCAACCTCCTGTCACATTTGGGGTGTCCTTTCTAGTTAAAGAGATCTGGAGCAAGCCCATTCCTCCTCGGGTTGGTAGTTTTTGTTGGGAAAGTTTCCTGGAAAGAATTAACACAAATGATTTACTTCAAAAAAAGAGACCCAATTCTTGCTTATTTCCTAATTGGTGTACTCTATGTAAAGCTGATGGGGAAATTGGTTACCACCTTATGGTTTCTTGTAAGGTCGCTAAAATTGTGTGGGAGTGGGCTCTTTCCCTCTTTGGGTGTTCTTGGAATCCCCTTGAGAGTGTCTAGAGGCTGTTCTCTCCTACGTTTTTCAGATGGCCTAAGAAGAGAGGGAAGATTATGTGGAGGAGCATTAGGGCAGCTGTATGTTGGTCCCTATGGGAAGAAAGAAACTCATGAATTTTCTCAGACAATGACAGAACCCTGACAAACCTATTAGATCTAATACTTTTAAGGGTTGTCCATTGGCTAAAATCTTTGGAGCTGTTCCCAGACTTTCCTGTGGTTGACTTATTAAGAAATTGGAAAGAAATAGCTACTTTTGCTTTGTGTAAGAGGACTCCTAGTCCCTCATGGTCCCCTCCTCCCTCTGGATTTATAAAACTGAATTTTGATGGCAGTAGTTTGAGGAATCCAGGGCCTTCTGGGATTGGGGGAGTGTTCAGGAATGAGGAGGGGGTTGTTATTGCTTTATTCTCAGGCCCCATTGGGGAAGGAGACTCTTAGGGCTGAGATCCTTGCAGCTCTGGAAAGAATTCAAAGAGCAAGGGAACTAAATATCAGATGTTTGGTCTTGGAAGGTGACTCGAAGGTTGTGATTAGCTGGCTGAAGGAAGAGGACAGTGGCTTGTGGAGCTATAACAATGAAAAGAAAAAATTCTGTTGGTTGGGTAGAGACATTGAGATACACTGTAGCTGGGTGAAGAGGTCTGCCAACTCATTTGCAGATGGGCTGGCCAAGCAGGGATAGGGAGGCTATCTTTGGGGCTAATTTTTAACTTTCTGTCATTGTATTCTGTTGATGGGGAGTTAAGACTTTTTACTTCCCCTATTGTATCTAAAGCTCATAAATATTCACATCATTAATAAAGTTTTACTGTTACTGATTAAAAAGAAAAAACAACTACTGGAGTTCCCAATAGGTTCAGTAGATAACTACCTTGTCAATGCCCTTATTGTTTCCCTTTCTTTCTTCTTTAGAACTTGACCTGGAGAAGCTTTTGCATCACCACTCTAACTATTTTCAAATGCTTTCTTTATTGCTTTAATATCCATGTTGAGACTTCAGATATTCCATCCATGTAACTTATGCTACATTATAATTATGGCTGGCAGTGTTGTCTTTGTATCTTAAATATAATTTAAAATTCTATGGAGCAATCCATGATCCATCTCAACTCTCTCCTTTTAATTTCTTTTTTTCCTCTTCTTTCTTCTCTCTTGTTATTCTTTCTATTCACTAAGCATCAATGTCTGTCTAGAAACTTTGGACAAGATGTTGCTTAAACAGCAAGGGACCACTTTTCTCTTTGTTACCTGCACATGGAATGTAAACAACATAAATATGGTGTAGTTATGAATCTGGCCTGGATACAGAACCAATTTGGAAGAATCTAGGTAGCAAAAATCTCTCATGCCAAAATATTTGACTTGGAAGCCTGGTAAATTTATTGGCAGTTCATAGATTAACAAATGAGAGTGGAATGACAGAACAAGATTTATGTAAGTGACCCTATATAGTTTGGAGAGATGTGATTTAGTCCAATAAAAGAACAACAAAATATTTCAGATTATAAGAGAAAAGAAGAAGAAGAAGAAGAAGAAGAAGAAGAAGAAGAAAACAACAAGAAGAAGAAGAAAAGATGGAGGAGAAGGGAGAAAGAAGTAGAAGTTCGATAATCTCCTCTCACCCCTCACTAATTCTTTTATTAATCTTCATTAACTAGGTTAATTACAAGTCTGCCCTTAAGTGGGCGGCCAGCTAAGCAAGAACTTTAAAATAACTTATAAATGAGGTTAATAGGCCTATTAACATACAAAACAAATAACATACTACTTAAACATAAAAATAGATACTAGGGCCGCATAGTCTCTCTACACTCCCCCTCAAGTTGAGCATAAATGTCAATCATGCCCAACTTGCTTATATAGTGTGTCAGCTTTCCTTTTGGAACACCATTGGTCAAAACATCAACTAACTGCTCTTCTGAAGAGATAAATGGCACGCAAACTTCCCTTGGGGCAACTCTCTCCCATATAAAATGTCTATCAACCTCTATGTGCTTAGTTCTGTCATGTTGAACAGGATTATGTGCAATGTTGATAATTGCCTGGTTGTCACAGTAGAGCATCATTGGTTTTTCATAGTCAATACCCAATTCTTCGAAAAGTGGTCTCATCCACAGTAATTCTAACACTCCATGTTCCATTGCCTTGTACTCTACTTCAGCTGAAGATCTGTCTACTATAGACTGTTTCTTACTCCTTCATGAGACAATGTTTCTTTCCACCAAAGCACAATATCCTGAGGTGGATTTCCTATCCTCAATACATCCAACCCAGTTAGCATCAGTGTACGCCTCCAGCTTTGTGTGTCCATGCTTGGCAAACAGAATACCTTTCCCTGGAGTGCCTTTCAAGTAACACAAAAACTCTTTCAGCAGCAGCTAAATGTGTATCTCTGGGAGAATGCATAAACTAACTAATAATAGTCACTGCATAGGAAATATCTGGCTGAGTCATGCATAGATATAACAACTTCCCTAGCAGTCTCTAAAACACTCTCCTATCAAACAATAGTTCATCATCAGTAGTAGAGAGCTTATGATTGAGGTTTATAGGAGTGGAAGCCAGTTTAGCATCAAGTTTACCAGTCTCTGCAAGGAGGTTAAGAACATACTTGCGTTGAGAAATGAAGATACCATCCTTAGATCTAGAAACTTTCAATTCCCAAGAAATATCTGAGATCCCCCAAATCCTTAATCTCAAATTTAGAGTTAAGAAATCTTTTGAGCTTAATCACTTCCTGGGTTTCATTACCTGTAACCACAATGTCATCAACATAAACAATCTGAAAAGTCACCAAGGAGTTACTTCTTTTCAAAAACAAAGTATGGTTAGAGTGAGTTTGTGTGTAACTACAAGAGACAAGGGCAGTTCTAAATCTCTCAAACCATGCTTGAGGAGACTGTTTGAGACCATAAATCGATTTTTGCAGTTTACACACCTTTCCTTGCATTTCTTTTCCATACACCCCTGAAGGCAAAGGCATATAGACCTCTTCTGCAGGTCTCCATTCAAGAAGGCATTTTTAACATCAAATTGGTGGAGGGGCCAATCAAAAGTAGCAGCTAGAGACAACAAAACTCTAACTGAAGTCATCTTAGCCATAGGAGCAAAAGTCTCAAGGTAATCAATACCATACATCTGAGTGTAGCCTTTAGCAATCAATCTAGCCTTAAATCTCTCAATAGTGCCATCGGAATGATACTTAATAGTGAACACCCATTTAAAACCCACTAGTTCCTTCCCTTCGGGCAAATCCACAATATCCTAGGTATGATTCTTATGCAAAGCATCTAGTTCAGTCATCACAACATCCCTCCACTCAAGTTTGGATAGGGCTTTTGGTACAAACCTGGGAATCACATGGGTAGAAACAAAGGCAAGAAAAGAGTAATAGGTAGGGGATAGAAGGTTATAGGACAGGTGTTTGGAGATACAATGTGATGTACACTTTCACTTTTCTTTGTGAAGGGCAATAGGAAAGTCAAGGTCTAGGAAGGCAGTAGAAGGGTCAGATGAAGGCCAACTTGTTACCTCAGAAGTGATGGAAGTGCCAGAGGCTCTATTGAAGGAGAGGAAACAATTTTCTCATGCCTGAATTTGTCTTTGGTACCACCTTTGGACAATGGGATGCGAGTGAAAATTTGGAGGGTGATCCGGAGGAGAAGGAGTAGGAACATGAGAGGTAGACCCAGTGGAAGGAGAAGCAACAAAGGAAGATGGCTCAATAGAAGGCTCAAAGGGAACTAGAAGAGGAACAACTAGGGACATAGCAAATGGCTCCTCAGAACGTTCCCCCTCTGGAGAAACACGAAAGAAAGGAGTAGACTTAGCAAATGTTACATCCCCAGAGACAAAACGGGTGCCACGAACCAGATCAAAACAACAACATCCCTTTTGTATGGAGGCATATCCTAAGAAGACACACTTATGTGCCTTAGGCTCAATTTGGAAGGAGTACAAAGACAAATATGTATAGTACAAATACATACAAAATAATACAAAATGTAAGGTTTTGCACACTAGGATATGTATTTGTACTCCTTCCAAACTAAGCCTTAGGCTCAAATTTATGTCTCTGATGATTATGAACATGTACATAGTAGGTGCACCAAAAAACTCGGAGAGGAAGAGAAAAGAGATTCTCATCCAAAAAGAGAAGGCTAAATGGGGTTTTGAAACCCAAAACCCGAGAAGGCATACGGTTAATCAAATATGTGGCAGTAAGAACAACATCCCCCCAAAATTTGATAAGAACATGTGATGCAAACAGGAGGCATCTAGCAACCTCAACTACATGGCGGTTCTTCCTTTTCGCCACTCCATTCTGTTGTGGAGTGTAGGAACAAGAACTTTGATGAATAACCCCAAAGGTCTCAAAGTATGATGAAAGGTTCTTCTCAAAATATTCCTTAGCATTATTAGAGTGGAATATTTTGACCCGGGTGTTAAATTGAGTGAGAATAAGTTCATGAAACTTTTGCACAATGGTTGGAAGTTGGAACTTCATCTTGGGATTTCATGAGGTAAATCCAAGTATAACGAGAATAATCTTCAATAAAGAGGATAAATACTTGTAACCCCCCATAGTAGGCAGATGATATGGCCCCCACACATTAGAGTGCACAATATGAAAAGGAGAAATAGATCTTTTATTGCTCACTAAATAAGAATGTCTACAATGTTTTTGCAAGTTCACATGACTCACAATGAAGACTCGATACAGACATTTCCTTAAACATATCGGGAAACAAATGACTCAAAGCAGAAAAAGGTAAATGACCAAACCGTAAATGACATAACATGGCTCTGTCAAAGGACTTTGACAAAACATAGTCCAAGGCTACTCCATTAGGTGGTCCAAGACTCCTATCAGGTGTGTCCAGCAAGTATATTCCATTCGCCTCATGGCCACTCCTAATCGTCCTTTGAAATGTTAGGTCCTGAAAAACACAATGGGTAGGAAAAAAGGTTATGCTACAATTCATGGATTTAGTCAAGCTACTAACAGATAAAAGGTTGGTATTAAGTTTGGGGACATGAAGAACATAGGATAAGACAAGGGTATCAGAGGCCTTGATATCCCCTTTGCTAGAGATGGGAGCAAGGTACCATATATATTATTTCGGTGCATCCAAACAAATTAAAGTAACAGAGTTTGCCACTCTTGCAATTATATTTTGGATGATAGTTATAGAAAAGATGTAATATTTATGCTAATACTCCTTTTGGGAGTGAGATCAGAAGTCAAGCTTTGTTTATTGCTATATGTGTTTCTATACAATTTTTTTTTGATAAATGAGAATATATTTTATTAATTCTGAAGGTATAGGCATTACAAGCATCCCTTAGAGAGGCATGAGATGCTACCTCTCTATAAACAAAAACAGAACATAAACAATTATAAAAATATTACAGGTGAGCCCAAAACAAAGATTGTCTATTCACCCCTTGTTTGGCAAGGGTATCAGCTAACCCATTAGCTGATCTCCTCACCCATTCTATCCTCAAGTTCTTATCCTTGGTGATCCATAAAAACTTTTTTAACTCATCCCTGTAACACCGTATTACAGAATCTGGATCATTTAACCAACCCACCACCAGTTTTGAGTCCCCTTCAATCACCAAATTGGTTATATTCAATTCATTAGCAATTTGTGCTCCTTGTAAGGCAACAAGTAATTCTGCCTTCAGAGAGTCCCCAATCGAATCCCCACTAGGCCAGAGAACATGGCTAACAGTTTGCGATCCATGTCTCTCACAACCCCTCCTATACAAGCAGGTCCTGGATTCCCCCTGCTGTTCCTGTCAAAATTCAGCTTCACATAGTTTTCAGGTGGGGGTAGCCATACAGCATTTATTCTTTCCCTTCTGGATGAACTTCTTGCCAGTCCTTCCCAATTTCTCCACAGGTCATCAGGAGAAACTTGAGAAAACAGATCCATGGATTTGATCCAATGAATCACTCTAATCATCATACAGTTCCTTATCTGTTCCTTGCTTCATGTGTTTCCATACAATTCAACCACATGTAAAAGGAGATATACCCCATAGACATGTTACAAGCATGCATTTGTTAGTTGGGAAGGTTTCTCAAATTATTCTTTCATATGTGCATGCCTGTAATATTAAGGTGTTTCTAAATTAGAAGTAACCTTTCTTTGTCATCACAATCTGCGTTGTTCCACCTAGGCAACACAAATCATGTTTTCACATTCCTCTCTAAGTTTCAAATTAAACATAATATTAATTATAACTACAAATGCTAATAATTGTATCTAATATCTAATATCCAAGGTTAAATTTTTGGTCTCGAGGAGAGCATCACAAGGTCAATTTTGAGAGACTCATTATGGATACAAGAGATATACATGGGTGAATAGTTACCAAGGCATCAAGGTGAGACTATGCAACAGGGTGCCGCACTGCCACCTTGTCAGCTAAGCACTTAAGCCAATGAGGCAATGGTTTTTGAGCAAATCATTGGTTTTGATCCATATCAACATGTCCCATATTTTTAATTTCTTATATTCTATACTGAGAGAAATACTACAAGAAAGCAATGAACAACGTAATAGTTATAGTATGTGATTTTATGTATCATAGAGTATGAATAATGAAATAAAATATAACATACTATACAACATATAATGAAGTGTCTGCTTTGTCTTTTTCCTTGCCTAAAATGTCAAACATGTATCGAGAAAATGCCTTGTCACGTTAATGACTATGCATGGCCGCTTCAACTTTCAATCCTTTTTTCCAATTGAACTATTTATAGATATTAATTTAATATCATATAAATATATAAAACGTATGAACAACTTAGATTTTGCATGCATTTAGAACAACCAAATAAATGTGTGATCTTTCAATAAATTCTAGTAATATTTTGCAAGAAATTCATAAGCTATAATGTTTCTAACATTTTACATATCATCCATGCATATTTAGCAATTTTTTATCATATTATATTGTATCAGTGCGCATCATAATGATACACTAAGAACCATAAAACGTTAACTATTATTATGTCAATATTAATTGCCTTTTGCATATGTGGTATCATTGGTTGCACATTGTATAATTACCTAACTGGTTCCAAACAGTTAATTATTTAGACTATAATTATTGAAATATAAGCCTGTAGTGTTACGTAAATCGTCTTGTTTCCCTACAATGACTTTCATCCATTTTAAAGTTTCTTCAATTCGGTAACAAAAATGAAACACTGGGCAAAATAGCTTGTGCTAGGATATTTGTTAGCATGATCACCTTGGAACTAACATGCTATGCTGGTTTTTGTACTTCACAGTTGCAAACAAAGGAGGATGATTTAATTAACTTCAAAAGTGAACTTTCCATCATGGAACTTGAAGTTCAGGTTATCATATTGTTCCTTTTTGAATAAAATATCACTCATTTATCAAAAAAAAAAACTTGAAATTCAGGTTATCCTCTTTTGCAATTTCATTATAATCTGCTTCTGTGTGTTATTCATTGTATTACAGCATTGGTCTTAACAAATGTGTTCCCTCAATAATTTGAGTGTGTCAGAATCTTATGCATACCCCATGCAGACATGCCATCCATTTAGGAGAATCCATGCAACACTGGTTCTGTAATACAAATTTGTGGGAACACATACATCACCATCTGTAAGAAAATGGTTGTATATATGATTTTTGTTTGTAAAAAGGTAAAATCTCTACCATCTTTGCATGGGAACCCACTTTTGGAGGCGACTTGTGAGTTGATTGTGTCCATGAATTGACTCGTGTACGACTCTCAGAAATACATACATATTGGAATTTGCTACAGTGTGAAACTGTGAACCAGGCAGATTTACCAAAATGTCGCCACTCTCCAATTATCAATCCTGACTTAAGTACCTTTATGTAACAATGGTCAAACCATTATTGTTTTAAAACTACAGTATCTGTATCTTCCCAATTTATGCATAACTTGATCTATTGTTTATTGGATATTATTTCCAATTAGCATTCAAATTGAGAAAACAATGAAAAACAGCCAGTGTGGACACACAACAAATAGTACAAGGTTGTGAGTTTAACTTGTCAATTGTGAGTTGCAATTGACTATTTAATTTGTTATACTTATTTAGTTCTATGAATCTTAAGAACAATATTAGAAATTCATAATATTTAATATATACATATATACTTATTAAAATATTATTTATGTGGGATGTGTTCACAAATCTTACTTTTTTGGGGTTTACTGAGTTGGACTCTTGGACTCATCAGGTTCTGATTCCTATGTTTGTATCCATGCAACACTATCTCTAAATGTGGCTGTTTTCATATGTAGACAAAGCAGAGAACTCCCCAAGAAAAACATCCTAGCTACCTCCATGATGCAAGTCTACAACTACCCTAGGCTCTAAATATTCATCAAATACTTATATCTAACAAATGACAGGGTAGAAGTATTTTGGTTAACAGATGGGGTTACATGTTGAAACACCCTGTGCCTAGGTTGTCTTGTGAGAACCATATACATTTAGTGATTGTAGACTTGTAGTGCTAGAATTAAGTAGTTTTACCAGAAATTGCTTTTGAAAGATATGCCTGCAAGAAAAGAGATTGAGCATACAGACTATGAAGATTTTAACTTGAGATTTTCCCTAGGCAGTCTTTGGTCGCATTGGCAGAAGAGGTTGCTAATTCTGTCATTCAGCAAGGTTCAAGAAAAATTAATGGGAAATACATTCAGTCCCACCTTCTTTCCAGATTGCAAGGTATCATTACTACACCATGAACACTGGGTTAAAGATTTGTTTACTTAAATTTTTTCTTATTTCTTATTAAGACAATTATGAAATCAGTTCACAATTCTGAAGTTAGCTATAATTGATTTGACTTAAGGATAATGCCCACCTAAGGCTGTTACAGTAGTGTTGTCAGACTTGGACTAGGCTGGACAGTTGAACCAGTGACCTGGTGATCTATCCAGGTCTTGGTTAATTGATGGTTTTCATGGTCAGAACGGGTTAACCAATTAAACTGTGACCCAATGAGCACTCTGTTTTTCTGTCTGGTCCTAGTCTGATAACATTGCTGAAAACTTTTGCATTGTTGAGTTGATTGGAGTGTGAACTCTGTTTTGGCCAGCCCCATCAGGTGCTAAACTTAGGTTTATTATATACTCTCTTTCCATATATATATATATACAAATACATAAAAGTTTAAAAGAAAATTGCATTTTTGTGAAATTTTTGACAATAAAAATTTGTTGCCTCCTTTCTTTCGTTGAGCTTTACACGAGAAACTGAAAGAGCAGATCAAGGATGTCGATGCTATTCAAGCAAAGGAGGTGTCCTTATTCTGGGTTGGTATGGCAGAGGTAATTAATTACTATCTTTAAACTCCATCCACAGATAAAATCACCAACTACCTTCTTGTTTACTCACAAAGAGATTTAGAAAATAAAAATGAAATGACCCTTTGGGGCATTACCCTTGTAGAGTGGATCAGGTCAGTATCAATCCAAGCTCCTCCCCTTAAACTGCACAATACCCATAACTCTAAGCATTTGGTTCTCAAACAATAATGACACAGTACTTGCCTATTCCAACCAGAACCTGAATTTTGCAAGGCTAGACTTGGATTATAATACTATACAAGCCAAGGACAAACTAAGGTGAACTATGAAAGCCCCTATTAATGAATTTCATCAAGTCTTTAAAGCTCCATTTCGTTTGTGGGATGGGAAGGGAAAAAATGGAATATTCTAGAATATCTTCCCTTTCCATGTTTGGTTTGTATAATGTCATAAGATGGGATGGGAAAAGCTGGACTACAGATCTCAATTCTTGGGATGTGGAATCTCACCATTTTGGTGGGAAACAAGTGGGAAAGGAGGGGGAAACTTGTTTAACAGAAAAACAGTTCATAGTATTTTTAAGAGTTAATATTTAGACCCATGACCCATTTTTTTATCAATAACTTTTTATTAATAAGAGCAAATAGGAGCAAATAGGAGTAAGTACACTAAGTACAGAACAAAGACAGTGAGAGATGAAACCTCTTCTCTTTCCCTAAATTACCCATTCTCCCTTGCAGCTTTGCGCAAAACAAAGACTCTTCCCACCCCTTGTTTAGCTAAGACGTCAGTAGAGTGAGCGTTCTTTTTAACCCAAGCGTGACTTACTTCCATGTCTCTAGTTAACCACCTATTTTTTTTTCCTTTCATTATTATATATCCACATCATCATCCCCTCGTCTTGTAGCCAGTTGGTTACTAGTTTTGAATCTCCATCAGCAAAGAGTTTACTAATGAATTGTCCTTGCCCTTTGTATGCCTTAAAACACTGCCATCAAATTTTAGTTTAATGAACCCTCTACCCGGTGGAAACCATTGGTAATTTGATGACAGTCTTGCAAATAGAAGAGCTTGTCACTTCCTAGCTTCCATCCAATTTCTTAGTGTACCATTTGTTGAAACACATGAGAAACCTTCCAAGGATTTCAACCAATGCATCACTTTTAATCATTGGGAATTTTACGATTTTCTCCCCTTTAGAAAATTTTATTGGTTTTCTAAATGTATTGTCCCAAACCCCACTTATGCTACAATATCCCCTTTGTATTGTGATAGATTCCTCCACTTGTCATTGTTCCGAGTTGTAGTTGTATAAAGTATACATTTATAAAAATTTATGAGGTGGAGGAATCTATAAAAACTCATTTATTTTTTCAATTAATTAGGCCAGACCCATTAATAAATTATTAATTATTTAATAATATATTAATAAAATAATCTAATTAAAATTAACTGATAAATAAATTAATAAAAATATTAATCAATTGCAAATAATTTACTAATTAATAATTAATAATAAATTGCTGAAATCATCAATTAAGTCATATATATTAATAAAAAATATTAGTAAAATTTAAACTAATAAAAATTAAAATATTAGTTAATTTTAATAATTAATTAACTAGTTATTAATATTAATTAATTTATAATTAATATCTAACTAATAGTTAATAATAAAGTACTAAATAATAAAGATATTATTAATTAATTTATTCTTAATTTAATTAATAAATAAATGGTAAATTTCTTAAACTACCCTTATGGTTTAGCTAATTGACTAAGTGTACCCTTAATGTTTGAAAATTGACTAACGCTACCCTTACTGTTTCTAACAATTGACTAACTCTACCCCTATCGTTAGCATCCGTTAATGCTCCGTCACAATCTATGCACATGTGACCTCATGTGACCTATAAATTTTTTTAAAAACCCAATATTACCCTAGTCCCTTGAGCCCCCACTCTCTCTCCATTCTAAGACCTCCCCCTCCGCCTCTATCTCTCTCCGGTCTCTCTCTCTCCATTCTCGGACCTCCCCCTCCGCCTCTATCTCTCTTCGGTCTCTCTCTCTCCATTCTCAAACCCCCCCCTCCACCTATGGTCTCTCTCCCCTTCTCTCTCTTTCTCTCATTGTATACTTTCGTTACTAGCTTGGTGTTCATCAGATCCACAACATATTGATCGACTCAAATTAGTACTAATTCAAAACACCTCGTTTTCATTTCCTTTTGTTTTAACATTTGAATGTTCATTTTGCTCTGCTAGTGTTAGTCCTTGGTTATTTGTCGTGTTCAGATCCGTTGCTGCAATGAGTTGCGGCAGCGGCGACAACAATGATGAAATAGTAAAATGAGAGAGAGAGGACGCAGGGGAGAGAAGGAGAAGAAAAAAAAGAAGAGAAAGTGTGAGAGAAAGAGATTAGAGAGAAAATTGTCATCACCGCTTCTAGTTCGAGCAGAGGTCGACGATGAAAGGTCTGTAATAGTAAAAAGAGGAATGGACAGAGAGAGAAATGGGAGAGAATGGCAGGAGGGGTGCCACTGGTTCACCGCCACCCCTCTGTTTTCGTTCGAAGAGGGGTTATCACTGCTGCCGGAGTGAGAAAGCAATCTAACCTCGACCGACAGGACGGGAGCACCTTGCATCGCACCCTCCACCCCCTAACATGCCGGAGGGGTGCCACTAATTCACCACCACCCCTTTGTTTTCTTTCGAAGAGGGGCCATCGTCGTCATTGGAGTGAGAAGGCAATCTAACCTCGACTGACGGGACGGGACGGGAGCACCTCGCATTGCACCCTCCACCCCCTGGCGTGCCGGAGGGGTGCCGCTAGTTCACTGCCGCCCCTCTGTTTTCGTTTGAAGAAAGGTCATCGCCACCGTTGGAGCGAGAAGGCAATCTAACCTCGACCGACGGGATGGGAACACCTTGCGTCTCACCCTCCACCCCTGGCATGCATTGCCATCCACGGCGGCACGTCGAATTAAGAATTAAGAAGCACTACAGTTATTTAGAACAACTTCTTCCTCTATCAACGTTTCCTTAGAACTCACTGCGAAAGCGAAAAAATAACCCTGCAAAATTGACAAAGAACACTATGTTCTGGTCAAACACTAGATTCCTTTAGTAAAAAACCCTTGCCGTTTTGTTTAGGGTTTATTAACGCTAAACAAACAAAAAAGGGTGTTAAGAAAACAAAAATAACTCACTAACCTTTGTCAGACCTCCGCCGTTTGGTATTTGCAGTGATTGTCGTCGGTGGCGATGGCAACGTCGATGGATGGCGCTCCTCCTTGACTCTATCTTCTCTTTCAACAAATGGGGCGAGTGTCTGAGAGGGATAGGGATATTGAGTTAAGTTAAAATCAGGGACAAAAATGTAACTTCACATAGGGGTAAAACGGGCATTTGACCTTTTTTGTCCATGTTTAACGGCTAAGGGTGCACTTAATCAATTGTCAGAAACAGTAAGGGTACACTTACTCAATTTTCAAACAGTAAGGGTGCACTTAGTAAATTAGCTAAACCATAAGGGTAGTTTAAGAAATTTCATAAAAATTTAATTAATTATACAAAATAAAAATTATTAATTAATTCATAATAAATATTAATAAGTAATAATTAATAATAAAATAAAATAATAAAAAATGTTATTAATTAACTAGTTAATTAATAATTGTTATTGGGGTGATTTTCCCACTATTCTCCCTTTTGCAACCGAACAATAGATTGTGAAAAATATCCACCCATTATCCCTTTCTCATATCATCCCAGATTCCCATCCCTCCAAAATCTTCCTGGAAGTCCGAACGAAATGCAGCCTCAGAAAATATAATCATTAAAGTTAGGCAATGCTTTGGCAGTTCTAGCTGAACTTTTCAGGGATAATCCTGTTTTGATTATGATGTGAAAGCTTGACTGTTTTTGAGAATCAGAGCGTGCAAGTAATGGGCTCCTTCGGTGGCTGGACTGAAGGGGAACACCTATCACCAGAATACACGGGTTCTTTCACCAGATTCTCAACAACCCTGATGCTAAGGCCTGGAAGGTAAGAGTCTAATAAAGTAGAAAGCCACCCTCGTTCTTTATGGGATTCTCTGCATTTTAACTTCTGTCTTTTCTTAATGGCATGAAGATACGAGATCAAGTTTTTGGTGGATGGAGAATGGCAGCTATCACCAGAATTCCCTACCGTAGGTGAGGGTATGCTGCAAAACAACTTGCTGATTGTAGAATGAACAGAAGACCAAGTACTCTGCTCTTTTCGCTGCACTTTTCCTCCATCTGTATATGTGAATGTGACTGATGATATAAAGCAGTCTAGGATTTCCTTTGGCAGGTTTGCATGCGGCCAACGTTGTAAGCTAAGCTGTAATATCTCTCTACAAATGGAAAATAAACAATGTATATGACGTGCTTATGTTAGGAAGAGGGATTTCGGCTTACCAATTTTGTTACATTTCTTTTCATTTTTCATCTTTTATTTTGGTATCCATGAACAGGGGTTAAACAAAGGTCAAGGGTGGGATAGCACCTAGAGCTGTAAACGGGTCAGATTCAGATTGGATTCAATAAAATTCAAATATCATTTCATTACTGAAAACTTGCATATGAATCTGAAATCTAATCGGATTTGAAGGCGTAGAGTTCAAATTCAAATCCTAACGGGTTTGTATTAGATTTGGATTTGATCAGACTCTGTTTTAATTTTTTAAATACAAAAATGATTAGAAAATTAATTACTTTTCAAATTTTATGTATAATAAGTTAATGTAAATATAACATACTAAATTTACTATATATAAATTCATATATAATATAGTATACAAAATATATTTTTTATAATTTTAAAAATAATTATATAAAATTTATATATTAAAATGAATAAATATGATAATTAATATAATCAAATTTGGGTTTTAATCGGATTGCATGGAGCCAAATCTAAATCATATCGATTTTGTAAACACACCATTCAAATCTGAGATAATTGGATTGGATGTCGTATTAGATCTGAAATAATCGGATCGAATGTTAAATCGGATCACAAAGTTTCATGTATCATACAGCAGTAATATCACCTCCCATGAATCTTTTAACCAAATATAATCCAGATTCAACGGGAATAAAGTATGAGGACAAAGGTTGCCACTTTGTCGCCCCTTATTGACTTCAATTTCAATTTCCTGTTCAACCATTGAAGTACAGATTGTTAGGGCTTTTAAAAGTGTAGAAATTCCTAAGAAATTGCAGGGAAAAGTAGAAATTGACAACAAATATAGGATTTATTGGCCATGGGTAATTGATTTAACGACTGAATAGGTTCAGTTTTTTTATTCTACAACTTATTTCCTATCTTTAGAGGCGGTTTTGACTGCCCTTTAAAGGTCATAATTTTTGTAATGCTT
Organism: Nelumbo nucifera; assembly: GCF_000365185.1. The sequence continues at coordinate 2,073,048 of NW_010729164.1, forward strand.
AAGTTACTGATGGAAGACGTATCCTGAACTGGCTATGATTTGATGCCTATGAGAAACTCATCTTATTTCTTTGATTCAAATAAATCATCATCTAAAATTTGTTCCAATCATATGGGTCAGCTGTCCATCATTAAATTATAGGCGCTTAAATCATTTCCTATTAGTTCCATTCAAGTCCTTTTTAGTACCCCTTTTATCTCTTCTACCCCTTTCAAATAATAAAGGATTGTTTTTCTGTACATAGTCTTTTATGCACATGACTAAATCATCTCAATCTACTTTTCCTCATTTTATCACTTTATTTATGACTAAGTATTCCCATTTTCATTTCTTGAATATACTATTTCTCAACTGCCCAACATACCTAATCTTACAACCGTATCATAGAATTTTCCTTCTAATCAAAGTGATTTTACCTATCACATAAGACTTTTTGTCCACCCTGCTCAAATTTTAATTTTATGAATCACATTTTCAGTCTTTTCAAAAAAAAAAATTGAATTACCTCATATGATAGAACCAGCAGCAAATCAAAAAAATAAACTGTTGGCAATCCCATGTTCCCAGTTTTTGAATAGTTTGTCAATCTTGAGCAGTTAAGCTAGATTGCTGGGCCTTCCCATTTGGCATCCCATTCAATTTTGACAATATATACTAATACAAAAAGCAGAAAAATGTCCATTGGAGGATAAGCCCTGCAGTGACCTTCCAAGCCCAAAACCACCCATTGCTGTATACAGAAATGGGATCATGTTGGTTCATGCAGGAAACCATTCACTTTCTCTTGTCATGATCATCAGTTTTACCTAAAATAGATCAGAATGCCTATTGCGCCCAGGAAGACGCAAGGAACCTGGGTATGTTAGAGCCTTGAACATCAGAAGTTTATATATGGAAAGCTTATATACGTGATCATCACCAGGCTATATCTTTCATAATAGTTGTCACTGGTTTGATACTTTGATTCGATGGTATATGAGTTTGATTATGATACCAGAAAAATTTATAACCAATCAACTGTTATCATAAAAATGATAACAAATCAGGTACTTTTTATCATAATTCACTGGGGGTTTTGATTGGTCAAAGCTCTTCTAACATGTTTTTTCAACATCATACATTTTCCCGTAATAAGGGCAGGGGAGGGTGCACGGTAGGCCCACTGGACATGGACACTCTGAGTTGGAACAAGATGAGCTCATATACAAATAAGGGTGTCAATGGACCGGTTTTGGATTGGACCCCGTCCAGTCCAAAAGCAATTTGAATGGATTGGATGGACCAACAAGACAATGGATTGGACCAATTCGGTCCAAAATATTTATTAGATTGAATTGGACCTGGTCCGTCCATAACAAATTTATATTGGATTGGGTTGGATTAAGCCAATATCTGGCCCATTGATATAAGATAAGAATTATGTGTCAATGGATTGGGTTTGGATTGAAACCAATCTAAATCAAAATGAATTTGAACAGATTAAACGGTTCAGACATTGAATTGGACTGGTCCAAATTAGTCCAAAACATTCATTGGATTGGATTGGACCTGATCCATTTGTAATAGACTCACAGTAGACTGGATTGGAATGGTCCAAATCCTGTCCAATTGACACCCCTATATACAAACAGAGCCCACACCTTATGCATATAAAACATTGGCATGTTTACTCTTGATAGGTCCAATAACCCAGTGTGCATAATTTTGTTTGTAGGCCATCCGGACTCATAATTTGCTGGTTACTTGGCTACCTATTAGGAAGATCCATGCTGGCTGGAATATGCATTCCCATATATTGGGGGTCCAGGAAACCAACTAATAGGTAACTAGCAGATATGCACCGGATTATGGGGCAGTATCTTAAGGTTATGTTTGGTTTGATAGAAAATAACAAAAAAAATAATAATAAAGAGGAAGTTGAGGAAAAGTCTTTAATGAATTTTCCCTCTCATTTTATATTCATACTTGATGATGCGCAATCCAGCCGATCTTATCTGTCAACGACCTTGTCTCTGAACTAAGCAGCAGGGAACCTGAAACAGAGAAGATGAGGAAGCTCCGGGGGGAACCCGGTGTAAAGGCTCCGAAGCTCAAGTTAGAATCCTTCAAAGGCGAGATAAAACCAGATAGCACAAAGTTTTGCATACCTGTCATTGGGGGGTAGAGAGCCTTTTATAACCACCTCGCGCACTCACTCCTAGGCTCCTATCAGGTCGGGTATGATTACTTCCGTGCTTCTGCCAGTTCGGGTGTCATCACCTCTACTGGGGCAGAACCGCCACTGCTCTTTTTGTCGGAGCCGTCTCTGTAACTAGAGATGGTGGTGGCAAGTGGCCATTGAAGTGCGGCTGTCAAG
>NW_010729164.1:2087172-2164996 GCF_000365185.1 Nelumbo nucifera
ACTGCTTTGTGTGGCTCGGGGGCAAAGGGAGAGTTCGGGCTCCTCGTAGGGAGTTCGAGCTCTTAGTAGGGAGGTCGGGCTCCTCATAGGGAGTCCGGGCTCCTCGAAGGGAGTTCGGTCTCCTCGAGGGGAGTTTGGACTGCTGGTTTCTTCCCTTTGGTGTTTGCACCTAGGTACGTTGCTTTAAGTGCCGAGCTACTTGTTTTTTGCCACGTGGCGTGATTGCGAGGTTGGGCCAAATCTTCCTTCATCAATACTAAACATAGCCTAAGGGTCTTTTCATTTTCTCAACAGAAAAGAAACCATCCTAGATGTTTTAAAATTGGAAAAAAAAAATCCATAATATTGGAAAGGCTTTGACCAAGAAACATTTGAGGCTCTGTTTGCTTTTTGGTAAGTTATTTACCCGGATAAATGCAATTATCTGGGTAAGTTTTTCCTGGGAAATACTTACATGGGTAAGTGCATTTACCCATGTTCTTTTATTTTCTAGGTAAACAAGATAATGACCATTTCATCCATAAAAGTCAATTATTAAAAGGGACATTTTTGTCCCATTCAAGTGCTGACAACCATCCCCTAGGTGGAAAAGTTATTTACCCGGATAAGTAATACCCAGGAAAATAAACTTTCCCTGGTCCCCACATAAATATGAAAAAAGAACATAGAATTCTTGGTCCCCTTCTCAAAATCCCAATAAAGAACGCCACCCACTGAGTTGTATCTTTCCCCTTATAGGAAGAAAACTTTGTTCCCTTAACCATTTGCATCAAAACAAATGAGAATGAGAATCGGGTAAATTGAGAGGTGAACTTAGGTTTTCCACCGGCGGAGTACCCTATCAATACTCAGTTCATTAAGTCTGGGTTGGTGCTGATATTAGCAATAAGTAGGGCCCATTATTACAAAGATTGGGATTAATTCTTGGTACATGAATTTCACCTAAAAAACAAAGTCTAGGACCAAGAAGGAGTCTTGCTATTTATTACTTCTTCTAGATGGCAATGACTGAATTTGTTATAAGTGTTCCACATTAGTTTCTTCTTTCCACAGTCTGTCCACAAAATTTTCCAATTTCTCCTAACTAATTATTGATTTGAGTTGATATATATTTCCTGCTTTTTAATGTGCATTACCAAAAAAGACCAAGTAAACAATACAAAATGTCCGTTTTCTTTTCTTTTGCTTAAATTCATAACCAGGGATTGGTGATAAATGCACCATCTTAGCTTGTGGTTTCTTCACATACCTATAGATGGAAAATATATTAAATTCTTTTCCAATTCCTAATTATAACAGTAGTCAAGATCATTTGATTAACAATTATCAAATTGTTACTGCCATTAATATTACATATCTCTCTTAGCTTACAATCTCAAGCTAATCATGCCCCATGAATTTCATTTCTCCTCAAAAGTAGATAGTGAGTGTTCCCATCTTTAAATGCTAATCATTGTGACATTGTGGCATATTTCCTCTGCTCTCCAACTAATAGGATTATCTGTTGGGGCAATATTGTCCCTTTATTGTTAGGCTCATTCCATGATGAAATGTATAATCATACACTAAGTTCTTTATAATAATCAAATTATCTTTAACAAAATTTGTTCATGAAAAAAATATATACATGCCGTAGGGCCGTATAATTTATATTTTATTTTTTGCACATTTATAAATTAATAACTCCTAAAATCTAATAAAATTTCTTGAGAGCAACTTAGTTTCACAATTTGTATGTATATAAATACATACGTAAATGTGTATATATATATATATAGCAGATCCCAACACCTAGGTTGGCTTACTACACTACAAAATACACTTTTAATTAAGAAAATGTAGTGAGTAAATAAAATGGTATAAAACAAAAATTCTCATACCTATAATTAATTAATTCTTAATAACTAATAAAATTTCTTTGTGCCATGAGTTATTAGAGAGCCCACTGTATATACTAAAATGCTTAGCTCTTAGCAGTTAGAACTAGCTAGCAGCTTTTTAATTCTAACCAATTCGTTAAAGTTATGTTCAAAATAGTAAAAAATTAAATCTTAATGAAAATAACCAAAAATAAAGGTTACTTTTGTCATTTTAAGCCTAGATACTACAATCTGAAATAGAAAAATATATGTCAACCAAAAAGAAACTCTCATCTGGCTTAATGAATCTGTTACCTTTTCTCAAAAGAAGAAATGTCATGTCAAATATTCCTTTTAGGGGCAGGTTTTGCTAATTTGAATAATTCTGAAAATATAAATATATACATCTACCTTCCAAGACAAAGACAACATGGGATCCTAAACAAGAAAGGCTTCTCCTTGGTCTTTTCCATTGAAAGATAAGAGAATTGCCTCTTTCTTAGCATCTCTCTCTCTCTCTCTCTCTCTTACTTTGTTTTTCAATCTCCCTGGATTTGTTCTCATTTATTTTCCTTAGCATCCATTAAATGTACAAAATGCAGGAATCAGATCCTGTTCAATCTTCTCTTTTGGATTCATTTCTTTCTGAGTTCTGTATTTCATCTATCTCATCATCATCTCAATCAGACCAAGTTACTAGGTGGACTTGGAATGAAAACAAGCTTTTTGAGAATGCACTTGTTGAGTTCAACCTTGATTCTCCTGACATATTCAAAAATATCGCTTCTAGGGTGCCGGGAAAGACCATTGAACAAATCAAAAAACACTACCAAGATCTGATCCAAGATATTGAAACCATATACTCTGGTCATTTTCCACTACCCAATTATAAAGAGATAGAGAAGGACCCAGAGTCTAAAGCTCCAAATCAAGCAAAAATGGACAAAGAGACATCACCATCTGCAGGAAAGCCTACCTCTAATAAGGGAAAGGGAGTAAAACTATGGACTGAAGAGGAACACCAGTACGATTCTTGTTTTGAACCTTTTCTTATATTATTTACTCATTTGGGTATATATGGATAATGTGATTTCTGCAGCTACTAGTTCTTTCTATCTAAGTTTTTCCTGTTATCATATAATATTGTTTAATTATCATTCCCTTTAATAATTTGTGCTCTCTCTCTCTCTCCCTCTAATTATCATTCCCTTTAATTATCATTCCCTATAATATGTCTGTGTGTATGTCTGTATGCATATCTATACGTGTGCATGGGAAGCACCTTTCATTATTTTCATCAAGTGATAAGAGCTTTCTCCTTTCATGCATCTTTACTTGGACAAATGGCATAAACAATTTATACATTTGTTATTCTCTAGTTCAATATTCATAAGATCTTTTTTCTGTTTTGTTTTTTTTCTCCATTATTCATCAGGATGTTTGTTTTGGGTTTGGAGATATACGGGAGAGGTGACTGGAAGAACATCTCTAGGAACTGCGTCCGGACTAGGACTCCTTCCCAAATCGCAAGTCATGCACAAAAGTACTTCTTGCGCCTGCAAATGCCCAAGAAGAGGAAGAGGCGGAGACCAAGTGTTGATAAGTAGGATCATCAACTTTCTCTAATAGTAGTACTGCAGTGGAGAAATCACCTAGTTTAAGCAACCAAAGAATAATATTTGAAGGCTTGAACTATGCACCAAACCATTTGAACAACTCACCAATAAGAAATTCAATCAACAGCCGCATTAGAAGATAGACGAGGTCTACTTACATCCCTTCCCTCCCATCTTGGCCCATCTACTACTGCAAACAATCAGAGAAGTAAACTGTTAATTAGTTTTCCATTGAACCATTTGATCAACAATAACTACTCATCACACAGTTTGATGACCAACTTACATATAGCCACATTTGAGAGACAAGCTCGTCCACCCCTTCTCTTCCATCTTGGTCGGTCACCCACTTCATGCAATCGGAGTAGTGAATACTTGAGCTATCAATCAAATTATTTGAACTTCAGCTCATCATCAAACAGCTTAATGACCAACCTACCTATTACTTCATACACTATGTGTTCTCCTCAAACAACAACTACAACATCAGGGAGACAAGGTCTTACATCCTATCCCTTCCATCTTAGTCTACCTACTTCATACAATAACCAGAGAATACTACTTGAATTATGCATCAAATAACCAGTGGAATATTAACGAGTGCTCATCAAACACCAGAGAGACCAACTTACCTATAACTTTATACCCCATGTCTTCTCCTCAAACAACAACCACACTATTAGAGGGACAAGGTCATGCATCCTCCCTTCCTTTCCATCTTAGTACTCCACCTACATATAACTAGAGGAGTGAATAAGTGGTGAACTATCTAAACAACTTCTACTCATCAAATTCTCTAATTAATGATCACTCAACTTACCTATGATTTCTTCCTCCATATATGTCTCCTTGATTACATTGATGAGGCCTTATTCTAGTTGAAAGGAAAGGCTGGAATTCATACTTTCTACTAGCAATTATTTCATTTTTTTCATGTTGATAATTTCCTCAATTCCCCTGTCTTCTTGTTTCTTTTTCGTGTCTTTAAGACAATGTATTTGCTTTGAAACAATAATCAATCTCTTATATTAAAATATTATAATATGCGATATGTGGAGAAGAAAGGTCTCAATATTCTATGTTCAATTAAGATGTATTTCTATATAAATTATCATAAAATATGATCATATTATGTAAATTGAAAGCCAACAAAAACAGGCTTGGCAGTGGTAACCGCAAAGACTTAGAGATGTGTTTGGTTTCATAGACAATATATAGAAACAGAAAGTTTAGGGGAAATGCAGAATATTCCTCAATTCAATCTTTAAGAACTTTCCCTCAACTTTCTGTTTCTTTTATTTTCTACACATTGGCAAACATCCCCTAAATTGGTTAAGAGGTTTTGTTCCACAGATGTGTAATCATCCAAGAGATAAGACTCTCTCTCTCTCTCTAACTTGTTGCACCATATCAACAACTTGTAACAACTCTCATGCATCTTATACAATTATATTAGTAGATCAACAAAAGAAACAATGGTAATGACAGCATTCATTCATTCCTCAAATTGTGTGGGGGTATCATAGCCACTCTACTCACATGTCTCTTCCTCAACAACCATGTTCTCTCTGAATGGATCGAACAAATCAGCCAATGCCACTTCATAGACTACTAGTGCTTCAATGCCACTTGCAGTGCAGTCCCATCACCTATTGTTAATTAATAAGCTGCCTTCTTATTACTTTATCCGAATCTCCCACAGGTAAGTGCATTTACTTAGATAAATATTTTTTGGGTAACACTTATTCAAGTTCTTTTAATTCCTAAATAAGTAATATAATGACCTTTTTATCCATAAAAAATTAATTAAAAAATGACAAACTAAATGTCCCATCATGTTTTATAAACTTTTACTCAAATAAATGAAGCTCTCTTTATTGTGACACCTAGTACTTAAAACTTCCAACAATTTACCGGTAAATGAACTTTCCAGCATCCATGGACCAACTTTCCCCTCTAATTTACCGATAAACAAACAGGGCCTTATAGCCTATGTGGTTGGATCTACCACAAGCCAGAAGGTTTGGAAGCATCTTGAAAAGTATATGCATCCAAATTAAAAAATCCAGCAGTTGACATCAGTGATGATCTTGGTGCTCTTTGTAAAGGTAATTTATGTGCTTGGTACCTTCAAGAAATCAAATCTTTTTGCTGATCGTCTGATTGCCTAAAGTGAGCCCCTTACAAACTGTCAACTTATTCAGCACACTCTATAAGGATTGGAATTTGAGTATGAATCATTTTATGTTAATGTCATTACCCTCACACGAAGACACATTGGGCTTTCCACCCAGACCTTATACTGAAACTTAATTAGTTATACTATAATGGGGTGATGAGAATCGAACATTCGACCACTTGTTCAAAACGACTCTAATACCATCTCAAAAAACCATTCAACCTAAAAGCTTAAGCTGCTAAGTGAAATCCTCCAATAGGTTTTTTTCTCTAGCATATGCAATAATAGAAGCCAGGCTATCAAATATTGCTACAAGTTGAAAGCTGCAATTGAGTTCTCGAAAGCTCAAAAGCAAGCCTACTCGGCCAACTCCTGTTCCTTCAACTATGATGATGCTAAATTGGACCCGACTTTGGAGCAATTAATTACGTCACCAGTGATCTAAATCACCTACAAGCACTCTGATTACCAAGATGCTGATTATCAAATTACTATAAATGGTGGACCAAATTTGGCTATATCTCACAGGCATTCTAGTATTAAATCTTCTATTCTCTATCTTTCATTGAAAGATATACTAAGTGTGTCTTCTATCAGTCAGCATTTACCTTTTATCTCTAGTTTACTTAAAAACTGTGAGTAATATTAATCACAATGGTGAGAATCCAGTTAAAGGTGATACATTCAAAGAAAACAATACAAATCAAGAATGAGTGATAGTGGAAAACAAGAAAAAGAAGCTTTTTTTTTAGAAAAAAATCAAATCTAAGAAAGTCCAAGAGACATTTCAATCAATTTGAAGATCATTAAAAACAAACAAAGGTTATCATCCCCAATATTCTTCTTAAATAATTGTTTTAATCTGTTCTTGAAAATCTCAGGGTTTTCAAAACCGAATCGGACCAGATGGTCAGATCTGAAAAACTGGGAACCGGTCCATTTTACCCCAGAACCGTTATTTAGCCAAAAACTTGATTTGGTCAATAAACCACTGACCCGGGTGGTCAAACTGTCCAATAATTTTGGCTGTTTTTTATTTTTTATTAGAAAGGATTGTCCGTTTCAAACTATCGGATTGTTTGACCCGGGAACCTGACCCCTGGCCGGCTCATTGTCCAACTCAGTTTTAAAAACCTAGGGAAATTTGCTTGTGTGTAGAGCATTTTGCTCATTGTATAGTTTTCAGGGTTAGGTTTCACGCCCTTTTTCTTTTTTGATCATTGATAAGGCTTTTTTGTTTTCTTTTAAAAAACAAAGTATATATATATATATATATATATATATATATATATATATATATATATATATATATATATTGATGTCCGACTGAAATGCTTACGGTAGGCTTTTGTTACAGCTCCAGCTTTTTCATTTAACCAATAAAGTTCTGAAATCACCCTCGTTTGTGAGCCAATTTTTAGGCTACATTTGGCATTCCTTATTTTAAGGATTTAATTATTTCCTTTTACTGTTAAAAAATTCAGTGTTCATAGAAACATTTTAATTGCAAAAAACGAGATAAATCCTTAAAATTATAAAGAATGCCAAATGCAACCTAAACTTGGCACAGTTTTGCTAGGATTGCTAATTTTCATTTTTCATTTGCCTTTGCCTTTTCTTGGGCAAAGGCAATGTTTTCAAGTTTTCTTAAATTATGCAAGAAAAAGAGAATGTTTTCCACGATAACTAAAATTTCAATGTGTTTATTTCTAAAAAGAAAGAAATAGGCCAGGGTCATAACTTGGGCGGGCTTGTTTGAGTGTTCGGTGAAAATTCAAAACAGCTCAATCTGAATTCTGAGGGCACTTCCCCATTTAATATATATTAATTCTTCAAAATCAGATATCCAACTTACATCCCTACAAAGAAATGAGTTGAAGGTTGTGTTTGGCATTTTGTGAAAATCTTTAATAGCATTGCTTAACTTTATGCTTCTCTCCTATTTTCTATCAAACCAAAAATTCTTGTTGAAATCAATCCCTGTTGGAGGTATTAGAAAATAAAAACCTATTCAGTGATCTCATCTAACAGCTTAAACTCTTAGGTTGAACAATTCCTTGAGATGATATCAAAACCTATTTGACCAAATGGTCTAATGTTCATCTACATTGCCCCCCATTATAATTAATTAAATTTCAGCACAAGATATAGGTTAGACCATGCTTACTGACGCTTTAAGCTCAATGGTTTTTCATATGAGGGGGCATGTTAGAGAATAAAAACTTATTCAGTGGCCTCACCTAACAATTTAAGCTTTTAGGTTGAATTGTTATTTAAAAGGTGGTAGTTGGTCCATTTTTAGCATCTCATGCCTTTTGTGTTGTTTGCATAGGTTTATCTAATTGTTTCTATTCTACCTTCTATAGATTTAGCAAGTTAATCTGCTCTATGATGTTACTTCTTGCTGATTGTACTTTGTGATTTGTAATCTGAGAATTTAATTAATGAAATTCACTTTTGGGGCTTAAAATAAAAAAGAAAAAAAAAAACCTGCTGGTTATCTGCCATTGCATTAATACAAAATTGTCCCTTCAGCATGTTTTGCGTAAATGGGCAAAATATGCTTGTTTGTTTATGCAGAAATAAGCAAAGAAAAACAAAACAAAAATGTACTCTAGATTTTGGTGGAAAGGACTGATTGCTGTAAATCATCAAATTGACACTTCTACCACTTGGGGGGAGCATTGAAGACAACACCCCCTCTGACGTGGCACATTCAAAAATGAAATAGTATAGTTTTCTAATTTGTTTTGTTGCATTGTGATTTCAAAAACTTCTTAATAAAAATTAATACACTAAAGGTTTAATCGGCATATACTTCTACCAAACACGTTTAAAGAAAAGGAATTGAAACGGGAGAAACAGGCCCCACATAATGAATGCGTTTTCACCTTTTCATTATTTTGGCAGTAAAAACAGTTACAAACTTTTTTCTGTTGCTTTTTTGGTTTCCCAAATCAAGTCTAGCAATAAAGAATTTTCAAATTTTGAAATCAAAGCTATGCTAGCTTGCGGTATATTTCCGAACCAAATTCAAGTTTTGCATCAATCCTATCAGAGACCCCTAATCATCATCATCTCACCGTAGGGGTGGATTTGAGCTGAGCCGAGTTGAATTGAATACTTGGTTGTTCGAGCTTGATTCTTTGAAATTGTATTAAGTTCAAATTTGAGCTTTTTTTTTTATTTTACATACAAAAAATTAAGAATTATAAAAGTTACCTATTATTATACATAAATATATATATGTACAAAAATTGTTTTTATTTTATATACAAAAAATAAGAATTATAAAAATTATTTACTANACAGAAAGGAGAGGATCAATGTAGAGCAGCACTGCTTGGCCAGGGACATTGTGAACATAATTGCTTGTGAGGGGAAGGAGAGGGTGGAGCGACATGAGCTCCTGGGTAAGTGGAAGTCCAGGTTTACAATGGCAGGGTTCCGACCATATCCCCTGAGTTCTTATGTCAACTCCGTGATAAAGGGTTTATTAAGGTGCTATTCCGAACACTATACGCTAGTAGAGAAGGACGAGGCCATGCTATTGGGCTGGAAGGACAGGAACCTGATCTCGGCTTCTGCCTGGCACTGAGATCAATAGTGGATGTAGAAGTAAGAGTAGGAAATTATAAATCAATCGATCCAGATCCACCTCTTTGTTTTTTTAGATGTGCACCTTTTTACAGATTACGTGATATATATATATATATATATATATATATATATATATATATACTAGGCTCACAAGCCTCACAAGTCGAGCTTCACTGGGCTCGAGCTTGGCTGGATTAGCAAACGAGCCTATATATCAATTTCAAACTTGGCTCGAAACTTGGTTTAAACTAAGCTGAGATGAGCTTAAATAGTTTGTGAGCAAGGTTCAAAGTATCGATACGCCCGATATGCCGGTAGGGGCGTAACGGGCGATATCGATACTATTTTTTATACTTTTTTTGTTTTTTTCGAAACCGATTTAGGGAGTCGGTTTAAGGCTCCTCCACCCCCTAAACCGGTTAGAACCCTGATACACCCACTATAGGGGCATATTGGGGAGGTCCCAGAACAATACGTATTACTTTGAACCTTGCTCGTGAGAAACTCAACTCGTGACCACCCCTACCTCCTGACTATGGGCAAATGGCCATAATTAGGATCTCCTCCGAAAAAGAAAAACGTTCTAAAATGATTAGTATCCCCAAATCTCACCACAAGATTAGGTCCCACCAGTATAGATATATGCTACCAATACAATATTCACAACAATGTCCCAACCAAGTTTCAAAGTACCAATACGATACATCTCGTATTAGGCGTATAGTATTGTATTAGAGGGTATAGATACACCCTTTTCAAGGTCAATCCCCAAACTTTTATTTTATATAAATAAAAAGAAAAAAAAAAGCCTACGATACAAAGTACTGATACAAGATACACTCCTACCACATCAGGGTGTATGGATACTTTGAACTTGGTCTTAACAGGCGACTGCAGCTTTACATTTAGAACATCTCTCATCATTCATGAAGAGATATTACAAATCTGAACTGGACCCGCCATGCATGCATGTTGGAATTAATGGTTCTTTTGTTCACAGGAGATCTGGACTGAAATGCCCATACTCCAGAGCTGGACCATCACAAACACAACATTTTTTCATAGAGCCATCACAGTTTCCAGGCAAATCACCGCAATCTCATACTAGTATATTACTGATGTAGGCGCATTTGGCTAACCAGTGAGGGCTGACGCGTGTCCAACCAGAGGGCGTCAGCCTGAGTGTACAATAAGGACACTTGAGGCTCAGGCGTAGACCAGACGAACCCAACCCAATGGCGCCACATGGCTCTAGCAGATGATCTCACCAAGGCCTCGTACGGCTCGAATCTGGACCATCCAGGCTCAACTACTTCCAGGAGAATCCGGCTATAAATATGAAGCACCCCCCACAAGGTAAGGGGTTAGACTCTTTGAACTCCCTCCAGAGCTTGTGTAACCTCCAAATGCTACTACCCTCTAGAGAATCTAAGTGTTATTTAAGTACTCGTCTGGACCCTTTAGCTCCGGACTTTGGACTCTCCTTATGCTCATACTAACTTGATCATCGGAGTCCTCGCCTCGGGTATCCTCCCAAGGCCTCTAACATTTCCATCCTTGCAAGACCCCCTTTGAACCCCTCGCACGTAGCATTCGGTGCTAGTCCTCGGCTCCTTCGGTGCCTAAAGAAACCTACCACCTCGAACACAGTCCTCGGCTTCGACTTCACACCTTAGGACATTCGAAGCTCGAGAATGAAATTACCTCTTGGTCCTCAGCCGATCCGAGCCTCAACAATTGGCACCGTCTGTGGGAACCATTGTTAAGACGACCCCCCTTTTAGGATAAATAATATACTTTTACCTCGAACCCTCCTAAGCTTGAAAGCTATGGTGCAGATAACCAGGAATAATCAGAACTTGGTCACCTATGAACAGTTTCAGGCTGTCCTCGATCGCTTGGACTGCCTTATTCCACATATGGAATAAGTTTGCCCCCGAGCAAGAGGTCCCTCTCAAGGCGACCGCCCAAGTAGGGTGTCAAAGGATCAGGGCTGACACAAACATGTTGAGCCACCAGCCCTCAGCCAGGGCAACAACTCGTTGGTCGAGCCATCTGCATTAGGTCCAACCTTCCCCCTGAATGCCTATTTGAACTGGTAAGTTTCCTCAGAACTAACACCGACGTCTTTGCTTGGTCCGCCGCTAACATGCCCAGGATTGACCCCTCAGTCATTACTCACAAGCTGAGCGTGGACCCCTCAACGCTAGTTTCACCCGTGAGGTACATTACCCTAACTGGTTGTCTAACGTGGTTTTGGTAAAGAAAACTAACAGGAAATGGCGGAGCGGATCTATATTAACTTCATAGACCTCAACCGAGCCTGCCCGAAAGATAGTTTTCCTTTACCGAGCATAGACCACCTAGTCGACGCCACTGCAGGGTATGAACTACTCAGCTTCATGGATGCCTTCTCCAGGTACAACCAAATCCAGATGCACCCCGACGACGAATAGAAGATCTTGTTCATCACTGAGCACGACACGTACTGCTACAAGGTGATGCCGTTCGGCCTTAAGAATGTAGGGACCACATACCAATGCCTTGTCAACAAGGTTTTCAAGAATCAGATAGGGAGGAACGTCAAAGCCTATATGGATGACATGGTGGTGAAGAGCCTGAAGGCCGAAGCACACACCTCGGACTTAGCCGAGACCTTTGATACTTTGCGCAAGTTCAACATCAAGCTCAACCCAAGCAAGTGTGCATTCGGAGTTTTCTCGGGAAAATTCTTAGGCTTCGTCATCACTCAAAGAGGCATTGAAGCCAACCCGGAAAAGGTACAGGCCATACTAGACATGGCACCCCCTCGGTCAATGAAGGAGACCCAAAGACTCACCGGCTGGTTAGCCGCTCTCAACCGTTTCATGTCAAAGTTGGCAGGCCGCTGCCTTCCTTTCTTCTACACCATTAAGAAGCTGAAAAAAATTTAGTGGACAGAGGAGTACCAGCATGCCTTCGACGAGCTCAAGCTATACCTCTTCTCACCCCCGCTCCTTGCTTGACCGACATAAGGGGAAACTCTATATCTGTACTTGTCGGTTGGGGACGAGGCCGTTAGCTCGGTCTTGGTAAAAGATGACGAAGTCCAGAGACCTATATACTATTCCAGTAAGGTCCTCTACGACACTAAAACCAGGTACCCCGAAGTGGAAAAGCTAGCCTACACCCTTGTCACCTCAACTAGAAAGCTCAGGCCATATTTCCAAGCCCATACCATCGTGGTCCTAACGAACCAGCCCCTTAAGGCCATCCTCGCCAAGCCAAAGACTTCGAGACGCATGATTAAATGGGTGATCAAACTCTCGGAGTTCGTAGCAGAATGCACCTTCAACAGGTCCCTCGGCCGACCTCACGGAGGCGAATCAGAAGAAACACGCCCGAAGGAGGGCCCCCCCTGTGTGGAGACTTTTTGTCGATGGTTCATCCAATGCCAAAGGGAGTGAAGAAGGCCTCATTCTCCTCACCCCCGATGATGTCATCATAGAGTATGCGCTGAAATTCAAATTCCCTGCATCCAACAATCAAGCTGAGTACGAAGCCCTCTTGGCAGGGTTATAGCTCGTTAGAGACCTCGACTTTGAGCACATCGAAGTCTTCAGCGACTCATAGTTGGTGGTGAATCAAGTCAATGGTGAGTACAAGGCTAGAGAATAGAGCATGGATAAGTACCTTGCCAAGGTTCAAGAGTTGGCTCGCCACTTCCGGCGTTTCTCCCTGCAGCAAGTCTCGCGAGCCGAGAATACCCGAACTGGCACCCTCTCCAAATTGGCGAGCACCTCGGACGCAGCCCTCGACTGCATAGTGCGCGTGGAAAGGTTACCTCGGCCCTCCATAGAGGACATCCAAATCCTCCTCGTAGAGGTCAACCGTCCTGAATGGACCCCATCATCGACCACCTACTGACGGGGAGGCTACCCGATGACAGGAACGAAGCCAAAAGACTCCGATGTCAAGTAGCACACTACACCCTACTAGAGGGTAAATTGTACAGGAGATCCTTCACCTTGCCTTACCTCTGATGCCTCCGCCAGGAGGAGGGTGAGTACGTGCTCTGGGAAATTCACGAAGGCATCTGTGGCAACCACCTCGGTTGTCAAGCCCTACCCCAGAAAACATTAAGGCAAGGGTACTTTTGGTTGACCCTTCACAAGGACGTAGCCGAGCTGATGCGGAAGTGTGACCAATGGCAGAGACATGCCAACCTCTGCCATCAACCAGCCACCACCCTCTCACCCTCAACAGCCCCTAGCCCTTTGCCAAGTGGGGGATGGACCTCCTCGGCCCCTTTCCTCAGGCAACGGGGGGCCGGAAGTACCTCGTCATTGCTATGGATTACTTCACCAAGTGGGTGGAGGCCGAAACCCTCGCCACTATTACTACGCGGGCAATTCAAAACTTCTTTTAAAATAACATTATTTGCCGCTTCGGCCTCCCCCACATGCTGGTTACAGACAACGGAAAGCAATTCAATGACACTAAATTCCGAGAATGATGCACCTCTCACAGCATCAGACAACATTACACATTGGTAGGCTACCCCCAGACGAACAATCTCACCGAGGTTACGAACAGAACCATCTTGGATAGAATAAAGACCAGGTTGGATAGAGCCAAAGGCCTATAGGCTAACGAACTACATAGTGTTCTCTAGGCATACCGAACCACACCTCAGACCCTGTTTGGCCTAACCTACGGTACGAAAGCAGTGATTCCAGCAAAGATCGACCAACCAACACTTTGCATCGAAGGGTATAATGAGGCCGAGAATGACGAGCCACTCAATGCAAACTTAGATATGCTGGAAGAATCCCAAGAACAAGCACAAATTAGAGTGACTGCCTATCAGCAGCGAGTGACCCGCTACTATAACTCCAAGGTGAAAGAAAGGTGCTATAAAGAATGAGACCTTGTCCTCAGTAAGGTCATAGTCCCCAGTCCCTGAACCTGGAGTAAGAAAGCTGGGTCCCAACTAGGAAGGCCCCTACCGGATTAAGCAAGCGCTCGACCCCAGTACATTTCGGTTGGAAAATTTAGATGGAAGATCCGCCCCTTGGAGGTGGAACTCGAAGAACCTCCGGATGTATTACATATGAATGTAATTTTTTTATGAAGCAATGAATGAATGAAACAAAGTTCCTCTTCGGCTCAATGCTTAGTGTGTGTTCCCACCAGGACTCTAAGACCCCTTGGCTTCATGACTAGCCGAGGTGCATGGCCTCTCCTGAGGACCACACCCTCTTGTCGGACCGTCGCCAGGGGTATATTACTAATGGCGAGCATCCTAACACCCTGCCTAGCCAAAATTGCCCAAGATGGCCGAGGCCTCGCAAGCCTCATGGCCCGCCTTGGCAGACGATGGTCTCTTGGTCCCATACACTTAGCACAATCAACTAAAGGCGGCAGCCCTGACATGCTCGAGGGTTTGCCTCAGCCCGAGACCCTGACCTCCTCAGAGCGTCACCTCGGTTTTGTCAACATAACCGCTTGGAGAGAAACCAGGCAGGCATTGGCCCATCCTCGGCTCCTCCCCCACAGCTTGACAAGCCACCTCGGCCTTGCCTAAACAATCATTGGAGAAAGGGAGCCAAGTGAGCTTCGGCCTCTCCCCCGCACTTCACTAGGCCACCTTTGCCTTGCCTAAGTGAACACTTGGAAGGAATTAGGCTAGGTAATCAACACTTCGGTCGTGCATCTCTACCTCAACCTTTCCCTCCCAACAACCTAAGGCGTGTGTGTAGCGAGCCAACATAAGATACTTTTTGTGTGTGTGCATTGTGGTCTTGTTGTTGGGAGGCGCAGGGACCCCTCGGCAAAAAAAAATGAGAAAGGGAGAAAGAAAAGAACACATTGCACAAGAACAAAAAGAGGCACTGTATGCAAAAAGAATGCTCGGTTTTGTCATTACACTTCATCAAATTTTTAGCCTTTACAAAAAGCTTAGCAGCCTCTCAGGCCGATCACATGTACACCAAAAAAAAAGGAGGGGGGGGGGAAGAAAACTCCATTAAGCCTTGCCACCTTCCAGGGGAGGGGCCTCATTAGCCTCCTCGGGAGTATCTGGGATCACCTTCAGCGTCTCGACGTCGAAGTCAGGCAACATCTCCTTGAGGACCTTCTTGGTGTCCTCGATCCCATCCAGGTACATCCCATATGCATAATTGTCAAGCTCCTCCGCAGTGCCTCAATAGCCTTTCCTTTAGCCTCAACCACCTTCTTCTCAGCCTCGGCTTCCCGCTTGAGTGCCTCAACGGTCTTCCCTTCAGCTTCGACTAACCCCTTCGCCATCTCGGCTGCCTTTCTCTCAACTTCGGCTGCTTGCTTCTTGGTCTCAACAGCGCACCCCTCGGCATGGGTCGCCCGCCGCTAGGCGGACCCTCTCCTCTTGCTCCTTAGAGAGGTTCTTCTGCACCTCCTTCAGCTTCCCCTCGAGGCGCTCCCGAACAGCCTACTCGTCCTTTAATCCCTTCTTGAACTTTTGAAACTTCTCATCAGCAGTGGCGACAACCTTCTTGAGCTTCTCCTTCTCATCCTTCAGTGTCTCCTTTTCCTTCTCAAGTTTCTCCATACGGGTCAGGTTGAGGCTCATCCTTCAGTGTTGAATTTGATCTGAAACTGTTCATGTCGGATCCGATTGGATCTGATAGGACTCGATTTGAATTTGAATCCTATCAGTAAGTCGAATCTTTGAATTTGATCCGATCCAATTTGTTTTCTTTAAAAATTAGTAAATTATTAAAAAAAATAAAATATACTAATTTAAATAAAATAAAAACAAAAAATACAAATATTTTTTTAATTATTTTCATCATATATACATGTTTTTATAAAAAATAAATAAAATAACAAATTTATAAAAATATAATATAAAAAATATATTTATAAATAAATAAACAACATATATATATATTAATATATTTATAAATATATAATATATATTGAATCGAATCTTCTCACATTAGATAGGGATGATGCGAATCGACCAAATAGGATCGGATCCGATCCATTTGCACCTTCTCAAAACCAAGAAATCCCTCCAAAAATAAGCGCCATTGAATGCAACGAGCACATGGTATTCTTTAATAAAAGGTAAAAGAATAATTCGCTCTCTGTTTACTATTGTTTTTTTTCTTTTTTTTCACACTAAGACTGAGTTGATTTTAGTTTCCTAAGGCATCCTACAAACAGGAAGCAGCACTCGACCACTTTCTAGACAAAAGCCACAAGTGATTAGTTTGTTATTTCTGAACCAATGAATCAATGTCGCAGTGAGCTTTCTAAATCCTTTTCTCTCTGACAAACCAAACACTACTTCAAGATTTTTTTGGATAAATTGCTGAAACTTCTCTTGAAGCTTCCGAGCATTGTTGAAACTTTCCTTAAAACTTGGTAATTGTAATCACTTCTTCTAAACTTTTTGATACAGTTGCAAATAGACTTATATTAAAATTTTGAGATCGATTTCAGTCGGTGCAAGACCTGTTTGAACACTGTTTGAATAGCCCTTACAGCCTTGCATTGGGAATACCTGTATATTTATGTACCTTATTTCATGGGGAGATATTTCCAATACAAGGCCATAAAGGCTGTTCGTATGTGCCTTGCATTGACTGAAGTCGAGTTCTAAAATCTTTTAATAAGAGGCACAAAATATCCAAAATACTCTTACAGTTACTACTGAAGCTGGTTTTACAAAAACAAAAAAAAGAAAAATACAAACTTTATGAAGAAATAAAAAAAATTAAGAATTTAAAATCATGGCTTTACCATTAAGCAATTATATAAAGGGTAAATTTGAAAAATAAATCAGTTTCAGAAAAGAGATCGAAATGGTTTGCCAGTAATATGAAAAAAAAAACTTAAACATTTTAGTAAAAAGTAACTTCATGAATATTTTAAAAATTTACCAAAGTTTTAATAGGTAAATTGATTGAATGAACTCATTAAGATGAAACCCACTTCCCCAAATCCCTTATTTCAGCAAAAAGAGAAAAGAGTTCTCCATCAAAATTTTGCTCTAAGAATGATTGAATAAGCATCATTTAATCTAAAAATCAACCATTGATCCAATAAGCTATGTTTGGTCTGAACAACTTTCTGTTTCTCTCTGATTTTTCTATCAAACCAAAGACAGCCATTAGGGTCTAACGACACTCCTTTGAGTTATGAAGCAGTCTCATAAGCATGGATTTGGTTCTAGAGATGGGATGATTCTGAGTTGTGAGTGACATCAGAATGTTGGGAGTAAAATAACATAAAACAACAGAGAGCACTGAACCCAGACGAAAGAATTGGATGGTTGTAGCTATCTCAGACATATTCTGTGTACTAAGATCAATTATATGACCAACCTTTTATCCCCCACCGTCCGAAACAAATCATCATTTTATTATTGCATGATTCCCAAGTATAAAGTATTCCTTTCTTCTTTCCCCCTTCATCTTTTTGGCCCTTTCTAATTTCCCCATTTGGACGGCCCAGAAAAAATCAGGCCCCCTGCCCCACCCAAACTAGCAATTTGACTGAGAACAACAACCGTTGGATTGGAAACAATCATGGACCCACTTATTTTTGGATTGCTTAATCAGTAAATCTCCAGTCTCCGCTGGTCACTGGGTAGTGGATTTAGAATTGTCTACGTCAGCCCTACCGAGAAACCTGGTTTAAATGGGTCTCGGATCCAACGGTTTTCAAGTTTAAACTGCTCATTCGTGTTTACCCAAAATAAGTATTTTATGCCTGGAAAGCTGTAGAATGACAAAACACGAAAGCTGCTTACGTGTTCGATAGAAAGTCTCAAAGAAGAGAGCGCCTATTCTTTTGTTAATCGGTTGCCCTTTTTCATGCCATACAAACTATGCATTCAAAGAACAATAACAGACGACCGACCTACCATCGCCCCCACAAAACCGCGCCCTGGACGGATCGACCTAACTGGAAAGAGAGAGAGAGAACAACTCAGAGACACAGGAGGCCTTAACCCTAATCCTAATCCTAACCCAATAACAGCAAAATAAAAGGGCGCAGGGCTCAAAGAGAGCATCACCAATTTCTCTTTTTTTTTTTTTCTGACTCCCTCAACTTGTTTTCTTCTCTCTTTTTGGCTAGCTCTCTGCAAGCCTTTCCCCCCAAACTTACCTGCGAGAACTCCGTCCCTGGGGATTGTGAATGGTGGAAGCCGTCGGTAATTTAATGCTTTTCGCTTCTCCTGCGAGGGCAACCGCGCGTATCCCATCCGCGCAGTTCTCCTCCTCTGTCTCGAACGACTCCGCTCTCTTCCTTCACCAGATCCTCGCTTTCTCCTTCGGCTCCTGCAAGGAAGGCTGGTACTACCGCTGCCTCGGCGTTGATCCCTGAACCAGTTGCCTCTTCCCACCACCCACCGGCCACCACCTTCTCCCATCTTTCCTCCTTTTTTTTTCTGATTATTTCGATTGATCGATTTCGTTGATTGTTGTTTCATCCTTTTTCATCATTCGATAAGAGAAATCAGTAAAAAATACAAAGATATTAAAAACATGTTGCTACAGAAGCCGAAGAAGAACGCCAAGGGCAACCGCCTCTTGATCAGCGTTAACGTTCTCGGCAGCGCCGGGCCTCTCCGGTTCCTCGTTAATGATGAAGAGCTTGTTGCCGCGGTTATCGACACCGCCCTCAAATCCTACGCTCGTGAGGGCCGGCTCCCTGTTCTCGGATCAGATCTCAACAACTTCCTCCTGTACTCCGCCAATGCCGGCACAGATGGTAAGTAATTCGAGATTTTCCAATTGAATTGTTTGTTTATTTTTTCTTCTATCTTTCTGGGTTTTAAAAAAATTTGTTGTTCTGTCTGCAGCTTTGAGTCCCTGGGAAACGATTGGATCTCGCGGTGGAAGAAACTTCGTGCTATGCAAGAAGCCGCAGGCGCAGCCACAGCAGCCCCAGCAGCCCCAGCCCCAGTTGCAGACGACGAACGGAGACGGGCAATTGACCATGATAGCAAGAAAGGGGAGCGGCAGCTGGAAGGCATGGCTTAACAAGTCCCTGAATCTGAAGATATCTTCTCATTGAATTGAACTGAACTCAATTGGTCTCTAGAAAGGGAAAAAAAACTTGTTTTTTATCTAGTAAGGTCAGTCTTTGACTCTTTGTTTCTGGGTTTCATTCAGCTGTTTAGGGGTTCCATTGGACTAAGATCACCCTTGATTGTTATGTTCCGATTTCCTTTCGTCTGTTTGGTTCTTGGGCAGAGAACAAGACTGATCTCCATGCCCATGAATAAAAGTTCTATGCTTTTCAGAGATTGAATAAAGATAGAGATCATTTTATTCTGCAAATCCCCATTTTTTTTCACTATGCAAAAATTTCTTCTTTTGAATTGGGCAATTGATCGTCAAGTCGTTGCAGTCGTAACGATTGCGTGTAAAGAAGTTTGATTTTAGGGTTTCGTTGGGTAGTTGGGGACAGGCGTACGAAGATGCCATGAGCATGAAGAGCCAGAGTCACCATAGCAGCAATTTACCATCGCTGTGGCTGCCTACAAATTAGGGCACGTGGATGGCTTTTTAATGCAGATTTATTACAAGAATTAATTATTATTTACTTAAATGTTTGTAAAAACAATAATTCATTAATTAATTAATCTCATAATAAATTAGGAGGTAATTAGATGGATTTATCATGGCTATTTGGTCTTTGGCCGAGTAAATCCTAGTTTAATCTGGTATGGGTTCGTTAGTGGGCTGAGCTCCAGCTGAGGAGTTTAGCTCGCGGGATTATTAGGGATTAGAATTTAGGGCTCAATTGAGTTGGAAATCAAAACCCATTTTGGAATTTTCAAGCATCCAATCCAGCCCAATTCACCTAGCCACGTCACTTTACAATCTAGTGGGTATCTGTGGATTGCTTGGTGAATCGGTTATCATGAATGCTAAGGCTGCATTTGGCATTCCTTAGCATTCATAGAGGCATTTTAATAGCAAAAAGGAGATAAGTGCCAAATGCATCCTAAACCCATTAGGTGTTGTCAATAGGCAAAATACTCTTCTTCCACGTCAAAAATGTTGTAGATCAATGGATGGATTGGATGAACAAATAAGACATATTGGATTGGATTAATCCAATTAAAAATATTTAGTAGATTGGATTGGACCTGATCCATTTGTAATAAATTTATATTGGATTACGTTGATACGTGTTAATGGATTAGGTTTGAGTTGAAACTAATCTAATCGATTCATATATTAAATTGGACTAATTCAAAATATTCATTGAATTGAACCTTTTAAAATATTATTAGATTGAATTGTACCCGATCCATTTCTAATGGATTTACATTAGACTGGATCGGATTAGAGTTCAATTGACACCCCTATTGACAATGCATCCACGCCACTGTACAGAATACTTTTATATGGAACGCGATGTGGTTCAAATCATATGATTTTAATATATTACAGTGGGAGTGGGGTCCAGTAAATTTAAACTCGCTGCAGTATCAAATACTCCTTTAATTAGATAACTATTATTATAGGAAGAATACAAATTTATACTTGCTATTTGTTGCAGCAGTAAAGAATTGGGACCTACATGCATTTACAGGTTGTTTGGTTTGGTTTACGTTTATTCCGTAAACATTTTCCAAGAAACACACGAGGGCGTTTATGAAGCTCTAAAATAAATGCTTACCCATTTTATGAAGCCCTAAAATAAAACTTCCTAGAACATGAGAGGTGTACAAACAAAATTCAATGCAGACAAATGCAATTAATGAGGCATTTGCTGACGGGGCGCTTATGTGGCATCGTCAATAAATGTTTACTCGATAAACTTAAACGGAATCAAACATATACTTAGAGAGGGGGGGGAGATACCCAGCAAATTGCAAGAGTGACTCAAACCAATTTCCAACTGACAACCTGAAACAAGGTAGGTGTTTGGCATTTTACAAGCCTTCAGTCAGGGTGAGCAAAAAAAACTGGAAAATCAAATCGACCGAAACCGAATCAAAAAATCTGTTAATCAAAAGTTTCGGTTAATCATCTAAAAAACTAGTGGTTAATCGAACCGA
Organism: Nelumbo nucifera; assembly: GCF_000365185.1. Next base: position 2,108,476 of record NW_010729164.1, read on the forward strand.
CCGATATATATTTTTATATAATATTATATTTTCTTTTTAAAAAAATCAAATAAAAATGTTCAACGGTCTGAGAGTGTTTAGACTACCGAACTGAGAGTTGAGATAGGTTCTCCAGTTTGGCACCCGCTGGCTGACAGCCTGAGTCGTCTAACAGATTGACACCCGCTAGCCGCTACGCAGGCCTTTCTTTTACTTTCCCTCTCTCTATCAGACTCTCACTCTCTCATACTCCCCCTCTCTCTCTCTCTCTCTCTCTCTCTCGCCTCTCAGTCTCTCTCTGAACTCTCTCTCTCGCCTCTTAGTCTCTCTCTGAACTCTCTCTCTCTCTCGCCTCTCAGTCTCTCTACGAACTCTCTCTCTTTCGCCTCTCAATCTCTCTCGCCTCTTAGTCTCTCTTTGAACTCTCTCTCGCCTCTCAGATTCTCTCTGATGGATTAAAAGTGGGAAAAAAAGGGAAAGAAATGAATTCAATTTTGTATAGATGAAAGAAATATTCTCTAGATGCCTTCTCTTTGTATATTATTTATAGGGAAAAACCATCCACTTTCCTTCCTCCCTGTCTGCTGGGACCTATAGGAAGGAAGCTAGTCAATGGTCAGTAGGTCAGAGGGTAATGTGGGATTGGATCCCAAGTTTCGGGCCCAGACTTGGGTACTAAGCATCTTCAGAGTCAGAGCGGAATAATAATCCATATTTAACAAAAGGAATTCCATGAATTTGGCCATGCTAACCTCTTTAAATTATAACAACCAACTCATGAATTTGGTCACTGTCCCTTAAATTTTTCTTTTTCCTGAAAAAATAGGTTTTATGAGCACGTGTTATATGAAAGCTCTTTCCTTTCATATTTCTTATCTATCTATCTATCTATCTAGATACAGTTAGAAAGAGAGAGAGCGCTTTTTGTTGGTTGGTCCTGATGCTCTCAGTCATTATTGAAGTTTCAGGGTTGCACCGGTGACCGGTGATCTTTCTGGGTCCTGTTAATTGATGATTTTTAGTCTCCAAGAGTTAGCTCTTAAAACCATGACCTAGTAGTTCCAGTGAGCATTGAGCATTCCGGTTCTGTTTGGTCCAACCCAATTGTCTTATAACAATTTAGCAACCCCAGAGAATTGTGAATACGTCACCGCTAGAAATTAAAAATTCAACTGACGTGATGTGTTGAGTGAAGGTCAGTCCTCCCTCAAAATTCTTAATGCGTTTCATACAGTTGGGATCAGTATAAGGGAAAAATGGTGAATTGTATATATACGAGTGTGCGTAAATACATTTGAGAAACCAATAAAGCAATTCTATAGGAGATTGAACTCTAAACAGGCCTCGAGAATTTATTGCAAATAATGATGTGTTCGTTTTTCACTAAAAGTGGCTGAATTGTTCTACTTACGACCGTGGTCGGGGGCTTGAGAGGTGATTTGGAGACTTGTTTCCACCACCTTAATTTCCATTTCCATGTGAGTCTGCCTTAAATCTCGGTGGCCTGACTCTCTTGACTTTTTTACTAAAATCAAAATACTCAACTCCCTCTTTCTACAATCACGTGCTTTGGATGTCAGACCGGTCAACCATCTGGCCTACTGCCATTGGTTTAACAGTTCAATCAGTTGGTTGCCCATCCGAGATCGGCTTCGGTCAGGGCAAGCCTATGCTCAAACCGTCCCAATAGCCTCTTGGAACCTTGCATCAGGAGTACCTTCCTATCAAAATAAAGCACGAGTGTGAAGATATTTTTATTGCAAGGCTGTAAAGGCTATTCGAACAGGTGTTGCCCTGATGAAAGTCGAGCTCTGCCCATTCACATTAGTTGAAACATCGCTCAAAGGTTGAAACTTGACACTTGAGGGCTTGAGAAGTGAAGACAAATAAAACTTGAGTGTCATTTGGCAAGTCTTTTTAGAAAGATCTTCTATTAGTTCAGATGGATAAAAGATATATTGAGCTTTTGGGGACTTGTCTTTAAAAATGATGACCGTTTAGTGAATGATTCGATCTACAAGGCTTTTAAAATGCATTTAGAATTTATATATCATGCAAAAAGACCATAAAGTTTTATTTGAAACTTCTCGAAATTCAACATTTTTTATCTTTTTGGGCCTTTCTTCACACGTCTTCTCATCTTTCTAGCTTTAGATTATCAAATGGAAAAAGATCGATTTTCAACCTTTCAAACTTGCCGAAGCCCGGAAGACAGCAAAAGAAGACTTGCCAAACACACAGCCCTAATTTAGTTTGATTTAGTAGGTCCAGTCAGCTCTCCCCAGAGTCTGGCTGGTCCTTGGTGCAGGGTGGGTGGGTGGATGGATACTCCACCCTAATGGCCGTACCAGAACTTGATCTAATATAGAAATTGCTTCTATTTTAATCAAACCCATATTTTGGGATCCAATGGAGAATTCCTTTCCCCACTTCTACACATGGGATAGTAGGGTTGTTGCATCCAAGGAAAGATTTTGGCTATTTTAAAAGACAGCCCAAGCTGTTTGGGAGCTTTCTGTGCATGACACGGCGTCCGGTGAGAGAAGATATACCCCCAATATTCCTCTAGTCTGCTGCTTACATCGCTGTGTATCACTTGTTAGTTAACAAATCAAAGTGAACACACCAGTGTTCTGTACATGAGAATATCGGTCCCATATGTATAGAATAGTGGCGTGTTCACTTGTGATTGGTAATGTAGCGAATGATACACAGTGGATTGAGTGGGTAACGCATCATACGGATAAAGCTTCTAAAAAGCCAAAATTTCCTCTCAAATTCAGCTTTTTCAGCAGGTACTTATTAGCAGATGACCACAAATTTTCTGTGGGTATGGCTAATAGTGCTGGGATTTACGTATGAGTAGTTGAATCATATTTGAAAGGAATGAAAGATACAAGGTAATTAAATACAAGAGTAGCCTTAAGTTTTTGAAGTGTATGTGGTGTCATTTTCTTGTCCTATGTGTACGAGCCCCCAGTTTTCACAAATCTCCTTCAAATTCATAATAAATAGGCTCAGATGCACTTTGCAGTGCCCCACCCCAATTCCCTTATATTGTCTAAAGTAGCGTTCGGTAGTGTATAAATATCAAGAATGAGATCATTTGGGTCATGTCTATAGTAAGATATGGTGTTTTGCTATGTGTGGTAAGTCCTCGTCCACAAAATAGTATGAACAGAGACAAAATACACCCCAATTTATCATTCACTGTATTTTCTCGTAGATGGTCCACACTATGGTGTGGATAGCTTGTGGGAAGGTTTTAGCATGGTTTTTAAAACCAAACCGGTCAGGGGTCCAGTTACCGGTTCAAACGGTCTGACTGTTCGACTCGAACAGTTGGCCCGTTCTGACAAAAAATAAAAAATAAAAAAATTTGAAAATCGTTCAAACGGTTAACCGACCGGTTCAACGGTTTGCTGACCAAAATCAATGGTTTTAGGGGGAAAAGTGGGTTTGGGGAAAAATGACCGATTCCTGGTTTTTATAGTCTGATTGTCCAGTCTGGTCCGGTTTTGAAAACCATGGATTTTAGTGTAACTCACCTGCATTACATTGGTTCAATTACTCTCATTTTATTTAATCTTTTAATAATTTATAAATTTTAAATTTTTACTATTTTATCAATAAAATAATAATTTTTAATGTTAATTCTAGCATAGGTTCAATGGTTCTCCTTCTCAACCCTTTTTTCATTATTTAAATATTATTTTTAATATTTTTTTCAATAAAATATTATTTTTTTCAATAAAATATTATTTTTTTAATATTTAAAATATTATTTTTTTAATTATTTAAAAAATGCAATTGTTGTCTATATATTGATGCCTTTTTTTAATTTATTTACCATATAAAATGCAAAAATTAAACATTTATGATTGACTATGTAGATCTCTCATAAAATGTATATGAGATACATGAAATCAAAAAGTGTGGTGTAGACAAATTCAAACCACACCTATAAAACACCACCGTGGGTGTGGACTATTCCAGTCAACACAATCTATCTACAGTTCAAAACAGTTGTAGACTGTGGTGTCATATGGATTAATCTTTACCACAAAGTATGGTGTGGACCAATTCACACCCACCAATTTTTCATCCACACTATAAAACACCCCTTAAGTATATAACAATATACCAAAAAAATAAAAAGAAAGAAAAAACAAAGAACAATTTCAAACATTTCTTAAAAAAATTGGAGGGTTCATATAATTTGGGAAAAGCTTCATTACAAGGTCCAGTAATACAAATATACTAACTTGGGCTGTTGGAGGGAAGACATGGCCAAAGTCCAAAGAAAAAAGTTTCCAACTCAAACCCCAACACAAAAAAAAAAAGCTTACCTGCCTTGCCCAGATGAGCCCTACATACTGATTCAAAGCCCTAAAATGTGAAAGATCAATAGCTCCACTCCCAAGTTGTAGGCCCAATTACAAGCGCTTTTCATGTAGCTCAAACTGGGAATGAGGCAAAAAAAGCGATTTGAAAACGGTATTCCTCCATAACTGGAAGGTAAATTTGTCGCTTAGGACTGGTTTAGTCCTTTCTATCTTTATCTCGGTAAGCCATAGCTTTCACCATTGTTTTCCGATTTGGATATATGCAGAGTCGGTGGCATAAACTTGAGCCGAAAATACTTGATTCCTACGACGTTGGAGGATATGCATTATACCATAGCCTTTTTATACATTAATTTTGGGATTTAGGAATTTAGAGTTTAAGGGTTAGGATTTAAGATTTAAGGTTATAGTTTAAGGACTTAGGGTTTAAAGTTTAGATTTTTGGATTTAAGATTTAGGCTTTAAGTAGGGATACAATTTTTGTGGTTTAGGATTGGGATTTTTGTCAAATTTTCAGTGAATCCAATCCGAAGCCCAAGTGCAAAACAGTATAAATTATTGATTCGGGCCAACCCGACTTACACCCTAAGTTAAGGATTTAGAATAGTTTAGATTTTAGGGTTTAGATATAAAAGTCAGACGGTGGTAAGACGCATATCTTTCAATGTGATAAGAACCAAGTATTGCCCGACTTGAGCCAGCTTGTACAGCAACTAGAAAACAGCTGTACCAAGTACTACTGGGCGAGGCAAGGACCAATGGGCTGAGTTTCAAGTGCTTGGGATGTGAGAGCTTTCAGTTTCTAATCAAATATTCAATCTTTATCAGACATAGAATGACTGGTACCGATCAGATACACATAATGTTGTAAGTACGTTGGATGAGCACTTGAAATTTTTTTTTTTTTTTTTTACATTTATCTCTTAAAATACCCTCAATCCATCCATAAAAAAGAATAAAACCCACTTTTAACAGTTATCAAAATACACCTGAGGGTCAAGAATTTAAATTTCAGAAGTTTGGTCTATCACAGACCCTCATCTGCTGCCAAGATCAATATGATTGGAGGATATAGATTTTAACACAGAAGCTCTATATTATATATATATAGAGAGAGAGAGAGTTGATTATTTGTGCGGAGAAATTAGATACGTGGTATACATGGGCGGTGAAAACACTTGGCATGTAATTTGTTGGGAGGGTCAGCGTAGGACACTGGTCTGGTCCTGGCAACACTTGTCAATGGCAGCCATCCAGGCAGAGAAAAACCCCCTTGTGGCAAAGAGTTTGATAATCAGGCAATGGTGCTCTCTCTATCTTTTGATGGATGATGATATTTTTTCAATTGATTAGAGTCTAGAGAAATAAATAAAAGGAAATCTGAACATCTCTCTATCTACACTAAAATAGATTTTTTTTTTTAGAAATTTTGGTATAGGAAGCTTTCAGAAGCTGGAGATATGACATTTGAGCTTTGTCGGAGAACTAAGTACAATTTAAGCTGCCATGCCAAATATTTATGGGCCTTCACTGGACTAAAATAACAGTGGGGCTTGAATTGTCCTAATTTCCAGGGCCCCATTTGGGTTGCCCAGAAAGACAAGGAAAAATCTATACTGTGAGTGTGGGAATACATGATGCTGCTGGAAGGGTTTTGACCAATCAAACAACCTCTCACCTCTCCACGAATTTTGATAAATATCATCACCTGATTAATTATCACTTTTTCTTTATGTCTGGTACATTTCATTCCATGATCGCATAGCACCCCTCCTTTTAGAAAGCACAGGATCAAAACCCGTGGACATGCAGAGTGCAGACTCTCTATGGTATGCCTAGTGAGTGCACCCTACTCTGCCCCATCTTGATTGCCCTTAGTGGACCAGTGTAATCCCAACTGAGGCAACCGAAATAGACAAAATAAATAACCCAACCCAAATAGGTGGGACATTAAGAAGCTGTGTTTGTTAAAAATCTGGAAATCCAGAATTACATTTACAGAAACTGGACGATCCACTTTTCGATGAAACTATCTCACATAACTTCTCCAAAGCCACCTGATCAACAGAGAAACCCTCCCAAACAGGCTCTAAGCTGTTGAAGCATTAGTGTATAGAACCCTTTTGGAGGGCTGAAGCTTTAATTGAGCTGCGATTTGAAGAAGCTACAAACAGAGTGTTCAACAAAAAAAACCATTTATTTTAGCTGAACGACAACATATTTGGATTTTCAGGATTTTTCATCAATGTACATAAGCATATAATTAATTACAAATGTAACACATCATGTTCAGGTTTGATTTGGCATTTTTACTCTAACTCTAACCCAAGCCATTAAAAATTTAAAATAACCCAATCAGATCACTTATTTATTTATTTTTCAGGTTGGATTTGGTTAAATTTAGGTTGGCCCGACCCAAGTTGCAGCCAAGGAGTGAGCAAACGAATAAAGCATCCATCACAAAACTTGGGTGGAGATTGTTAGAGAATGGAAATGGTTTACTGTAGGGAAATTCAAACTTCACATCCAAACTGATTCCAAATCAATCTGAATAAGTTGTAATAAGAAAATATTGATGTAAGATTTGCTAATCGGGTACACTAGGGAGAAACATTATTTTCACAAAACAGAAACAAATAAAAGACATTATTCTTTAGTATGTAGTGATGTCTTTTCTTTCAAAACTGAAAGCAGAAATGAATTAGCCCCATAGGTCACATCTTGTTGCATATTTACAGGGTCAAAACCCATATAACTGGATCCATCGGACCTTAGCAACTATTATCAGCATGGCCAGATGAATTATAGCTATCTTATTTAGGAGTGCCATTTGTTTTCTTTGTTGTGATTACAAGAAAGCAATGCACCAGAAATGGTTTGAGAAAACATTTATTTCGTAAAACCAGACAAACAAAAAACATTATTTTTTATTGTTTAGTGTCTTTTTTTTTTTTTCTTTCTCAAAACCGTAATCGTAAAAGCAAAGACTTGATTTTATCTGATTATTTGATATTAAGTCACCTTTTCTTTTCTTTTTTTTTTTTTACCCAAGCCCATTCAAATCTGGGTTCCATTCAAGTGAGTTTGGATTTCCTCCTCACACCCACCTTACAGCCCTTGCAATCACACATTGGGAATATTTTCATATTTGGATGTTTATGTGTACCATTTATAAAAATGAGGATGGTAACAATTTTTAGTCAAAAAGTCTAATTTTACTTTCCTTTTTTACCCTTTATAATTTTTGTTTTTTTTTTTCAAAAATGATTCATGAGACCGTACACTGTCCATCAAAGGTTTTCTAACCATAAAAAATGAGAATGCAAACTGCTAACATGTATCTTGGTTTTACTTTTCATCTTTACCCTCAACAATTTTTGTTTTCCAGTGTTCGTTTTTTTATCGCTCAACTATTTAAATATTTGATCTTATCATAAATGGCCACTACATCTCCAGCGATGACCTTGTTGCTACCTACTATTTTCATTTAACTCATTGCAATCATCCATAAATTCTCATCAATTACACACATGACACATAAAGGACTGCTAAATGGTGGTTGGAGATCCTATAACCAATAATTTATCATTATTTATGTTTTTGATAAAATCATATGTCAATCAATTATTCTATAAATTCACCATGATATTTAGAATAAAAATAAAAAATTCATGAACCTCACTTAGGATTAACATGGTGCATGTGAAATCATCTAAACACCAAAACTTGAAAAGAATACAAAAGACACATCTTGTTGAATTAATATTAATTTTAGTTAGATAATAAGAATCCTATTATGGGTTTAATATTAATTTAGTACTAAAAAAATGAGAATGTTGCAATTGGTTTTGTCAAAACATCCTGATTTTACTTTCCAACTTTACCCTCAACTTTCTACTTTTTCCCATTGTATATAGAGGTGGCCACGAGCCGATCTCTTCACGAGCTACTCGATCTCAACTTGTGAAAAGCTCGGGTGGGTTCGGATTCAACCGAACTTCAAGCTGAGCTCGAGCCCAATTTATAGACTCATTTATTAATTGAGCCAAGCTCAAGCCTAATAAAGCTCGACTCGTGAGGCTTGTGAGCCGAACTCGAATAGCTATATGCATGCATACATACATACATACACCCTGATTTTTTCAACTTTACCCTCAACTTTCTATTTTTTCCTATTGTATATATATCATTGCAAAATAATTATGAAAAATCACATACAATTAAGAAATAATATAAATTACAAAAAATAACAAAATACATAGAAAATTTACAAAAAATACAGAAAACCATAAAAATCGAAGAAGAACAATATTAATTACAAATCTATACCATACTAAAAAATGAGAATGTTGCAATTGGTTTGGTCAAAAGACCTTGATTTTACTTTCCAACTTTACCGTCAACTTTCTATTTTTCTTCCCATTGTATATATTATCATTGCAAAATAATTGTGAAAAAACACAAAAAAATAACAAAAATAATATAAATTACAAAAAACAAAGGAAAACCATAAATTATAGAAAAAATGAACAAAATTTGTAGAATAAAATAAGAATTTATATCTACTACCATATATAAAAGTTGAGAACAATTTAATTAGTGTGGTCGAAAAACCCTAACTTTTCATACCAATTCTACCCTTTAGTTTTTTTCCAACATGTCCCAATTCTACATGAGGGTGCATGATAGCTGTTAGCAAAAAAAAAATGCATTGTCATTTCTAAAAAGCCATTGGGTGGGCACCAGACCCATCAACCTGTTAATGACCCATTTTGGGTTCAACCCAAACCCACCATAACCCAACCAAACTTGCCCAACCCATTAATTTTTCACATAATACATAAATTCTAGAAAACTATAACTATAAAAAATACATAATATACAAATAAAGATAGAAAGTGTAAAAAATAACATAAATTAAAGAAAAAATAAAAATTGAAAAATAATTATGAAAACATAAAAAATGAAGAAAATAATATAAATTACAAAAAACAAAGAAATACATAGAAAATTTACAAAAAAAAATGTAGAAAATCATAAAAATTGGTGAAAATTAACAGAAATTACAATAAACAAAGAAAATCATAAATTACAAAAAAAAAAACGAATAGAAATTGCAGAAAAGAAAAAAATTATAAAAATATATAAAAATGACAAAATACAACAAAAATTACACAAAAATATAGAAATTTCATTCCATGGGCCATAGACATGTTTGTCAGTTAAGCCCATGTCTTATAAAGGTCATTTGGCCGCTAGGACCGTATGTTATCATGGTGCGGTTGTTAAGTAGGGCATGCAACTTATGTCCTCAGTCGTATGCAACACTGTGACACATTATGAATTGTTCGATTGTTTTATTCTTGAATAAATGGGCAGAAGTGCTCAACTTGCCTAGAAGGTGTTTGCATACATGTTACTGTAGTGGTTGGTTGATAAATTTTGCTTCCAACCAATTTCTTTATCTACTCTTAATTAAAAAGTAAAAATAAAATGTTTTTAGGCTTAAATATAAGTTATTTAATAGCCATCTTAGATAATGGCTTCTGTTGGTCAATAGTTAATTGAGTAAATTAACATAATAGCTTAGTTTACTTCTAACCATTAATAGTAATTATTCCCATAGGTTTTAGGTCATCACAAAATAGGAGATCGGTTAAGAGTGGCATCTCCAATTCTCCATAAATTTTGTGTTTCATTAGGATGCACTATATCTATATATAATGCTGTTGAATATAATTTTATCATTGATTTGGTGCATTAATGTTTCAATTTGATGCATTTGCAACCAACATTTTATAATTATAAAATTCAGATCTTGGCATTTTCTATGGATAGTGTTTTGTTATGTATTATATAATTGTCTTAGGACTTAAAACGATATGTGAACTTTCATCTATGCCCGAGATGTAAAAGCATAGTCAAACATCACCATCAATATGGTGATGTTTTAATGCACGGCTGCAAGGATTGTGAGGTGGTGGGTGTGAGAACCAATTTTGTGAGTGGAAATCTGAACTCCATTTAAATGTGGCCGGGTTACTATGATCAAAAGAAGATGTTGATCTTTGGAAGTGGCATGCTTTTGTTTAAAAAGCATCTTTATATTGTTTCGGAAACATTAAGGGTATATTTTTATCAAAATAAAAAATGTTTTCAACTTGTTTTGGAAAAAATAAAAAGCATACATGCAAAAGTGTTTTTTTTTTAGTCAATGTGTCATGTTTAGAGGTAAGTAAAACAAAAACACTATAAGATGGAGAATACCCTCTTAGGGATTTGTAGATTTGGTTCTTTAAGGCTGTGTTTGGTTTTATAGAAAACAAAAGAGAAATAGAAAGTTGAGGAAAAGTTCTTAAAGTAATTTTATGAAATACCTCTCCTCAATTTTCTATCAAATCAAACATAGCATATACTTTTCATATCAACTTCTTTGCAACTGTATCTTAGTTGAAACATCAAACTCTAACAAATATAAGGTACCCATAACCCATTTACGAGGTATTCTACAACATGAATGCTTTTGTTTTCATTTGTTTTAGCAGAAAAAAAAAACAAACAAATTAAAACACATTCACACATTCTTGAACTGTATTTTTATTTTGGAATGTGTTTTTGTTTTAAGAAGCCAAAACAAGTTGGTTTTGTTTTAAGTTTCAACAAACCATTCATGTTTTTCAAATCATAAAAATGATGGCTTCTAAAATAAGAAAACAAAGGTTGGATTACAAATATTGTATGATTTATGAATGATGATGAGACATAATTTATGATTTAAAACAAAAACAAACGCAAACACACGCACACACACATTTATAACCAAGAACATGTTTTACTTTTTTTTTTGTTTTAAGAAACAATTTGTTTTCAAACCAGATGAATTTGATTTATTTTTGGAACACAGCCAGAAAAAACAATTAACAGTGAAAAACACCCCGTTAATTGTCGGTGCCTTTATTATATGTTCTCCTTTCTGTTTGTAAGAACAAATAAAATCCCATTCAGTAAAATAAGTTACAAAATTAGAAGCTCTTGCTAGAAAATTTATGCTTATATATCTAATTACCTTAATGATGTGTTTGGTTACAGTGCAATTTTATTTGCACTAGTAAATGTATTGGAGTGGAAATGAAAAAAAAAATGCAAATTCTTGTTTCATTTTATTTGTGGGTTTTATTATATTCTGCTTCATGTCTTAATTTACTTCATTTGTATTACAATCAAACAAGATAAGCTAAAATTTGAAACAAAAATAGGTCAAAATTTGCACTCAAATCATTTACACTGCTATGATTTTGCATCAGTAGAAATTTATTTACATTGCAACCAAACACAGCCTAAGAGTAAAATTTGAAAACCCAGAAACATGACTAATTTCAAGAATTTGCCAATTCAACAAATTGGGTAGATGGTTTTTTGTACTGATATGGCAAGAATACTAAATGTGACTACAATGCAACTTGGGCCAGAATTGTTCAAAGAAACTGCCTCCAAAATGTACTAAAAGTGACAATTTTTATGGTTCATTCATTCAAATTAATTAGGGTTTTCTATACACGTGTGTGGTGGATGAAGTCAAGGTTTGTTGCCAAGATCAATATGATTGGATGTTTTAGTTCCATGTGCCTTTTCTTCTTTGGGTCCTCAAGACAATATGGAGTTGATTATTTGTGGGAAGAAATTAGATACCCGGTAGGGGTGTCAATTCGACTGGATTTACTCCATTGGATGCAGTCCAATGTGAGTGCATTATAAATAGATCATGCCTAATCCAGTGGAATGAATATTTTGGACCGGTCTAATTTAATATCAAGACCGTCCAATCTGTTCAAATTTGTTTTAATTTGGATTGGTTTTAATCCATACTTGGTCTATTGACACTTATATTCTTATCTTCTACTAATGGTCTAGAAATTGGCTCAATCCAACCCAATCCAATATAAATTCATTATGTATGGATCAGGTCCCATTAAATATGCACTGGTCCAATTCAATATGCCTTATATTGGTATGTCCAATCCGTTTAAATTGATTTTGCTTTGGATAGGGTCCAAGCCAAAACCGATTAATTGATTCCCTTAATATGTGGTATATATGAGGTGGTGAAAGCACTTGATATGTGATTTGTTGGGAGGATGGACAAAAGTCTTGGAAAGACTTGTCAATGGCAGTCAGATAGTGAAAACCCTCTTGATTCTTGGAGTAAAGAGTTTGATAATCAGACAAGGGTGAACTACTCAAAATGCTTTAGTAGGTGACAACAGGCTCGATCCTCTCTCCCCTTATTTATTCTTGTTATATTCAAAGGCTCGATCCTCTCATCCAAGTGCTTTAGTAGGTGCCAACAGGCTGTCTGGTGTCAAGATTTGTAGACAGGCCTCAGTGAATTCTCATTTGTTCTTTGCAAATGATAGTTATATCTTTGTCAAAGCAAACATAGAGGAAGGAGGGACTTTATTGGAAGCTATATCTGTGTATGAAAAGGTCTCTAGACAACAGGTGAACTATTCAAAATCTGAAGTTTATTTTAGTCCCCAAATGCATCCCAGGCTTAAGAAGTTATTCAAACATGCTTCACATCAGGAAGGTTGATAAACCTTCTATTGATTTGGGGTCCCACCCTGTCATTGATAGAAAGAAGTGTCAACTTTTTTATTATCTAACTAAAAAGGTAGCAAACAAGGCCAATGGGTGGAGAAGTGCTATACTCTCACAAGCTGGGAAAGAAGTCCTCAAGTCAATTTTAACAGCCAACATGTGACAACATTAGAAAGATCCAAAAAAGTTTTTGATGGGAAGACACAGAAGAGATAAGAAAAGCGAGATGGATTGCCTGGAATCAGCTATGTAAAAATAAAGGTTTTGGGGGTTTTGGTTCAGAGACTCATGTTTTTAACCTTGCCCTACTCTCGAAATTAGCATGGAGGTTATGCAATGACTCATCCATGTCTGGGACAATCATGGGGTTGGAGGAGTGTTTCAGAAGGGAAAAGAGTGACTGAGAGAGGTAACAAGGGTGGCAATGTCTCTATATGGGAAGGCCCGTGGATCCCAAACCTTGAAGAACTCAAGCCTATACCTGTAGGGCCGAGACCAGACCCTAGTGGACCAAAATTTGTATCAGAATTGTTAATTCTGAACACCAGGAGTTGGGATCTCGACAAACTCAACTCTCTCTGTCTCCCTCCTACAATTGAAAAAATTAAAGAAATAAGCTTTTCAGAAAACTTGTGGGAGGATAGAGTAGTTTGGGCCAAAAATGAAAAAGGCATTTTCTCAGTTAAATTTGCATATAAAGTAGCCTATGATTGTTGATGAGTGGTGATTTGCATATCCAACCTGCTGATTGGACATCAACTTGACATTCCTTGCCACTTAAACGAACCAGGTCACCTCGGGTACCTCGGGCACCTCAGTTAGGACCGAGGTCCGAGCAGCTCGTGATGGCCCAATCTGCCAAGGTGACACATAGACAACTTCTAGAAGCAAGCCAGCTGTTTTTGACCTATTCAGGATCACGCCGGATGTCTGCAGGTCTTATCCTTATCCCACCCGGATTGGACGGACTCGATAAACCTTATCGGCTAGCACAAAATCCACCTCCTGGTGCAGAACGGACTCCTAACAGCATGGGCCAAAGATTTCGGAAGTGTTTCGTAAGACCTATGGCAGCTCACCTATATAAGGGTGTCGACTCCAACGACACAAAGTAGAAGCGATTTATTGCTCACTAACCTACTTGCTATTAAGCTTTCAGTTCGCAAATACTAGCTTAAGCATTGAAGTGCCCACACCGGGTAAGCCACTCCGGGCTCTCTAAGCATTGTCTTCTTGCAGTTCAACCGGCCAGATAAGCAACCGACGTCTAAGCTGCCCTCCAGCTAAGAACATCTAGATCGTGCACTATCAATTGTGTATTAGAAACTGATTTAAGTAACCTCACATCAAATTTACCTCAGGGAGGATGGAAAGTCCTTTGGAAAATTCCAGTGGAGCCAAAAATTCGGAATTTTCTATGGAAATGCTGCATGAATAGTATAGTAGTGAGGGAAAATCTTTTCATAAGGAAAATAACTGAAAATTCCTATTTGTGAAAGATGTAAGGCTAGTAATGAGTCTATTCTCCATGCTCTAGTTTATTGTGATAAGGCAAGATGCATATGGTTGGGAGAAGGAATTGGAGTTAATCTGAATAATCTCAGTCGTTTTGATTGTTTTGGCAATTGGTTTATGTGTCTTCTTAAGGAGTTTGGTGGAAAAATGCTGATATTCTAGCCAATAGTGCAATATGCTTATGGAAAATCTGGAAAGATAGAAACACTTGTTTATTTGAGAATATAGAGACTAATCCTGTTGATGTCATTAAACTCTTCAGAGGTTGAGGAGCCTCCCAAGAAAAGGCAGCATCTCTTTTTTTTGGAATACACCGAGAAAAGGCAGCATCAAAGCAAATGTGGATGGTGGTTTTATCAATTCAAATAAGGCATCTTTTGGTTTTGTGTGTTCAGAGATCACGCTGGTGTATGCCTGATCACAAAGTCGGGTCCAGTGCAAGCTACCTCCCCTTTAATCGCTGAAGTTAAATCTCTGTTAGAAACTCTGAAAACAGCTCTCTCTCTCTCTCTCTCTCTCTGAACATGGATTCGGTTGTTTTTTAATCAGATTGCAAGGCTATAATTGACAATATATTTGCTAATTGTCATCGTGATTACAACTGTATTCCTCTATCTGCAAATGAGGTGGCCGACAGACTTGCTGTTGATGGTCTTTCTGCCCAGAATTATTTAGTTGAAGCGACTGGATTCCAAACTGATTCCAATTCAATCTGATTAAGTTGTAAATAAGACAACATTGATATAAGATTTGCTAAACGGGTACAGTAGGGAGAAAACACTATTTTCATAAAACAGAAAACAAATAAAAGACATCATTCTTGAATCTATAGTGATGCCTTTTCTTTCAAAACAGGAAGTAGAGAAATGAGTTAACCCCATAGGTCACATCTTGTTGCATACTAATTTACAGGATTAAAACCCATATAACTGGATCCATTGGACCTCAGCAAGTATTATCAATATCAGCATGACCAGATGAATTACAGCAATCTTACTGTTGTGATTACAAAAAAGCAAGGCATCAGAAATGGTTTGAGAAAATTTTCATTTCATAAAACGAAAACAAACAAAAGACATAATTCTTGACTGTATAGAATGGATATAAGTCCCTTTTTCTTCTTTTTTTTTATTTTACTTTTGACCCAAGCCCATTTAAATGGGCTTAGTATGATCAAAAGGAGCTTTAAAGCAGCATATACAAGTAGCCCATGTCAGCCTTAATGCAAATGGCATGCTTTTGTTTCAACTCAGAAACATTGGAGGTGTTTTTGATCAAAAAAAAAAATTTAAAAAGAATCACCTTATTAAAAAAAAATGGTAATTAAAAACACACATCCAAAAACATGTTTTTTATTTTTTAATCTATGTGACATATTTTAGAAATAATAAAAACAAAACCGTTCATGCCGGAGAATACCCTATTAGGAATTTGCACATTTGGTTCTCTAAGGCTCTGTTTCTTAGTTAAAACATCAAACTCTAACAAATATAAGGTAGCCATATAGGCTCCTTGTCAGGACCCATAACCCATTCAAGAGGTATTCTACATTAATATTTTTGTTTTCATTTGTTTTTTAAATTGTTGCATCAATAGAAAATAACAAAGTTGATTTTGTTTCAAGTTTCAACAAACAAATTCATGTTTTTAAAGCCATTACAATGTCGGCTTTTAAAGGGTTGGAATACAAATATTGTATGACTTATGAAATATGATGAAGCATATTGTATGATTTAAAACAAAAACAAAATTTTTCAAACCAGAAGTTCAAGAACAGGTTTTTCGTTTCAGTTTTAAAGACAAAAACAGACACATTTATAACCAAGAACATGTTTTCCATGTTTTTGTTTTAAGAAATAAATTGTTTTCAAACCAGAGGACTTCGATTTATTTTTGAAACACAACAAGAAAAACAATTCACGTTGAAAAAAAAAAACCCTTAATTGTTGGTTACCCTCTCATGAATAAATAAGAGATGGTGAGCTATGAGGCATCAGACTAATTTGCAGGTCTTGTGGCTCAGAGTCCAAACCAAGCTCTTGCCTCTAGTTTCAGATAGTAGAAATGTGATATTCCCAAACTGAATCTTGATCAGACCTAACCAATGCATCTTCTAATTCATCCATAAGGCTCAGTTTGGAAAGAGTACAAATACAAATCTTTACAGTGCAAATGCATACAAAATACAAGGATTTGTACTCATTCCAAACTGAGCCTAATGTGTTTGGTTGCAGTGCAATTTTATTTGCACTAATACAAATGCATGGGAGTGCAAATGTAAAAAAATGCAAAGTCTTCTTTAATTTTGTTTTGGATTTTATTTTATTGTGCTCCATGTCTTAATTTACTTTATTTGTACTGTAATCAAACAAAATAAGCTAAAATTTGAAACAAAAATAGGTCAGAATTTACACTCAAATCATTTGCACTGCCATGATTTTGTATCAGTACATATTCATTTGCATTGCAACCAAACACAACCTAAGAATTATACAATATGCACCTTACCTGATATACCAATTCATTAAAATTCCAGCTCTTCAATTAAAATGGACCCATTAATATATACCTAGTTACCCATATTGTAGGGTTTGTTCGGATCAAGAGGGCATATGTCCATATTGATTGATGTGGAGCCACCTCGTAGATTATAACCGGAAATATTCCTATTTGGTCATCATATAATTTTATTAAATATCAAAATAAAAACATACAAGGAGAGACATAAATACCTTACCCCTCTCAAAGAAAAAGAAAAATCTATAACTCTAGTTCATAAGACAATACAATAAAGAAATATTCTTCCTATACCTTTATTCTTTGTCATATGAAATAATTCTAGGCCTGATCAAATTTGTTTGCTTTCTCTTTCCAATAAAAAAGAAGATATGTACTGTTAGTTGTAGGTCTAGCTAATTCTCTTTTTCCTCTCTAGCCCTAGACACCTAACTTTCTTGGGTTTGTATAAAATCAAACACAAACAAAAATAGGACAAGGCCTGGAGTCAACAACACCCAATGAGACTAGAGAGCTTCCCACTTAGCTACCATGTTGTAGCTGTGATCGTCTGTTGTACTTCAAGTATCTGAATCTCAAAATGTGAATTCAAAGCAGGAAGGAATGGGTTAACAAGTATTTGATCTCTTAGGATCTGTTAACAAGGTTAATAGTGAGCCAGAATGCAGGTGCTAGACATTGATGAGCAGATCAACTGAGGACTATCATCATATGGAATGGGTCATAGTTTTGCTAGTGTTGGGTTGGACCGGTCATCAGTCTGAAAAATGAATCTAACCTCGCCTGACAGCTTAAATATATTTGAACGCAGCAGGGCCCAAGCATGATGAACTCAGCCCAAGGTTCTGGACCCAAAGCCAATCATCCCATATGGGCTTGGGTCGGCCTAAATTTACAGGATTTTTTATATTTCAAATAAAACAAAAAATAATAATTTCTATATGTTTCGTTTGCATGTTTTGTGACTTTTGTCTATCCACGCATGTCTAACTCAATCCTATGGATGACTTAATCAGGAATTAAGTTGTCAACAAAAAGATTCAAAACCCAGAAAGACTTGAATATTATTTATCAAACTAAAGCAGAACCAAAATACTAATGAAGGAGTATATCACCAAAGATGAATATATATATATATATATATATATATATATATATATATATATATTTATAATTTCCAATACTGCAAAATTTTATTTATCAACCAAAATAGCAAGGAGTTTGCTAGGGGATTTCTTAGTGAAATGCCTAAAAAATGGAGGAATCTTCCCTCTGGGCTGTGCCTGGATGATTAGGGCCCAAAAAAGAGAGTCCCATCTCTTCCCATCCCTTGACACATACCCTAAGCAAGCCCTTCTTAGGGCCCATTTTGAGTTAGAATACCAAAATTTTGCATGGCTTCTATGGCAAAATTTATGGTGCATCCGCTGCATTATTCAACGAAAGACATGATTGGTTGAAAATGATGGTAAGTACATTTTATTAAATGTAAAAGTACAGTTTGTAAAAAATAAATAAATAAAAGTAAATCAGGACTTTAATGCAATTGGTCGAGATCTGAATTTAATGTGCAGCTAATATTAATAAATTCGTCGTAGTTGAGCTTGGCTTTTATAATACAAAGTAGTATATAGAGGTAGATGTGGATTAAAAGAGTGTAAAGGTAGCTGTACAAGGCCACTTGATAGAAATCAATGGTGTATGGAAGTCTTTCCCACTTGATGTTATTAGGAAAAAGTTTTTTGAATTAAAATTACAAGTTTAATTCAAAACAAGTAAAACTATCTAATGTTTCATGTTTGGCCATCTCTATAGGGCTGTAAGTTGGGCTTGGACAGGGCCCAACCCACAAATTTTCCATGTAATATGATTAAAGCCCAAATGGGTGTCACTGTTCCATGCAGCAAAATTTCAGTTTTAAAGTGCTTGCAACTTGGGCAACGAAAGCCATTTTTGTGCATATTTTTAAATAAAAAATTGTTTTTTTTTTCTTTTTGTAGTTTGTACCACTCAAGAAATACTTGGAATATTGGAGACAAGGTGATCCCAAATAGAAAATCCTTTCGGACATAAACATATTACATCTTGAGTGGAGAACACATGACCCATTTTTGAAGGTTAGGATGCACAGAAAACAGTAAACAGAAAAGTGGGGCATCGACTATATATAATGGTGGATCATCATCTAAGTCTTATCCCAATTAAAAGTGGGGCATCGACTACATGAATCCTATTTTGTGATATGGTTATGTTTAGTCTCATCTTCATTTTTAAATTATGATTTGTGGCACAGCCATTATTTTTGTTAGAAATTGGAACCCATAAACTCTTAATACATGGGACAAGTCTCAAATTGTGGGGGTACCCTGGTGCTTCAACGGTCCAGATCTCCTACCCTTAAGATATTACTGCCATGCATTGAGAATATCTACTCATGAATAAGAATGGAGATATTTTCAATGTGTGATTGTAGTATGCTGTGGGCAGGGATGTGGGAAGAATGTATAGGTTGGACATCTGAGCTCCCATGTTTGATCCAACAAGACCTGTTTTGTGTAAGTTTCCCTATTTTTCTTTTCCTTCCTTATCTTTTCTTTCCAACCAAATTTAACCTCAGTTTATGTTCGTTTTGATAGAAAATAAGGGAGAAGTAGAAAGTTGCATAGGGCCCTCATCTTAACAGATTCCACTTAGAGGAAAATGATTGTTAGACGCATCTTTCAAGAATAGATCTTAATGACAGTTGACAGACAGTAGTTAGATTCTGTTTAAATTGTTTCAGTGAAAAAGGAAATTCATTGCACCTGTTTTTTTTTTTTTTTAATATAAATAATCTGTCTATTAAAATACCAATATAATATGGAATATATTGTATCGATATTTTAAATTTCAAATAAAAGTTAAAAAAATCATTTTTTTTAAAATACGTCAAATCTTCGGTGGCTAATGCACCTTTCTCACTTTTGTTAGTGGCTAACCCTTGCTACGTGGCCAAGTTTAGCCCTTTCATTCGCCATTATTTGTAATGATAATGCCACCCGTTAAAGTTATAAGAGGAGTTATTGTCCAGTTGACAGAAATGGGCTGCTGGGTCCAGAGAAGAAGCCTTTGGATTTTCTTTAGTTTAAGACCCCACATTGAATGGTGACTCTGTGTGCAATCTTTTCAACCCATCCTTGACGCATCTGGTCAAACCCGACTCAAGCGGCTCACTGGGTCCTGGGTCTTTTTTATGGTTTGGATCATTTCACCAGGAAAACTATCAACCTGGACCATCCAAACAGTCAGGTTAGACTACCTTTCCTGTTGTGGGACCCATCTAGCACATGAGACGTGGCTATTCATCATATGCATAGGCCTTAAAAGTCAGCTTGCAGTTAGCAGTTTTTCGGTGTGCTGGATGACAGTTACATATAATGCATCTTCTACAGTTTTTTGGCGTGGTTGAAAGTTACTGTGGCTATGTAACCTCTTCTATCAGTTTTCGGTTTGGTTGGTAACTCCTCTTGACAGTTTGTTCATCAGTTATGGTGGTTTAAAGATGTTCTTATCCACTTTTGTTGGTGATATTAACTCACCTTGTTTTTGTTGTAGATATTCTTTTGATTCTCCTAATTTCATCTATTTGTTTTGTTCTTCTTGAGAATGTATTTCTATTCTTTATTTGGCCTGGTTAGCATCTCTTTATACCAATCTCTTGAATGAATGAAACATGATTGAAGCCTTCATAAAAAAAAAAAAGAAAAAAGAATTGTTTTAAAAACTGATCAAGACCGGAACCACTTTGGCCACCGGTTTTCATGTCAGTAGTTCGATCAACTAATTGGAATGTGTGGCTCATTGCAATTTTAAAAAAAATAAAAAATAATAATTAAAAGAAAAAAAATAGCCAAAGACCTAGAAGTGTAAATTGGGCCATGCTTGCTACTTCTGGGATATTTTAGAGGTCTGGTCTGGAATGGGCCCAAACGGGCCTGTGCTGTATCATATTGTGCCATGGGCTAAGTCTTGGGCCAGGCCAGGCAATGGATTAGTGGACTGGGTGAATCCATGAGAGGTATATATTTTTTAAATTTTGAAAAAAAAAAGTAATGAAAAAGTTCAAAATAAATTAACAAAATAGACAAGAAATGGAAAAAAAATCTTAAAATTTTATTTTACACGAATTTTTATGTATACAATTATTTATATATGAAATAGTAAAATGAAATTAAAAAAAATTACAATTAGAATAAATGACCGATAACTTTGTGTTGTGCCTGGCACGACCCAATTTACAACTCTACAGAAACTGTTGTACAGATCAACAATTTGACTGCTCTGAGTCAACAGGTCACTGAATAAACCAACAATTTTTTACCAAAAAGCAGTTCAGGAGTGAAACAGAACCAGCCATGCAGGTAAACGGTGGTTCAAAAACCAAAAACCGTAGTGAAGATTACCCCTATGGCCCTACCCCTTCAACTTCAAGACCCAATTGTGACCTGAACCAGTTATGCCCTGCCAGTGCCAGGCTGGTGGTCCTCCAATTTAGGCCGGCTTAGCACGGCCAGAACAAAAACGTGTTAAAGAAGGAAACAAAGCAACGAAGCATTCATTCAGGGGTAGCATCACCATGGCCGTCCAGTTGGGTGGTCTGTGCTCTCAGCCTGCCATTCATCACGTGTGAATGCTTCTTGAGGGTAGGGCTCAGGTGGAAGCCAACCAAATTAAAAGCAAAAGAGTCACATAGCCAACCAGGGATTTCTACATCAATCATGATCAACATTATCAACCAAGCGTCTCTGCCTCTGGATTATGAAACTCCAAAAAGAGCCTAGATCAATCATCTTGTCTCCCACTCTCTCCAATCTCAATCACTCTTCCTAACAACTTTGTATATGTTGAACCCCCTTTCAAACATATGAGTTTCTGGGGGCGGGAAGGAGGTGGCCGGGATGCCTTTTATCTCATGGTCCCGGACTGAAATTTGGCTGCACTTATCTGGGGTGGTTCTCTGTTCATCTTTATAGCCTACTTTCTAGGTGAATTATGGGTTTCTTCTACCAAAACCCACCACAAATTATGAGCTTATCTTTTCTCTGTTTGTCTTAAACAGGACTCTCGACAGATTGGACTTGTGCAGGATTTCAGCTCCATAAGTGCACAAGAGGTTATTAGTTCAGGTCTCAACTTGGGAAGGTGGGTGAGTCCCATCAACATAAAAACACGAAAAAGAAAAGGTAGAAAGGGAGATGAGAATGACATGCTTTGCCCAATTATAATGGTTTTTTAAGGCGGTTGTGGGCAGCTCCTGCGTTGTTGGTTTTCATGAACAATGCTCAGTCAAATCCTTAGACTTAGAGAGAGTGTGTGAAAACACTGTCCATGGTCCACGTCCTGAGGCTTAAAGCGCAAATTGCAGCAAATCGGTAAGAGGGTTGGGAGATTTATTCCAATCTCCACACGTAGCTGCTGACTGTGGACTGTGGGTCACGGCATGAAGAAGCTCGGGCGGCGAGGGTCGTTCTCTGACGAGAGCGGCAGAGCGCAGAGACCAAGGGATATGTTGACAAGGTCGATCCAAAAAAGAAAGGATGTTGACAAGGAACAAGCAACAAGAGATGTCTGTAATATCAAATAATGGGGATGTTTGTAACTTTCTGCCCATGAAATCATTCTCTCTAGCTAATGTATATCCACATTGAAATCACTCTCTATAGCTATCCAGTGACCAGTATCGACATTTTCTTAAAGCAGTTGAATCAGAGTTGTTTTAGTAAACACCTACCGCCGGCTGTATTATGTCTACTCTTTTATACCAACGATGGACGCAAACCCTCCCAGACCAGCCAATACAATCCCCACAGAGACCAAATTATATTGGTTTTAGGGTTGGCCTCACTCCTCAGGGCTCAGGCTTTTCCTAGGATCAAGCAAGATAGACTCGAGACTTGGGGCCCAACTGCCATGGGTGGGCTTAAGTCAGCCCAATGCTCAACTCGTTGGGTCACCCTGAAGTCTTGAACCGAAACAGATTGACTGAAGACAAAATCATGTACACCGGGCTGGGCTATCTATCACGAGTGAATATGCCGGTGTTCAGTACATATGAAGCCCACAGTGAGCACTGGCATGTTCACTCGTGATAGGTAGCCGAGACCGATATGCATGATTTTGTCTGCAGCTCATCTGGACTGCCTTGAACCTTCCAAATAGTTAGAGATTACAAAACTATTAACCATTAATATAATAATAGATTCAGAGAATTTAGGGCCTCTTTGATTCAAGGGAATAAGGGTCTGGAATCGGAATTCGAATTGCTCAATCCGATTCCAATCATTTGGTTGGGCGGAATTAGAATCCCATTCACATCCCTGGTGGAATGGAATCCACCCGTTTGAGAAAATGGTCATTCCCTCCCCCTCCTTTAGCAATTGAGATTTCATTCCAACTTATTCTAATTCCAATTCCAGAAAAGAACCAAACGGACTCTTAACGTACATTCAAATTGCATCAATGCAAAAACAACAGCCACAAAAACATACATATTGACAAACAACCCCTAAAATATAAAATGGGTTTTCTCCCAAAAGAAACTCCAATAAATGGTATAAATCTAACTTGAAATTAAAACATAATGAATATTCATTAGTATATGACCATGAGTTGCTATCAAGCATCTCCAATTTAGCATGTTTCTGGATTCTGCTATTTAATTTACAGCTTGGAATTAGAACACTGATGAATTTAAGCCTATCCATTTTCTCTGTTCTTTCAGATTTTAGAATTATAATTTATAATACCACTTTCCACATATACAGAAGTAATCTACATAACCATCTAGTTTTCCAAACACAGTCTTATTGGATCCTGCTCCAAAGATGGTGATAAAAAAAAGTATTCATAATTGTACATGCAATAAGAAATTCAAAATGGTGTTCAACAAAACTGTTCCTCAGTGTGGTGGTTATGTTTGGATTGCTATGGTATTAACAGAAAAAGCTCTTTTTACAGATCTGACATCTGAAAATAGAAATTCTGCTTTTTTTTAGGACATCTATAATATTTTTTTTTTAAAGAAAGTCATTTTAATCATCATGAACCATCTGAAACATGTTTGAACATGTTCCGCAATGGGTAACTCTTACTACAACAAACCTATTATCACATTTTAGATGTATTATATATTCAGATGTAACACAAACGAGATTTAACATTTGGAAAGCAAGTTTTTCAGATATCAGAGCCCCATTTCAGTGTTATCAAACGCGACATAAGAGATTTGTTTTTGTCATAACCTAAAAGTAGTGAAACAACATATTTTTTGTTGGTCAGAAAATTCACTTTCAAAAATAAGGGCTCTTGTTCTAGTAGGGAAAGTTCAATACATGGGAATTATGAATTTCAAAATTAAAATGCAATCAATATAATATTAGTGGAATTCCTTCTAAAACAAGGATTCAGTTCATGGATAGATGCAAATAAAGACATGAGAGGTGAGAAATATAATTCTAAACATACTGTAGAATAAGGATGAAATTTGCACTTTTGGTGAAGTGCCAAGTAGAGTAGCAAAATTACTAGTATATGAACTAAATAATTGGAAAAATAGAACCCATATTATTTGTTGAATGAGTTAAATGAAAGATTTAAGAAATAACCATCAGGTGGAATGAAAATTTGGTTTAAGAGAAAAAAAAAATTAATTATAATGTTCGCCACTCTAGCATTCATTTTTGAATTTCTTATATTAATGAATTTTTTGACATGATATAATTGTCTCTTATAAAAGATCATAGACAAAGTTAAATGATAATGTTTGAAATTTATGGCACTAACTCAAAGAGAAAGACTACCWAATAAAACAATAAATACTAGAAACAAAAATCACCATGAAAGGTCAGAAAAGGATCTAACATGTGATAATTATATATATAACTTGAAATTAAAATTTTGTTAATATCATTGACCTCGTCATCATCCAAGCGTTGTCCTCACCATATAGGGTTAGCTACATTGCTGAATCCTGTTTTGCTATTTGCCATATCTATCAGTAAACTATAGGCACTTCAATTTTTTTTTTTTTTTTATTTCCACCCAAGTCTTTTTCGGTCATCCCCAAGTTTAACAAGTGTTGTAGATGATATTCTATACACGTGACCTGGACCCCCATAGGAGCCACAAATCTTTTTTTTTTTTTCTTTTGTGGTGTGTGGCGGGGTGAGGATACAACAACATCAACTAATAACTCTCCTTTAGGCTGTGTTTGGTTTGAAAGAAAAAGTAAGCTTGTAAAAGTTTCCCTACTTTTCCTTTCCCTTCCTTACCTTTTCCTTCAAACCAAACATAGTCTTAAAGTCAATGGTAACGGGACTAGAATCCTTGCCTGTTGGAACAAACGAGCTAACATACCAACTGAGTAAATTGGCATTAGTTGATGATATGAACTGTTTAAATTAGATGGGTCAGTATATATGAAAACGAAGATATTGGCGAACACATAAATACCCTCTACACATGTAAAAGCAACAGTGAGAGTAGAAATCTCTAATTCTCAATGCCATTGTAGGAGCAGCATCCGTCTTTTGATAAAGGTAAATACCAAATAGGTGGCAAAATTATAGCACATGTAGCAAGTAATTTAAGAATTAGAAATAAGCCCTTCCTTCACAGACTTTCCTTCAAAAATGATAAGCCTATTAGAAGAGCTAAATAGCTTCTCCGTTGTCACCCATGACCTATGTTTTGATCAACTTGTGTCGATCCCTCTTTGATATTTTTATAGGGTCTAAAGTGGGCTGGACCAAGTTATCAAGTCCAGGTCCACACCCTCAGTTCTGATTCACAATCGGGTGAGACCTAAATCCATGTTTTAAAGAAGTTGGACTCTAGTGTCTCAATGTATTTGATATATCATTATATCATTTACCCAAGTAGCAAGGGTTTTACCAGTTCATGTTATGGGCTGACCATATGAATCCAATACAGGCAACCCGACCCTTCCCAATAAGGCCATGCTCTCAATATAAGGAAAAAGAAAAATGAAAAGGGTCTAAAGGGGTTTGACCCACCAAACTAGCAAAGAGAGATGAATCAAATGCCCTGTAGAGCCTTATATGGTAAAGTTGAAATAGTTGAAATGGATGAAGGCGTGTAATTGTAGAGGAAGTTGAAAGAGATGGGAGTATGGCCGTATGGGCTGCCAACGTATTCAAATCTACTCTTCCAAGTAGTCAATAATATTCCCTCACCAGCATTAAAATCAAGGTCTGTTCACAAGTAGAAGATAGATACAGTAGAAAAGGAATGGCATTACATAACTCCATGGAAGTCTGTGTGAGATGCATTAGGGTAGGTGTTGACGTGTTTTTCCTAATAGCTTTAAACAAAAGGAAAGGGAAATGTCAAGCTCTCTCAAAATGGAGACCAGAGACTCCATTTGTCTGTTTGAAAAAGATAATGTGATCGATATAGGCTTATAGGCTTGTTGTAGGTGGAGGAGCTAGCCTGTCTTAATCAAGAGCTCTAGTCGTTTTCAATCACAATTACATGAACTGTTTCAAGCCCATGAAGAGGAATTGACCCCTTACCCAATCAATCTGCAGCTGTTTATTTTTGGAGAGAGAGAGAGAGAGAGAGGCTAAAAGGATATATGTGGGTGTGTGAGATGTGTTGAGAAGGCAACGCTTGTCATCCACTAACAGCATTCATCTCATCATCTTCAGTGCCAAGCAGAGCTTTCCTTTCCGAACTTTATCACCAATCTTGGTTTGACTTGGCTTCTCCCAATGTTAGTTTAATCAACAATTATTTACCCCAATCACCTCTCTCTCTCTCTCCACCCCTCCCCCCACCAAGGACACAATCTCCCTCTCCTTCCATTCAATGTTTCAAGCTGAAGCATCCTGAACCATGGTTTTTTAAGCTACACTGAGAACAGATGAGAGATATTTCCGCACAAAATTCAGGGTATCCCTACTATTTATTATTGTTTCTAATGCATAGGTTCTATTAAGAGCCACATAGGACAAATAAAACAAGTGCAAAACCTGATGAAAAATGTAATGTTCTTGCCTCAACTTGAATTGAATATGGTCTAATTTATTAATAAAGTTGAATCTCCTATATGATTGATTTTTTTTCGGTAAAGATATGATTGATGTTCATGGGGCAGTATCACAAAGTTTTCCAAACAAGCTCTTGGTGCCAAATTACTAGGGTCTCTCTTTCTCTAGTCTATACCCATTTAGCACCAAATTGCTCTCTACCTCTCTCCTCAATTGGCCAATCAATTATTAGGGTTTTTCCACCTCTCCCTCTCTCTTCCTACACCCAATTTTGGCACCAAATTGCTTTCTCCCTCACTGTTGGCTAGTCAATTACTAGGGTTTCTTTCTCCTCTCCCTCCCCTCCACACCCATTTGATGCCCAATACTTCACGATTCACCAACCAAAATAAGAACATTTGGGAATCCTAATTCAAATTTTGGGTTGTGAATGGGATGTCCAATTCTTATCCAAAAGAGGGTCAAATCATTCATGCTAAACCCTAAAAGTTAGAAAGCCCATGACCCCCGGCCAATCAACAGGCTTTAATATGCCCTTTTGCTCCATCTCCTGTAAACATATAAAAAAGGCCTAATTAAATCAAAAAATGTTTAAAAGCCCTCGTTTGTACCAAATAATAACCAATTCCAATAATTGGGGGTAAAAGGTGAATAGAAAAATCTCTCCTTTTATTCAAAAAAAAAGATATTTATAAAAATACACATTTCACATTTCATCCACCGTTGAGATTACAGAGGAAAAAAAGGCAGGAAAATGAAAAGGAGAGAAAAAAAGGTCGGAAGAAAAGCTGAAAAATAAAGAGGTCGGAGACAGACACAGTTCTCGGTAGTGGGGTCTCACTTTCATGCGCCCAACTCAGCTCTGCACTGCACTCCATCTGTTTCTTGCTTGGTCGGTGCTGGGTCTGGGTCGACTAGCTCAGTGACTCGGTCTCCGTCTCGTACCCACGTACCAGTACAAGTGAGATCAATCGAATTTCGCTGAGTTCTCTCTGCTGAGTGGTTGAGTTGACTCATTTTGAATCGGCGGCGAGTTGCCAAGCGGAGGTGGCGATGAGGGGCCGAGTATGCCAACCCAACATCAGACACCCGTTGTTCTCTTCCACCCTGTAACCGTCCCCACCCGCAAACAAGGCTAACAGCATGCTAGCTTGCTTGAACGCGTTAGAGCCTAGGTGAACCGGAGCAAACCCAGACGATGCCAACCGATTCCGCCACTGGGTCAGGGTCTCGTGCCGCTCCACCCGCTCCACCCCTTCGCAAGCCACCACGTTGCAGATCTGCTGTCCCAGATACACCCCCGACATCACCTGGTCTTGACTGTTTGGCGGAGACATCCCGCAGCCTTCCAGTGAGTCGAACAGAGTCGAGTAGTAATGTAAAGCTTCTGTAAACCGGTCCAAGAAAACCGGCCCATTGTGGTTTGCTTCTTGTTCGACGATGGTCACGATCTTGGGCTTCATCTCCTTGATCGACGATAATACCTTCTCGATCGCCCCCGGCCGGGCCAGCAACCGGTGCAGTTCGAAGACGGAATTGACCGCCACGGCCTCGACTTCGCTCGGCCGGATATCGAGCATCGAAGCGTCGATGTCGGCCAAGCTGTTGGCGACGAACCCTCTGTACTCGAATTCGACGTGGATGGTCTCAGCCAGTCGGGCCAACTTCCACCCAACTTGCTGTAAAGCGTCGGTGTTGTCCGGCTGGGGAGGGCCTATACCAGTTAATCGGAAGGCAGGTGGGCCACCGGGACGCAGAGCGAGCGCCTGCATCAGAGCCGGCCACTGCATCCCCTGTTTCATACTAAAGTCGATGACGTGCACCCTACTTTTGCCGGCAAAGGCCTCCAGAATGGCTTGATTGGCTGTGAAATGGGCGAACTTCAAGTATGGACAGGTCTCGTAGAAATGCATCTGGAGAACATCGGAAAAGGACGATTCGAGGGAATCTTGAGGGTACAACCTATAAATTCGACGAGCCAGGGCTTCGGCGAAGTATGTGGCTACCTTTCTCATGGCGCCGGCTTGGGACACGGCGAGCAACCCAATCTGTTTGACGAGTGCCTCGGCCAGTTTCAGGTTGTCCTGTTGTACGGCCTCGGCGCAGGCCATCAAGGTGTGGACGAGACGGATCCCGGTCTCCTGTGAATCCACTAGTACGACCGACCGTGCCGACTCGGTCGAAACCCCGTTACTGACCCCTACAGGAGCAGGGGTAGCAGCCGGAGGCGATGACGAAGATGCGGACGTCGATGTCGATGTGGGTTTCATCCGTTTGTTCGACGGTTCCGTATGGCCGTAAATGGCTCCGCCTGGAATTGCTCTGAGATCGTAATCCGTAGGCTCATCATAAATTGGAGAAGGCTGAGCTATCTGCTGCTGCTGCCTGGAATTAGGGAAATCGACGGTGGTGATGGAGGAAGATTCAGCTGGAGCTAGAAGCGAGTCGTCGAGGGACTGAGGAAGAGAAGGTTGTTGAGACGGAGTAGGATCAAAATTGGGAGGAGCGTTGAGCTCAGAAAGCATACTCTCAAGCCAAGTACCAAGATCAGATGGGTTGTAATGAACCGTCTCAGAAGCAAGATGGGAAAGCCCATCCTCCTGAGCACTGCCCAACACCATGTCCAGCTGCTCCAGCTTCTGCGCCACCTCCGCCATCTCCGACGACCTAACCTTGTATCCCAACACGGCCAACAGCTCATCCACTCCCGCATCCTGCTGCTCCAATTCATCCCACATCTTACTCTTCCCCGCCGCCGCCATTGAATACCCTCCACTGCTCCCACCTCCTCCACTTGTACTCTCTTGATGCTCTCTCTTCATCTCCCGTTTTTCTCAAAATCCACACAGCGATACTGTTGAGAGACCGTTGCTTCGCTTCAGAAGCAGAAGAAAAAGAAGCAAGAAGAAGAAGAAGAAGAATCTGGTCTTATAACGCAGAAGAACTTGGTTTTTCACTTCTACCATCAGAAGCTAATAAGAGACTCGTGACGGGCGCGGGCTCCAACGAACCCACAGTGAACAAGTCCTCTCCTGGGAGATAAGAAAGGCGAAACCCCTCTCTCTTTCTCTCTCTCTCTCTCTCTCCTCTGCCTATAAATAAAACCCAAAAATAAAAATGAGGAAAACCTCTAAAAATCTTTTTTCTCTCTCCTTATCATGTCCACAAATCTCAGATCGAACGGACCAACAGCCAACTTCTCTTTCTCTCTCCACCAATAGTTTCCACCAACACTATTAAAAGATAAAGGAGCCGTAGAGGTACCGCAACCCCATGAGCTCTGATGGACCCAAGGGGGCTTGCCACCTGTCACTGACACTCACTACAGTTAATCCAGATTAAACACTGTAAGTCACAGTGGACAGAGATCAAAAGATGCCTCCTCCGCCTTGCACCGTGTAATTAATTTGCATCATCCGTAATAGACGCTTTACTCCCCCGCCCTACACGTGTCCCAAACCAGGTACGTGGGACCACCCCCGCCCTCCGTAGGGTCAATGATGATGCGCGTATCTCAGGTGAAATGAATCGTGCATATAACAAAATTGGTATGGTTGGTAGGGACGAAAATGGAAAATTAAGAGAAGGCGAGGGCGTTGCGCGTACGACTCGTAATAATGATTGATTAAAATCACTGTGACCGTAGGATCTCGACCTAGTGGGGTCCACCACTGAAACCTATGGTGTATAGGATAATGGGAATGGAACACTGTAATTATTTCCGTTAGACTTAACGGCGTTGGTGCTCAGCACGAAAAAGCTTCTCCCTTTTTAATGCCGTCCCCATCACGGACGTGACGTCCCCACGATGCTTCCCTTTCCAACACGAGACTACGAGAGAGATGAGATAGGACTTGGGAGGCGACGCCGCACTGCCAATCCACCCCCCGTCCCCCACTCACCTGGACCATCACCACGTGATCATGACACGTGTTAACATGCAGTGGTCCCCACTGATTTTCCGTAGACTAGACTAGGCACCTCGCCGGAAAACGGAGTTGAGCAGACAGCAGAGTGTGACCCGCTTGGGTTTCGACGCCCTTCCCTGGCGGTGGCGGGCTGGCGGCTTCGCTCATCGCTCCTCCCCCTATCTTAGAAGAGTCTTCACTCTCTCATCTCTCCACTCTGCTTTTATTTTCCTCATTTATTCGAAATAAAAAAATTCTTATTTCGATTTTTATTAATTTTTTGTTTACTTTCATTGATGAAATTGTTTAACCGTTTATTTAAGAAAACCACGCATGCGTGTTGACCAACTTGTCCAAGAACTCGCCGGCCTTTCTTTATCAAATGAGACCCAACCAATCTAACGGCCGAGATTCTTCATCTTTGAGACTAGTAGGTCCCACCAAATTCCTAAATTAGTGCCGATGGGTGGGCCACAAATGGGTGATTCAAAATCAGAGGGGCTCGACAAAAAAGGGGTCATTTGTCAGGTCCCAGAGGCCAGCGCAGATAGAAATACAGGGTTTGAAGGTTTCCTCTTGTCCTCCCATCCTGGTGTGAGTATTCCCTTCATCGGAATTGGAACTCAAGGCCCAATTAATTATTAATTAATTGTCCGATTAATTATTAATTACTTCTTTCAATTAAACGCTTAATTTAAGGTGAATAAGTACGTATTGGAATCCGGGCATAATGTAGTGTAGTAGCAATTGTAAAATAAATCAAAGGAATCAAACGCCGATCTCGACGCGAGAATCCAATTATTAATAGAGTAATTAGTGTTTGTTAAGTAGGATTAAAGGCTTAATCAAATCTAATGTACTTTGTTTATGGGGGTGATGGAGTTTTCGGGCCGGCAAGAGATCCTATAAAATAAACAGGTATTACAAAATAGATTGATTAAAATAAATAATCAGAGATTAATTGGAATTCCAATTTGTCCGGAGGAATTCCCATGTGCGATTCCATCCAGGGATTTGAAATTCCAGGGTCTGCACTCTGCAGTGGCAGATGAACGGAGAACCAGAAATCTTATCTCCCAGGAAGGAGGGTTGCACTCACATGAGATATAGGTACCATTATTTGCTTTTTTTATTCAAACCAGTGGATGAGAAATTTTGGGTTTTAATTGGGATTAGAAATGAAAAAAATGGGTTGTGGTTTAGGGTTTAGAGGGCAGTGTTTGGTATTTTGGTGGATAACTTGAATTATTTAGTGAATTTTAGAGGGTAGAGGAGGAGGAAAAATGCTTCTTGTTTTTTACTTTTTCCGTTTATGGTAAGTTGGCGGGTTTTGATTCTGTCCATTCAGAGAAATCAGAGAGAAAGAGAGAGAGAAATTGTATTCCGATTTCAGAAATTTTAAATCTCATGTGATCATTCGTACAGAGATGGGAGGGTTTCTGAATTCTGATGTGAGTGAAGGAGAAGGGATGCTTTAGAAAATACTTTGGAAAAAGCAAAAGTAATTTTTTTTAACAAAAAAAAGAAGAAGATAAATAGGAGGAATAGGGAGGAGAGAAGTGATAATAATGATGTCAAATCGGTTGTCAAAAGGGAAAGAAATGGACTGGAGTAATGTAGAAATATAATTGGGGAGGTTGAAAGACAGAGGACTCCGGTCCGATGGTCCCACCTCCACCACCAGCCTTCCCCCTGACCGTACGACAGGACACCATCATGATAAGCATGTGAGGTGGGGGCGGTGGTGAATTGGATGGTGGGGCTTACACTGAAGCACACATAGTCCCTCATTGTACATTGGAAGCAGAAAAAAAGGGTTAAATCTATAGTGTTCTGATAATGACCATCCATGGCCCAACTCAGAGGTGAGAGAGAGAGAGAGAGATGGGAAGGCTGTGGTCCCCACCTGGCCCTTTTCTCGTAGGACCCACTACCTTTTTCACTGCAGAGAGGGTGGGAATTGGGAAACATTCAACCCCCCTCCCCACCACCACCACAATCTTCTAGATCATCATCTCATTGTGATGAACATCCTCATCTAAGCTTATCACCAGAGAATCATTTACTTCTGGGGTCTCAATTCTCAAGGGTTTTTGATTGGTGTTGGATGGATTAATAAGTTGATTTTGGTGTGTGAATGACCAAATATGAGCTCAGGCTGAAAAAATTGGACCCAGTTGAGAAGGATGTTGAGGGTCAGAAACTCAGAATGAATTGGGTTTGGCTAGTTTTGAGTTGGGTTCTCTCCATCAGTCCATCTAAATCTAATCCATCCAAGTAGAGGCCATAGAGCTCTATCCCAGTAGGTCGAGTTCTGTTGCTTTCATTTAGACCTAACTCCTAAGCTAATGGTGTCTGTGCTGTGTGTATAGATAGATAGCTTCAACATGAATTTCTGTACAAGAAGGGAAGAATCTGGCATGGTTTCAAGAATCGCCAGCCTTAGTCCTTGAATTGAGCAGTTGAAGTTGGCTTGAGGGGGGTACATGTTGGACTGCTGTGGAGATGACGACTAGGGCTGGTTAATAGGACAATCCTCGAACTCACTGGAGCAGGTTTCGTATGCTATTCATCAGTTTACACTGGAACCAGGGGAAATGAGTTTGTAACAGACTCATGTCAGGATCCAGCTCAATCCCCTTTTATTTATTCAACAACTTATCTCTTTTTCTTTTTCACTTTATTTAATTTTTAGCTAGCTCCCTTTTCCAACCTGTTTTGATCCATTTGGTCAAACCGGTGGTTTGGTCAGAATCCCGGTTCGAATCAAACTTTAACCCACAAAAAACCTTCACTAGTCTCAGTGAATGACCCATCGACCCAAATGATTGAACCATTGGTTTATTATCTTTTTTAATTTTTTTATCAATGCTAATAGCAGGTTGACCCATTGACAGTTGAACTACTGACACGTTATTAACCCAGAGATAAAACGATTCAGCATCTGACTGGGTTTTAAAACACTGGTTTGTGTTCAGTCAGAACCGGATATCCCACCACCGATCACAAGGTCTCTCTCTCCATCTTTGTGAATTGTGATTCCCAGACAGACACCATCCACCCATGAAAGTTTATCTCCTGGGCAAACAGGGCCTCTATTGGCTGGACGGCCCTTGTACCTGCCGACAGGCCTCTTCTTAAATTCAACAAATGGAGGGATCAAATGGTTGTGGGCATTCAATCAAATCAAGCTCAAGCTGCAGCACCAGATCTCTCAGACAAGACCTAAATCGATGGAGCCCATCTCTCCATATATGTGAACCATGAATGATGGAGGAGGAGTTGGAAAACACTCTCAGCCTACAAGGCTGAAACTCTGGTTATATACATCTTTGTATATATTGTATTGGAATTTGTATTCTTTGGTCTCTCTGAGACACTGAAATCTTTCATTAGGCCCACCTGGTTGTTGGTGCCCATAAGGAAAGATCCGATTATCAGTATCACTACCTGTGTCTAGGTCCCATTTCTTTGTTCTAAACCTACCTTCATTGTCTTGTTCATATGTCAGTTCATAGAATTTTAAGACTAATCACATTATTTTTGGGTCATTATCCATCTAAGTGCTATGTATTTGCTTTAATCCTACCACTTCCTATCTGTTTTTCTTTCAATTAATACCCAAGGTTCAAAGTATAATATACATGATATATATAAATATAATACATGCCATACCACCAATGTCAGATATCTCACATTAGCATCCTATATTATCAATAAATGGATCGTAGCATTTTACCACGCTTTATAGTCCTAGTGCCCACGCAGACTAGCTTTGCACAAGTCCATCTAGCCTCAGCCAAACACTCTAATACCAACGTCATCACTTGTACTGCACGATTGCAATTGGGAGATATAGTATAGGCTCTAATACCATTTGTTACAGTCTTAGAAGAACTCACCACCAAAAGTTATCTGTTATAGGGAGAGAATCCAAGCACATATATACCCTACAACAGCATCCCATATTATCAATATGGGACAAACGTAACATATTTAGTTTATAATTGATTCGAAAACCAATACATACCATACAATACACACTGATAATTTGAAAATTGTTCTGCCATTTAAATATAAATATTGATCTAGGGTTCCTAAGTAACAGTTGAAGTGGCTGAACAAAAATGATGACTTGCTGTTTCATTCTTTAGTGAACAAAGTGATCCAGTTCTACCACTGCAGTCCATATCAAATAGCCCTAAAGCTTTTGAAGAAAGACTTGTATTAATTGGTTATGTATATGCTCAACGCCTTTATATTAATATTTCTCAACATATTCCATTAATGCAATGTGGTTTATTTTCATTGGGAACCTAAATACTGATAAATAACGATAACCAAGAAAAAACCATTTACCTCTTTATCTTTATTAAGTAAATGAAATTCCAATTCTCTCCACTTG
This sequence comes from Nelumbo nucifera, assembly GCF_000365185.1. The sequence goes on from NW_010729164.1 coordinate 2,143,793, forward strand.
TACATGGAATGAGAGATAGAAGGAACCCAAGCATGACAACACCATTAAAGAACTTTTTTTTGGGGCTGCAAACCATTAAAGAACTTATTCTCTATAAAATAATTTGTAAACTAAAGTAATACATAATCAAAAGGAATGCAGCATAGATTTGAAGCTATTTACGATTTCAGTTCATTGTAAAATGACAAATAGCCAGATTGGAAAGAATGATTCTGTGGGAATTCTACTTTCATGAGAGGGAGAGGCATTTTGTTCTTTGCTGTGGATGATGAGAAAAGGGAGAAGGAGACAGTTACTCTCATTCACACTTCACAGTGATTGTACCCACTTCCAATGAGGTTCTCTAGATTCAAGAATTCCATCACTTTAATTTTGGGGTGGCACCAAAATATGCAAATGGAGCAGTAGTTGTGATGTTGATTTATTCCACTAGAGGCTTAAGACTGAATTCTGAGAATCACATAAACTAGTTTTAATTCTGTGGGCGCACTCTCCTCAATTAATCTTCCCTTTCCCTTGGTACATAATTGAAGCAAGTCGCTATCAGAGATTCTCTTTGTTAGTTTGTTATTAGTTTTAATGAATCTCTTATCCCCAAAACCTTTAGATTGTAAAGCATCCATCCATTTGTTTAAACCACAAAAAGTAGCATTTATTTAGCATTCCTTATTTTTTTTAGTAAGATGAGCATTTATTGAACTTTAATCTGTCTCTAACTAATATTTTGTTCGGCCGTGATTGTTTGACTGCAATTTATTCTTGGAAATAAACTATAAACCAACCTTTCTTTCTAGCATATAACATGAACATTATGATAAACATAAAACAATACAGACAATTACTGAGCACCTGACATGTCTCAGGTGCAATGATCAAAGTACCCTTGTGAAGCATAGTTGTGGGATTTCTATTATTCATTCCAGTTTCAGATTTAATGCATTTTTTTAACCTTATTACAATTAATAACTAATAGTCTAATACCCATAAATCAAAATTAAAAGAACTGGTCTGATCAACACCAAAACTGGAGATGATTTGAGAAAAAAAAATATGGAACAAGAAAAGAAAAGAAAAGGGTTTGGTGTAGGTGTAGCCACGAGATGCAACTGTGTTGACAGAGTGGTGTGCCACTTGGGAGGTCAGTTCCTAGCACCCAAAATGAGTCCAAAAACCTGCACCCAAATGGGTTTGGCAGTGGCACCAATTGGTACGGATTTGATGCTGGGGGACGGACCCAATTGATGATACCCTGAGAGACCCAGGACTAAAATCACTCTTCTTTAACGAGATTAATGACTCAGAGGTGCAAACGTTTTTTGAAACCAAGAAGACCCTGTCAGTCAGTCTGTCACTCAACGATACAATTATAAGGTGCCTCCTCCCTTACCAAATCAGACAAGAGATCATCCAACTTTCTCCTCTCAAAAACAGAAATGCTACAGCAGAGTCACTGCTGGTATTTGACAGAAGTACTTTTTTTTACCTTCTTTTTGCTGTTGAAGATATTTTTATTTTTCACTCCTCATTTGGTTTTGTGGGGATTTGTGATTTTCTGTGGTGCTTGAGCATGATGACTTCTACTTCAATATATAATTTTTAACAGAGGTTTAGAATTTAGATATCCATTAACCATATTGGGTCTCATTAAAAACATCTTTTTAATTAGGTCTCTCTCATAATGAACAACTCCCACTTAGGAAGATTACCAATTCCTTGTTTGGTTTGTAGGGATTTTTAACTTTTGTGTGGTGTTTGAACATAAGGAGTTCTACTTAGCTTCAATATACAACTTTACCCAATAGAAGCCTGGCTCTCCATTAACCATATTGGGCCTCAATAATAACATCTCTTTTGGGTCTCTCTGATAAATAGAGCAACCATTTTTTACCTTCTTTTGTTGTAGAAGACTTTTAACTCCTTGTTTGGTTCGTGGGGATTTGTGATTTTTTAGGGGTGGGGGTGGTATTTGAGTATAAAGAGTATAAAAGGAGAGTTCTGCTCCAATATACAATTTTACCGACCAGAAGATTAGATCTCCATCAACCATATCGGGTCTCATTATAAAGAAAAACTATCTTTTACTTTCTTTTGTTGTAGAAGATTTTTAACTACTTGTTTGGTTTGTGGTAATTTGTGATTTTTTTTTTTTTGTGGGGTTTGAGCACAAGGAATTGTACTGCAATACCCAATATTGCCAAACAAAAGCTTAAATCTCCATTAACCATATTGGGTCTCATTAAAAACATCTTTTTTTATGTCTCTCTCATAATGAACAACTCTTTTTTACCTCCTTTTGCAGTGCAAGATTTTATTATTTTAAGCTACTGGGGATTTGTGACTTTTGTTGGTATTGTGTTTGGGCATATGGATTCAATACACAGTTTTACCAAATAGAAGCTTAGATCTCCATTAACCATGTTGGGTCTCATTAAAAACATCTCTTTCAATTACAATTGATGATTGTTCAGGAAAGATGCTCAACAGATTAGATGGTCATGATCACGTGACAAAGGAGGATATGGTAGATATCCTAGGTGGACCACAATGACTACTAGTCCTTTGAATGTGTTCTGATGTCCTATGTGTAGACATCAACAACTGTTTGACCCATTTTCCATAGTTGCCTCCATAATTCTGGGGTCCCAGAAAATGGATCGTGCCCCTAATGTTTTTGAGACAGTTGTTCCATTGAAGAGGGGGCACAGACATATGGGTGGTGGGCTCATTTCTGTGCACTTATTGCTCTATCTTTAACAGTGCATGTTGTTTAGGATCCAAAGCCTAAATTGAAGCCCTAAAAGACCCTCACCTCCACCCCCACCCCAAACCATAAAAGAAAATAAAATAAAAATATTATTTACTTTTGAGATGATTCTTTCCCTTATAAAACATAGTTGGGATGATGCTTAAGCATTTCTGATAGATCAAATCAACTCCAATCTGGTTTGTTTTATAAGACTTCCAAATCAGAACCCACCAAATGGTGGTCTCAACTCTCAACATTATCTCATGGCTTGTGCACTCAAATTCTACATTTAGTTCAACTGTATTAGGCACTTGATTTTTGAGATTTTTTTTTTTGTTTCTTCCTTGACTTCCCACCGAGAAATTCATGGAAGATAATGTAGTTGGTCACTCAGCACCCCTCGTTTTGGATTGCCAAAACAATTCTATCTACAGAGTATTTTGCTTATTAGGTCATTAAACTCGTCTCAAGTTTTGAGCGAAGCTCCCTTGTAGAAACTTTTGATTTATACTTAAGAAACCTAACCATATTTATGGACATCACCTATGCTTGTAGGAGAGTTTTATAAATAGTGAAGAAGCTGCAAATTGTCACAAGTGAACTCTTCGCCGTGCCCATGAGTGCCATCCACTATGCTTTTAATACGCCTTCAGTGCATCATGAGTGTGTCTTGGCTGGGGCTATTTATGTATTTTGTAAGGGGGGATGCCAATGGCAATACTATAATTATGTAGTATGATTTTTCAGCATTTTAATGTTTCCTTTTGTCACTCTCCCAAAAGCTTAAATTACTCTTTGAGGGGAGATAGGTAGTCAAGTGTGTCAATACCATCTAAAAATTAAGCACGAGGTCCCCTCGACACAAACTTGTGTGTTTGTACTTGCCATCATTCTATGCAATACAAAGAGACTTTTTACTAATTTGTGTGCATTCTCTATTGCCTTTGTGTGTGTTATTGCTTGTTTTCGTAGGCTTATTTGACCCAATCGAGCATCGCACAGGGCCTCGCCGATTAACCCCGTGACGATTGGTATTAGAGCAAGAGCTCATTGCTAGCACAACCTAGACATCAAGGAGGAGATCGAGCATGGACTCTCCCCATTTAACGATGCACCCGCGGATGACACTGCCAAAGACAAAGCCCTGAAGGCTTGAGCACTAAAACCTAGCAAGCATGAGAAATCTACTAACAAGCACACAGTCATTGACTTGCATGTGCTACGGTGTGAATCCATTATAGGCGATATGCGAGATCAAGTAGACGAGCTCCATCAAAACATGGAAGTCATGGAGTGTGCGTTGGTGGAAGCTAAAGGCCGCCTGAGCGGGGTCGTGGAGGAGGTCCACGACGTACTCAATGGCATGCTCAAGGAAGTTTGCAGCACTGCGCACCAACAAGAAGGAAGCTCATCCAACTTGCACATCCAAGACAAACTTGATAGTCTTTAAGCCCAACTTGACGAAATGAGAAGCGAGTGTGCAGCATTAAAGAGGACCATATCCTCCCCAATGGCCATCTAGGCCCAAATAAATGAAATTAAAGAAGAATGGTTGCCATGAAGTCAAACTTGTGTACCTCCTCCAACATCTAAGCTCAACTAGATGAATTCAAGGTAAAGTGTGTAGTCCTAAAGAGAGTTGTTGCTAATCCACCCAACACCCCCACTATGCACACTCCTTTCCACATCAGGATTAGGGAGCCAACTCTTTGTCTTGAAACAGGCGATGCACGTGAGCTTGACAATTTCTTGTGGCAGATGAAACAATATATTGTAGCAGCCAACATCAATGAAGAGATGATCTAGGTATGCACAACTACAATGTATTTGATCGATGTTGCCATGTTGAGGTGGCACAAAAGATGTATTGACATTGAACAAGGTACGTGCACCATCAACACATGGGTTGATTTCAAGCAAGATTTGAAGAGACAGTTCTACCCAGAGAACGTGGAGTTCCTTGCTCGTTGAAGGATGAATCCCTCAAGCACGATGCCTCCCCCCACGACTACGTCAAGGAGTTCTCGTATCTTGCCTTGGAGATCACTGACATGTATGATAAACACTTGTTATTCAACTTCATGGATGGGCTACGACCATGGATGGAACTAAAGCTCCAACGAAGAGGTGTTCAAGACCTTGCAACCGCCATGGCAGTGGTCGAACAACTTAATGAAATAAGATTGTCGGATGATGAAGACGTCAAGCTTGCTAGCCCACACACCTCAAATTTGAATGGGGAAGACAGGCAACCAAACTCTCCTCCGAAAAAGTAGCCTTACCAACACCGACCACCAGAGTACCAGAAGGGGAAGTAGCCATAGGAAAAATGAAACTCTCACAACAGCAGATACCTAGGGAGACCAACCTGTCCTCCCATGTGCGACATTTGTGGGGAGGAGCACTTAACAAAGCATTGCCCAAAATGAGAGAAGCTAAATGCTCTTATTGCCAAACTTAGTGATGATGAACAGAGCGACAAGGAATGGAGTACCCAGGCACCAAGAGTGGGCGCCCATCAACTTTTCAATGCCATGATGAAAAAAGGGACTACCTCCAAGAAATCCACCTCAGTCAAGAAAGGGCTGAGATATGTTAACATAAACCTTGGCGGGAGGCCAACCAGAGCCCTAGTTGACAAAGGGGCCACTCACAACTTCATATCCATTGCAGAGGCCAAGAGACTTAACTTGGTAATTTCAAAGGAGCCAGGATGGCTCAAAGTTGTCAATACAAGTGCTAGACCAATCGAAGGCATGGCTCGCCAAGTGACACTTCAAGTCGGCACCCAAGATGGAGAGATTGATCTTTTCGTCATTCACATGGATGATTTTGATGTGGTCCTAGGCATGGACTTTATAATACAAGCAAAGGCAGCACCATCTCCACATCCTCGACACCATATTTATCCTAGATGATCGTTCATCTTGCATGGTTGCAATGACTGCACCAGCTGACAAGCCAAAGAAGCGCGTCTCAGCCCTACAACTTTTCCATGAAGAAGTCATGTCTGAAGCCAGTGACGAGTATGAAGCAGAAAAGATCCCCACTCTTGCAATCAATGCAAACAAGTCAGAGTATAGACGAGAGCGTAGCAGGAAGCGACCCGCCAAGCAAGTCATCCTCATCATTTCAGCAACAGCCACCATCACGTCTGCCTTCAACCATCAAGCTCAATAGAAGACCCAAGGCCGCCACCAACAATTATCGCACCTACTACTATGTCAATCGAGGAGAGAAAATGCAACCCAAAACTCTTAGGGTTCACACCCTTGCTTTGCCTCAAACCAATCACCATAGTAAACTTGTGAGGAATTGTCCTTAGGAAAACATCCATGGGAACCAATACCCCAAAAATCCAAACCATCCTTTTGACATAACCTTGGCCTTAACTTTTCCTACCCTAAAACTAGAACATCCGAAATCTTACCTTGAAGCAACCTAGAAGGGACTTTACTTGGGACTTAGCCATAGGTTTTCACAACACAATGAGCATCTTCAAGCCATCCACCCAACCCTATGCCCAGGCTTGGAAGAGAGAGAGTTCGTGAAACAGTCAAAGAATCCTCCTTTGTCAACAACAGATCCATGCAACAAGTAGATGCTAGTCTTCGAGGACGAAGACTTAATTGAGTGGGGGAGACTGTCACAAGTGAACTCTTCACCGCGCCCAAGAGTGCCATCCACCATGCCTGCAGCACACCTTCAACGCATCATGAGTGTGTCTTGGGTGGGGCTATCTATGTATTTTGTAAGGAGGGATGCCAATGGCAATACTATAATTATGTTGTATGATTTTTCAACATTTTGATGGTTCCTTTTGTCACTCCCCCAAAAGCTTAACTTACTCTTTAAGGGGAGGTAGGTATTCGAGTGTGCCAAGTGTAAAGGTTAAATACGAGATCCCCTCGACACAAACTTGTGTGTTTTTGCTTGCCATCATTCTATGCAATACAAAGAGCCTTTTTACTAATTCGTGTGCATTCTTTGTTGCCTTACGTGTGTTATTGCTTACTTTCGTAGGCTTACTCGACCCAATCAAGTGCCACATGAGGCCTCACTGACTAGCCCCGTGACTGACCTCACCATCGAACTCCAATAATTAATATTCAAGGTGGATATGCTTATTAGATGAGAGAAAGGGAGAGGGGAATAAATGAACTAAAATTTTGTAATGGTTGTCTTGATGTGAAACTAAGGCTATGTTTGGTACAATTGGTGTTTCCTGAAAAAAAAAAGTGTCACGTCTGCGCCAACTAGGCATGGGCGTTTATAAGGACTTGAACCATTGTTTGGTTCATTTGTTTATCAAAAAAAAAATGCCAAAAACATTGTTGCCTCAACTTTGATGAAAAAGCTTTGATTTTTGTGCATCTAAGCGTTTGGGGGAGCTTCAAATTCTTGCTTCCCCCAATTGTTGGGCGTTTCGTGAAATGCCAAACTTACCTAGCGCCAATGTGTCAGCCGAGCTGGCTGAAGTTTGAGTTGATCCTATGTATCTAGGCCACCAAAGAGCAACAAAAAAGTAACCCTAATAGGCTAGTATCTGCTCGAAGGCAGCTCAACTGCATACAACCACTGCAAGTATCTGTTCAAAGGCAATCCATCATCTTCTGTACAAGAGGTTCAGCAATCGGGAAAAAAAAAATTGTTGACGTGCCGTTTGACACCGGTAAGTCCTTTGTTCTTGCTATTCTTTTAGGGAAATTTGCCAATAACTCTCAATTGTTTTGTAGGTTTAGCCCTAAATTTGTTACTAAAGCACAACCAGAATCTTCCTCTCTACAGGAGGTTCGACGACTAGAAAAAAATCACCGCTGATCCGTCCGACACTGGTTGCCCCATCCGATCAATAAGCCTTTATTCCTTGAATTTTTTTTCAGAAAACAAAGCCAATAACTCCCTTTTTTTGCAGGTTTCGCGCTAGATCTGCTACCAGAGCAAAACCAATCCCATTTGAACTTTCATCCAATAAAACTTCTGATTTTTATAAGTCTTCTTGACATAAGCTTAAACATCTTAAGTAAAAACTCCACTTTCAAAGTTTATTTTCAAGGTAAAAATAAATATTTTTTTATATAATAATTTTTATCAAACAAATATTTTACCAACAAAATATTTTTCTTAAATCCAAAAACAAAAGAAAGTAACATACAATGAATGAGATAAGGTTAAGAGAAAAAAATGGATAATTTGCATATAATATACATCAATAAATATCGACTTCACACTTTGAGGACCTATACCACACATTTTGACAGTTAGATGTGGTTTGCATCATAGATCCACCATTGGATCTGAAAATTAGCCATTGCATGTAAGTATGGGTAATTTAGACCATTGGATCAACTAATGACTCCTATACATCCAAGTGAAAAGTGTCACAACAAAACACCCATATGGTTGTTTCTTGAAACGTGCCACCAAACAGCCAACCCATGAGAAAATGTTTATTTCTGCTAAGTTGTAAAGTAGTTTTATAAGCTATTTCTTTTTTCTTTTTTTTTTTTTGCTTCATGGGTCTACACAACAGGGGGTAGCCCATCCCCTTTCCCTTAAACCCCCCCACCCCCACCCCCTGGTGGCAGTGGGATTTGATCCCAGGTCTCTACTCCAACAAATCAGAGAACCTACCAACTGAGCCACCATCAGTTGGAGTTTTATAGGCTATTTCTTGACATGCTCAAAACAAGTCCAACCAAATCACCCCTCATTTGATGAAATCATGCATACTAGAAGATCTCCATTTGGCATTATATGAGATGCAAGGAAGTTCTTATATTTGGGGCATGGCTGCTGCAGATTAGAGAGTAAAATGGTAAGATCGTTTTTACTGCCAACCAAAATAAAAAGTAAAATGGTAAAATGGGTGTGGATGAATTTACTAATTAAGGCAATGGTCAAAGGCTTTCTATTCTGTTACCAAAGGTCTTGGAACGTTGGTTGTCAAGTAAAAACTATTTATCTAAAAACTAAAATTTACCACATGGAAAAGTGGGTCATTTGGAGAAGCACATGAATCCATTTAAGATTGTCTCCTCAATCAAGAAGACATCAAACCCATCTCTGAAATGGCTTAACTGAATGACTTATTGCTTTGCCATGTAGTGGATAATATAGTAAAAACAATATAATTATGTTGATATATCAGTTGTCTTTTTGCTTTCAAAAACAGAGCCAACCATATTGCCAAACACCACTTAGAGATATGATAATCAAATAAACAGTCAATGTGCCATTAAAGGATCTTACAACCAAGGTCCAAAATATCGATATGCCCGATACGTCGGTAGAGGCGTACCAGGCAGTATCAGTAGTTTTTTTTCTTTCAAATCCGGTTCAGAAGGGCCGGTTTAAGGTCCATCCACCCCTTGAACCAGTCAAAACCCTGATACACCCTCTGTAGGGGCATATTTGAGAAGCTCCCAATACGAGCCAATACGTATCAATACTTTCAACCTTGCTCACAACCTGCTGAATAACTTATTCATTAAAAAACAAATTAATAAGCCATTTAGTTCAGCCACTTTAAGCTATTATGAAACTGCCCCCTCTAAGTCAATTTATAATAAAATGTTAGGACAAATACCTGGATTACAATGTTATAGAAATTTTAATTGTAAAAAAGGTATAAAGATAAAGAATTGAGTCTAGGCTATCACATGCCCGATATTGTGCAAATCCTGTTTGTGAATATTACAAAGAGAAGAAAAGAAGCTGCATCAAACTTATTATAAAATACCAACATTTTAACTTGGGCATTTGTATTTATACTAAAAGGAATATAATATACATACAACACTCAATTCTATAGAGAAAATTAATAGTATTAGAGGCTATAAATTAAGCATTGTTGAGTGATGGTAGTTGTGCCATTTTCAATTTGGGGGGGGAGAGAGGCACGTGTGATGTATTTGGCTAAAATAAGGTTGTTAATTGACTTCTTAATTACATGATTTTCCGTATACATGAATGCTGCTTATCTTCAACCATCTGTTGACATACCCAGAAAGTTTTTAGGGCTTAAGCCGCCTCTGTATATTATAATATTAATATATCACAAATAGGAGCTATTAAAAATGGAACAAGTGTTAGCTGGCTTTAATACTCTGCAGCAATGTCAACAACCCATTTGATTTTTTTAATAAAATAGCTAGATAAAGTATTAGAGGTTATTAAGCAATGTATTTGTTTGATTTAATGATCCTAGATAAACTATTAGAGGCTATATACTAATAAATTATCAAACTGTCCATAGTCAGTAATGTCTCTAACTGTCTCTAATTAACTATTTAATGCTCTTGATTAAGATCTATCCTTTGGTTGTCTTATAATCTGGGAAATCTTCCAATTTGGGTCCTCTCATTAGTCCATTTGGGCAACTTGCCTTATGAACACCTTCTAATTTAAGACCAAAAATCAACTCAGTATGAGTATATCCTAATTAATTCAGTGGTGATTATTCAAACCCATTTCATACTTTTGAGCACATGACAAAAGCAATAGGTCAGAAAATTATCACATGCTATATCATGAAATCAATTAGTCTTGGAGGTCCCCTCCTACCTCTTGGATTTGAGCATTTGATTCTGATTTAGGGAAGCCTATTTTGATTTTGTTTATTATAAAAACCAAGAGGGCACACCCAGTAAAAATTTACAAAAGGTGCCCCTATCTGTAATAAATTTAGCCTGGTGATATTCGTAGGGGTGCTCTTGTCCATTCAAGGAACTTACATATATATGGACTATAATAGCTAGAGGCATGCCCTAGTTATCAAAAGGAAGAAGTGGGGATGTGCCCAAATCATCACCTGAACATTTTCTCTTCTCATCAGTCCGGGCTTGGCCCAGTTGTAGGTTGGATCCAGGCCCATCACCAGGGAAACAAAAGAATTAAAAAGGAAGAGAGAAAACCCACTGACCTGGTTTTTGATTTACGAGTTAAATCAAGGGGTGGACAGAAAATTCAATAAAAGTGGCACCAGATGAAGTGACACATGGAGATTTTCTATCAACACAAACCTGCCAATTGATTCTCTTTTACGAGATCAATTAAACCATATGTCAGCCTGATCTGATGATTTAAGCATCTCATAAATGGACCCTTGTTGAAAACTACTTATCAACCATATCTAGCCGTCCAAAGATTTTAAAAGAAGAAAAAAAAAGGGGGGGGGGGGTAGGGGAGAAGAGAAGAAAAGATGAAAGATACAACTTGTTTGCTTGCTCAGACCATCAAATTGTGCTAATTCTTTCTCCAGAGAATCTTCAGTATGGGGCTCAAAATTCCAGATTTTCAGAAAAAGATGAGGTGCAGTTGTTCACTCTCATCCCTTGAATGCAATAGGTCCCAGATGCTAAAATTGCCAGCCCATGTCTACATTTAAAATGGCATGGGCCCTTGCTCCAATAAGGGCTCTCTCACATGAAGAGATGCTGCCCACCATTGATTTGGAATCAGAAGGGGGCAACACCCATATAAGATGCCCCACTTGGGTTCAAATGGATTCCAATCCTAGTGTCCAAATCTGCTGCATCATGTGAGAAGACCCCCATTGACTCCAAACCCTTAGATGATTCTTTAGTTTTGTGGATAAGCACATAAAGCGACCTTTCTAGTAGAATGTATTTATTTATTTCTAGGGATTTAATAATGGGAATTGTATCCCTTTATTGTGATAGAATAATAGACAATTGATGGGTTGTTAGAGAGCATGGTTGTTAGCTGGTTGCTTTCACCAGGGGCCAGTGCATGTGAGTTTGATCTATTTTACTCAAAATCATCCTCCAATGGAAATTCATGACTTCATATGGGCTACTGGGTCACACTGCTCAATGAAACAAACCCAACACAATATACCTTGAAAAACAACACCAACCCAAGTTTCTATACAGATGTAGGTCTTCAAAATTATATCTATAGCTAATGCAACAAATATTATATTCTGCTTTTTTATATCTTTTTTTTTTCTTCCACTTGTTTGTACTTATCATCAGAAATAGTCCTTTTATGGAAAGTATTTGGTGAAAAACCGTTTCTTTCAAACAGGGTAGTATGGGTATTTTGAGGGTCAAGATGGACCAAAACGGCAATAAGTAGTTATTGAAAAAGCTCTTATAAATAAGCTCAATCTTTTGGCTTCTTCAAAATGGACTTATTTTCTGGAATAATCACTTATTCGGCCTTTTTCCCAAATGCACATAAGTGCTTATTTCACTTATTTATCTTTTGATATACAAATCACATATAACAACATTAATCAAATTTTTAATATATAAATCACATATAATCAAATTGAATTTCAAAATGCATGGAGAGATGTTTTAGATATAAGACTGAATGCCGTGTTCTAAACTAGATTTACGAGTTTTGTAATTTGTTTGGCCCAATTTCTTACCAGGAGTGGCACAAAGCCGTGCATTCTAACTATCTATATAAATGCATCCCCCACCATACATCTGGAATAAGTGTGAGCCTTTGTGATGAAACCAGGTTGGTCTATGGGCTGTTGACAAAGGCCCATGTGATAAAGGGATTTCCAACTAGAGAATACTTGGAAATAATTCTCTACAAGAATTGTGGGCTTTATTATGGGCTTATAACTCTCTAGTCCAGCTTCTGGACTGGCATCAGCCCTTTGGCAGAAAAATGGAATGTAAAATGGGTCACAATTTTACCGGTTAACTGGCCGGCTGGTTCATTCTCTGACTGTGAAAATTGAAAAAACCATTAATTAACCAGGACCCAGAAAGGTTACCCGGTTACTAGGTCACCAGTCAACCGTATGGTCCAGTCCGATTCTGACAACACGCATTTGTCATAGTTGATAGACCGAGTCATAGAATCATCTGGAGTGGAATAGACATGTCATATCTCATATGGGCCTGGTTGACCTGACAGACTCGAACAGACAACCCTCTGTTAAGACGGGTCTTGGGCCTCTTGGTCCGGGGTCTAATATTTAGGGCCCAATAATAACGGTAAGCCTTAGGTTCACCTTGTCTCAAATTGATAAGGACCCTCCACGTGGCAGAAATATGGGGATTTGGACCAAGTTCTAACCCATTTCCTTTTTGGGTTGGAAGTTGGAACACCAAATCCGATAGAAACCCGACCCATTGACAGGATCCAACAACAATTCAATCCAGACATTTCTCATTTCAATTTTCAAATATGCGAAAAGTAACCCATTTCCCATCACCTGAGGCAGAGACCCAACCCCATACAAATTGACCCAACAATGTTTCACTGGACCCCAAACGGACCTCTTTATGGGCCATTAGTGGTGGGCCCCCAACCAACCAGACTGCCTCAGCACCAAACATCCTCTCTCACGGTACGAAGCCTCATCTCTCCCATAACAAGGGAGTTCGAAACTGACAACCAAACACCACACAGTCACAGATAGACAGATAGCCGGAGAGAGAGAGAGAGAGAGAGAGAGAGAGTTGAGCAATGTCCACTGCAACCATACCTCCAACAGCTCTTTCCTCTGCTTTCAAACAAGTCTGTGCACGAAGATTCAGCTTGTTTACGGGAACTTCGAACCATCTTAAATGCCGGGGACGCTGGAGAAATCTCACGGTGAAGATGTCTGCGGTATCAGACCCACTTGAAGTCTGCGTCAAAGCTTCAATTACCACCCCTGGAAGGCTCGGAGACTGTACTGATTCTCTTCTACTTTTCATTTACCCTTTTCTTTGTGGTTTCATGGGTAGTTGCTTGATGTGTTTTGTGGGTAATGTGGTTTATGGCTTCTGTCTCCGAATTCATAGTTTATGGATTCGTTCGCTTTATTTGTTTACTTGGGAATGTCTCTGTGCTTAGTGGACATTACGTGTTTCGCATATTAAGATTCTGAAAGACTCTCTTTTTCATGGTACTGTAGATACGCAATTTTGGGATTCCACCAATTGCTTCTGATTGGGAATTGGGTCTTTGGTACTGTTACTGTAATCTATGTTTTTTTTGTGTTGATTAATGTTATAATTAGGTTTCATAACCGTTTGCTTGATTATTAAAATTGATTTAAAACACGGGGAGATTAAGCTCATGTGGATATTGATTAGTGAGAAACTTAATTTAGGATCAGAATTAGGCATCCATTTATAGACCCAAATGGATATGCGGATGAATCCTTAGATGGACTTCCGAATTGAAGCTGTGGAGATTCCAATAATTTTTTTTCCAGTTTCAATGGTAACAGAAGTGGAATTCTTTGAAACCTTTTTTTTTTATTTTTTGGCTCAAAGTAGAGAGTAAAAAAAGAAACATGAACAAAACATACGAAAATATTTAGAAGAAATAAGAGATGAAAATAAGAAGTGAACTGATGTCCAGAAAGAAATAGGCTGGCTACCTCATATTAATTTTGTTTTAAAAATATCAGGATTTTTATTTATTTGTTTTGAGTGGGTTGCTTACTTAGTAACTATTGTAGTCTTCTTTGGTAGCGTATCTAATACTGGTTAGAAAATATTAAGATTATTTCTCCTATATTTTACATTCCTCTCAACTATATTTCTTGCTATACATGCTTTACATGGAGTACCTTCTTCTTTACTTCCTCTGCAAAATTCAGCAAGTTTGCAATATTTTATAATTCAGCAATCAAATATGAAGAGCAGTGTGAGAAGAAAGAAGATATTCAAGAATGGAAATAGATTGTCAGGAAATAAAATTAGAAAATAGAAAAAGAGAATAAATGAAGATATTGAAGGGATTATTACTATTACAAAGAGTGGAGGTTATGGGAGCTAGCTTCAACAATCGCAATTCACTAAAGTAAACTTTTCTGTTTTGATTCAAATCCGGAAAGTCCACTTATGGTTCTATGCTTTTTTTTTCTCTTATGGTTTCCTTCCCTTTTTCCATGTCTGCAATATTGACACCATTTTATTTGGCAGGTCCATTCTCACAAAGAGTTTTGCTAACTCTTGAGGAAAAGCATCTTCTCTATGACATGAAGTTGGTAGATTTGGCTAACAAGCCAGAATGGTAATTCTCTAAGGGGCCATTTGATAACGGCTGAGTTTGCTGAATTGGATGAATTATTGCTTTGTCTTTAGTGGACAAAATAATTAAATAATAAAAGCATTCTAGGGTATGGTAATCTACCCAACTTCATATTTAGCCATTTAAGGAGCACACAACTGCCTTAAAAACTTTTTCACTAAAAGATAAAGGAATAAGCTTTTCGGTTCAGTCACTTCAGGTGTTATCAAGTGGACCCTAAATATATTTGCCTGATACTCATGGATGTGGAAAAAGTCATTTTCTGTACAGGGAAAAGAAAGAAAGAAAGCAATAACTTTTATGTTTACTTCTTACATTTTGTCCACTTTTTGGTTTCTGCTGTAGGTTTTTGGAAGTCAGTCCAGAAGGTAAAGTTCCTATAATCAAACTTGATCAGAAGTGGGTCACAGATTCAGATGTTATCACCCAATCATTGGAAGAGAAATTTCCTGAACCACCTTTGGGAAGTCCACCTGAGAAGTCTTCCGTGTATGTATATCTACTTTTGGTTATATATATGGTCATCTATGATATAGTCTTTCCAAGAGAAAACTCCAAGGAATGGGATTATCCAATTTGTTGTCCTTTCCATAATTATAAATTGTCTCGAGCAGCAGTGCTCTTGGTATGCCAAGTTCCCAATTGCTACTTTGTTTCCATTGTCCTATAACACTCTTTGGCCTTGACCATCTCTATGAAAGGCTTGAGATGAGATGTACAAGGTTTTATGACTTTGTATGGGGCCAGAGGGGCTGATACATAATCTTCTCTGGCCTTGATTTCTTGTTCAGTGTACACTGTTCCTAGATGCACCTTGGATGGAAAACATGTAATAGTGAGTATTGCAACTTATGCCCAAAATGTCTACCTCAAGCATCGAAAGAAAAACAGAGTATAAGGAACCAGAGGTATGAATATTGGATAGGCAAGTTTTTCGGATTTTAGTGTCTATTGCACAACACATATGTTGCCCCAGAGCTCAGTTGTTTATTAAAGCAATTGTTAGTTATTACCATATTAAACTGATTTCTATAATCTATTCTTTAACATGACAAAAGAGTCACATTTATAGAGGGAAATAAATTAGTACTTAAATTTTTTTAACTCAACGACTTTTTTTACAAAAGGAAAAGAATGTACAAGATGGGCAATAAGACATCACCTGAAAGAAATAGATTCAGTGTACAATGTTCATGATTTTGTAACGTTTTCATTTTATCATTGTTGACTGTTCTTATCAACTTAACCACAAGTATTTAACATTTAGCTTAAAGATTTTGACAACCTTCATCCGCATCAATACTATACCCCAGGTGTTATTGGACAGGAATTTATGTTGTATCCTTCCATTGTTTCCACTTGCAGGGGATCAAAGATATTTTCCATTTTTATCGGTTTCCTTAAAAGCAAAGATCCCAGTGATGGAACAGAGCAAGCATTGCTTAGCGAGCTAACTTCCTTTAATGAGTATATCAAAGAAAATGTGAGCATTTCAATCTTTTATGCTCCCAGTGCATTCTTTTACTGTGAGATATAATTAAATCTTTATCTATTTCAACAAGAAAGAAATAAATCACATCTATTTTTAAATTTAGATTTTCCCTCAGTATATGTCACCTGCCATGTCTCAGAGTCCACTAGATACCAATGAAATATTTAAAAAATTTCAAAAAGAAAAGGTCTTCCACTTGCATAATCTTACTTTTGATTGTTTACATGTTGCAATTTGAGCATTCTGAGATGTTCATTTTCAACCATTAACATGATTGTGAGAATAAATAGGTAGATTTCCTTTTTTTTTTTTTGAGGTTTGTTCAGGTAGGCAAGTATGATACTAGGAGGACAAACAATGTGAAGACCAAATACTGAAGGTGGTTTTCCCCAACATATACAAAATGGTGACAAACAAGGGAACCATAGTTCAGGAAATCTATGAAGTTCATTCCAGCTACGTAATATGGGCCCCTTGATTAACTAACGAGTAATGTCATTGGTTGGGAGGCTGATCAGCAAATTTCCTTGTTTGTATTCAACAAAGCAAAATTGCAGTAGGCTGGAAGGATAAAAGGATTTTGGGCTTAACTTAAATGGGCTTTTCTCGGTTAAATCCTTCTATGAATACACTTGTTACACATGGCCAACACCCCATTCCCTTGGTGATGGATCTGTTCCCCTTACCAATGTTTTAAAAGGCATGAAAGGTGTACGCCTGGAGGCGCCTCCAGGCGAGGCTCCCCCAAAACGCCCTGAGGCATATGCCAGAAGCGCTGACACCTCTGAGGTGTACGCCTCAGGTGCAAGAGGCATATGCCTTATATGCTTTTTTCATGAGGCATGCTAGAGGTGTACACCTCATGCACCTCTCGCACACCCCATGTAAAAAAGATAGAAAAAACAAAGAAAAAAGAAAAAAAAAGGAAAGGAAAGGAAAGAAAGGGAAGGGAAGGGAAGGGAAAGAAAAGGAAAGGAAAATGAAGGAAAGAAAAGGGGAAAGAAAGTGGGCTGGAGACTAAGCCCCCGGACCCCTTTGGCTGGGGGGGCTTCGCGCCCCCCCCCCCCCTTTTACCTAGTGATATGCATCTTTANCCCCCCCCCTTTTACCTAGTGATATGCATCTTTATTCTTCTTAATATAAAAGATTTTATTAAAAATAAAGAAAAATGAGATCCTCCTTCCTCTTCTCCCTCCTTCTTCCTCCTCATCACCCTCCTCTTATGTTCTGAACTATGCCTCACACCTCTAGGTAGTGGAACGCCTCGCGTCACACCTCCGTGTTTTAAAACATTGCCCCTTACATCCCAACAAAAATTTGCTTCTTAGTGCAGACAGTGTATATGTACAACTTCTTAATAATAGACCAAGTTATGTCAAGAGGTTGAGACCAGGGACATATATTGTGCTTTGTGACACTCTTGGAATCAGTCCCACACTTGCCAATTTGCAGTTTCTCTTCAAGGCTATGTTTGGTTTGATAGCAAGTAAGAGAGAGAAATATTCAAGAAGTTTCTCTCTCATTTTCTGCCAAACCAAGCATAGCCTAAAGGTACGGAATCATTTTATTTAGGTAACTGTTTAGAAGCCAAATAGGTAGTACCAGAAACCTTGTCTGGTTTAATTGATTCATGACCTGTTAAGCAACTTAACAAACAAGATAAAATTCTTTTGGATCAATTACCATTTTCTATATGTTGGTTTCTCTGAAGAGAAAGGAATAGCAGAATTTCAAAAGGAAGAGAAGTGAAGAAAATGCTAGCATTGGAAGGGTGGAGTGCACTAATGGAAGGAGATTCTTATATAATTCTTGGCTAGCCTGTAAAGAACGTTAAGGGTTCATAGCAGTATAGAAATGAATTCTGAGATATAAAAACAGAAAATGGAGAGGGGCCTTGGAATCGCATATAGGTGGACCCCAAGATCAGTCAATAGTATGACCAATGAACTTGCAAGACACAGAGTGGGTAGGGAGCAGTTGCTTTGGGGGAGTGGTTCTCCAAAATAGGAATCTGTAATATAAGAAAAGAAAGATAGGATGGGCAGCAGGGATCGGCCCATTGTTTAGGCCTTAGGGAAGTTTTGGTTTATCCCTTTACAAAATTATTTACATGTTAATTAATTTTGTTAGTGATCAAAAGAAGGGTGGAATGCTTCAATATTAGCATATTTTGAAAGATTTAACTCTTCTCGTTTTATTGATGACTGGGAAAAATAATACTTGTAAATCTCAGTCAGGTATGGAGTTGTAAATTTTGTACATGAGCTGATCTGTGTATACTTTCAATCATTTGTTCAATTCTTTTGATAATAATATAATAAAATCAAAAATTACTTTATCATTCAAAAATCACCTTCACACTATTTTCAAAGATGTATCACATGATTGATTGATTGTTTAGGAGTTTTTTCTTTTAATTGGTAACTAGATGATTACCTAGGAGATTATATATTTTATGAGAAACTGAGCACATTTGATGTTGTGAAATTGGAAGATTTTAACCATTAATTAGATTTTCAGGACTTACGGAATTTGTTATTGTTAAGTAAGTGATGAAATTCTTTCAATTTCCAGCATATTTGTCAATCATATTTATGATCCGTTCACATATATAGGGTCGGCTGTATGCTGTTTCACGATATCCATTCACATATATGGGGTTGGCTACATGCTGTTTCACCAATCTGTACTATTTAAAACCATATCCATTCCATTTGTCAATCATATTTATGATATCTAAAAGTGGTTGCTCCAAAACATTCCTTTTATGGATAGTTATAACTTCAGACTAGTATGTTCTTTTAACTCTTCATTGTACCGATGAAATTATGCAAGTTTGTTCTTTGTTACTATGTTGTCTACACAAGAATGTGTCATAAGTCATCTTTAATAGTATTTCTAACTCTTCTACATGCTTCAACTTCTTTTATTCTAATTAAGGGTCTGTAATAACTCCAGACTAGTTTGTTCTTTTAACTCTTCATTGTACTGATGAAATTAGAGATTCTAGAAGATAAGGGCAACCTTTTGCCCTTAATATCAATAAAAAGTAATATTTTTACATAATAATCAAAATGGGATAACTTTTATTAGAAAAATATCAAAAAAGGGCAGTCGCTCGTCTTCCTCCTCTGCCTCTGTATTCACCCGCTTCGACGGCGCAGGAGTGGGCAGAGGAGGCATTCTGCCTCTGTATCCAGCTCTAAAGAACTGCACATCTCAGCTTCCATTAACGTTGAAATGGAAATACCCATCCATCGTGGCTATACCCCACTCTATCTTGCACACTTGAAGAAGAAACCCACTCTATCTTGCGCACCTGAAGAAGAAACCCAGAATACATTGATGGACTAGGATGTGCTACGTGGATGATGAGACCAAAGGAGTGCTCAGGAGCTCATTCAGTCAGCCCATCTCAAAGGAGTAGTGCAAATTGCAGCCGGCGGGGGTAAGGTTTGTGCTATTCGTTCACATGGTGGCGGAATTGCAGTGGTGGATGTTGTTGCCAGACCACCGCAATTGTGGGTTGTGGATCCACCACCAGCATTGCAAGCTGTTGCTGTTCATATCTTGCCGAGGATGACAAGGCCGGTACCATGACTGCTGTAACCAACATCATCGCCAGCGGTGGGGGACAATCCTTTTTCTGGGGAAAGGCCTCTTTTTTCTTTATTTTTTTGGTTGGAAATTGAACCCAGCAGAACTAGCGACGTTGGAGGAAGTACCGGCGTACACTGTCTTCCCGATTGGATTCGCTGCAATTCCCACAGCGACAAGTACCAGCGTACCACATTGTCTGCATCTGAAGCACAGATCTGTAAACTGTAGGCCATCACCGTGAGGAGGTCCGTGAACCTGAAGTTTACGATCGTCTTTCTCTGCATCTGGTACATGATTGTCAAGGAAGAGGATTTACACAGTTTTGGTTGATAGGGTGGTAGGCCATCGCCGGAGGACTTACACAATGGCAGAGGAAGACGATGAACAGTGACACTGCCTTTATTTGATATTTTCCCAAAAAAAATACTCCTTTTTGGTTATTATATAAAAATAGTATTTTTTATTGATATTCAGGGCAAAAG
This sequence comes from Nelumbo nucifera, assembly GCF_000365185.1. The sequence continues at coordinate 2,164,131 of NW_010729164.1, forward strand.
GTTGCCCTTATATGCTATTATCCCATGAAATTATGCAAGTTTGCTCTTTGTTACTACATTGGCTACACAAGAATGTGTCATAACTCTTCTTTAATAGTATTTCTAAATTCTAACTATTCTACATTCTTTTATTCCAATTAAGGGTCCGTTTATCAATGGCAAAGAAATCTCTGCAGTCGACTTGTCCCTTGGACCAAAGCTTTACCATTTAGAGATTGCTTTGGGACACTATAAGAATTGGTCAGTTCCAGATTCACTACCATACTTGAAGTCTTATATGAAGGTATGCCAACCATGGTAGATATGCTAATGCTCATCATGAAGATTAATTTTGCATCATGAATACCAGAACTTTTTATTTCAGATTATTATCATGGTCTTTTTTACTTGCATGTTGCAATCACTAAAATGTTAAGTGAACCTTTGATCCCAGATATACCTGCTTTATTTGTATTATATCAAAATTTAGTCGTTTAGTTCTCATGTGCCTTTGCAAATGTATTTGGCCATGGATGTGTGCTATCCCTACTACCATGAATTTGAGGAAAATAAAAGAAAAAATAAAGGTTAAGGAAGTTTTTTTGGGGTATTACATATTACACACTACAAGGGGATTAAGAGGTGAGGACAGAGCAGGGTGCACGTGAGGTCCACTTACCTTACCCCTTAATCTCCCTGTAATCTGTAATATGTAATACCCAAAACAAAAGAATAGAATAATATTCTATAAAATTGATAAGAAAAGCATATTTTAAATTATTATGTTGTTCTAAATCATCAATCAAAGCCAAGAAGCTAAGGTTTATAAACAAAATAATACCCTGTAAATTCATCCTGTGAACTTTAAGAGTTAAAACTATATAATA
>NW_010729164.1:2165256-2230307 GCF_000365185.1 Nelumbo nucifera
CAACCAAATAGTCTATTACAAAAACTAAGATCTGGCATCAGATCCAAAAAGAATTTTCAGATGACTCAAAGTGGTCATCATCTCCATTAGGCAGGCAATAATACTCTTGCTCCAAATATCTATAGTATTGCTAACACCATATCATGTTATAATACCATACCCAAGCAAGCTTGTCTTTATAAAAAGTCATATCCACTCAAATATCTATTCTTACCGGTTAGTCTGTCATGGTCATCTCCTCAGATTCTCTAGGTTTCTAAGCTCAACCACAATTTCTTTTTCTGAAGTGCATATATGGAAGTCAATACTGGATGTGGATTTATATTTACCTTTCGTACAAATGGCCATAGTTGTTTGTGTGCACGTATTGTAGTGTTTTATCTGTTCCTCACAATGCCTCTACTGGTGTTCCAGACAATTTTCTCTATGGACTCTTTCGTGAAGACCCGGGCTTTGCCAGAGGATGTAATTGCTGGATGGCGTCCAAAAGTCATGGGTTAAACCACTCAGCTGATTTTTCAAGCAAAGGATTAGGGACTTATTTAACCTGAGACATCCAAAAAATGATACTGTCTACACTCTCGCCAAACCGGCATGTAGTTCAACATAGAGGTTGTAATCAGATTCTTCAGGCATATTGATTTTTTATCCATTTGTCCACAGAATTGCAGACCGACACTACATTTTTATCCATGTCATTTAATGTAAACTGTTTTCTTAGGCAACATACCTTAAATGGTAAGCACTGGCCTTGTTATGGAATAAGATGTACTCCATCTTTCATGTATTGAGATTTGGCAGATTTTTGTTTCACATTTAAATATACATTTCAGGACAGGTGAGCCTTTAACAGACATTATAAGATCTGTTTCACTCAATGGCGCCATCTAATCAGTAAACATCATGTATCTATGTTAAGGAAATCCTACGTTTTCTAAAGAAACAGAACATTGTGAATTTGTAATGGAATTCACGACCTTTACCCATTACATGATGCTAATACTTTGGTCCCCAGAGGCTTTGCCACAAAAGATGAAAACCAAGTAAGATTGGTCTTCTATTTTATTTTCTAGGATCATTTACTAAAACACCTTTTATAGTTATATGGATTTGCTAAAACCTATCTATAGTTTGTATTTTACTAAAACACCTCTTGTAGTTTGCAATTGATTTACTTAACTAACAATTCATTAGATAGTGTAAACTAACAGTTTTGACCCTAATTTCTATTTAAATAAATTTAATCAAAAGAAAATAAAAATACCAATTTTTCCCTTAATACGATAAGCAACCACTCTATTTGGTCAATTTTGTTTTTTGTATGAAATGTTAACTTAGGGGTATTTATGGAATAAACAATCATAGGTCATGCCCTTGAACATTTTTCACTAGGTGATAATATTACTATTTTTAGAAGTCAAAACAAACACTTCTTAGTGAAACGTCAATTAAGTAAATAGGTTACAAACTATAAGGATGTTTTTGTAAAATGAAAAATATAAGATAGATTTAAGTAAATCTTTAAAATTATAGGGAGTGTTCAAATAAATGACCTTATTTTCTATTATCATGCATTAAATTTACACACCTCCCATCAAATTTACTCAATTTTCCCTTTCCACCTACCATCAGTCTTATCTCGACATTGAAAATAAAATAAACACCAATTACTTTTACCACATCCCACCAAATCATCCAAGGATTGGGATATGCTCCTCACACACGGTGCCTCACGACTTTACAGGCACATCTCAACGTGAATTGGGATCATCTCCCATAAATAATAATACATAAAAATGGAAAATTATTTTTGGCATTGATGAAAAATCATCTTAAGTGATGTTTGGCATTGATGATGAAAAATCATCAAAATTTGTTGTTTGGATCATTTATGCCAAATAAACCGATTTTTGAGAAATCGACTTTGAATCTGTTTAGAAATTACTTTTTAATGGAGAAATATTTTTGTATTAGAGTTATAATTCAATGCAATGATGTTGGATGCCATGTCATCCTAAAAAATCAGAATCAGCTAGAAATTATAAAATCACCAAAAAAGTTCACTGAAAAGAACTGATTTCAATAAGAAATCAGTAAAATTTCAATAATCGACTTTTGATCGATTTCCTAATAATCAGTAAAACCCGCCAACCAAACGGAAATTTCAACATGATTCCGCTAACACTGACGTGGCTCCAACATGGCAGTGATTTTCAAGAAATCGTCGATGCCAAACATTACCTTAGTGATGAGATGTTGAATTGAAATAATTGCTCTGGGTTGGGAAGTTGCTCAAGGTTCATTGATTCATTCCAGTTCAAGTTTTCTACCAAGGATCTTGCCTGCAATCTCCATATAAATCTACTTTGTAACTGAGTTTGCTGAATAGGGTATTCGTGCCAACTTTCTCAATTTCAATAATTTTCTCCGAAACCAAGCGCTTTTGGTTCTATTTCTATCAGTGCAAACAAAATTTCAGAATTACACTGCTTCTCAGACAGCGTTTGAATCAATCAAAACTTAAATTAGGTTGAACGCTTGAATACACTCTCCAGGAAAAAACAAAATTGAGCATAAAAGACAAAATTGCATGATACTTACAAAACCTAGAAACAAGAAACTAGAGCTGCTCAAGTCACTAACAGGATGAAGCATGCGTATACATCTAATTCCTTCATAAATTTGCTTGGATGGGCAAGGAACAAAATCTTCCATTAGGCTTTTGAAAGGGCTTCTTGAAGGGTGAAGCAGTTGAAGTTGCTTAAAGGCCGAAGCAGATATTCAGTTCAGAAACCAAGCCTCTAAGAAAATTCTTCTCTAAAACAATTTCAAGTGTTTATTGAAACAATTTTCTCAATCTTTCAGCGGAGAGGGATGCTCTCTTATTGGTAGGCTCTAGAACAAGTGCATATCTGAAATCTGTAATTAAAAACACACAAAAAAGAGACCATCACATGAAATTAGTGTCTGGATTCAATGTTCAAACAGAGAGAGGAAAGTGCTGAAGAAACTTTTAGTTGCACCAGCAAAAGCCCAATAGTTGTCTTGAACCCTTTAAGACTTCAAAACCCTAACCAATAGGCAAGAAAACTTAAAATTTTAATCACCCTTCTCTTGCTTTCTTGGGACAAAGATAAGGGTTTCGAGCCCTATATTTTCTGAGTTTCGTATTTTTCTCATGAACATGTTGATTTTCTATGTTGTGATATGAAGTCTATATGATTGTCAGTTGCTATGGAACCTAGGGAATTACAAACTATGGCAAAGCCTGTCACAAATCAACCGAATCCCATACCATGAGCCAGAGCCACTACAGCCAAATTAGAATTCTACATATTAATCTTTATCCACCCGGTGACAACTCTGAGTTACCATGTGTTAACACAATTTTATGATCTGCTGCTACTATTTGAGACAGAAAATTCAACTCTTCTGAGATAGTAGATCTTTTTGGTAAGTATATACAAAGCTAAAAAACTTTTAGTAAAAAAAAATAAGATAGCAGACTCACCTTCAATGGCCTCCTTGTAATAACCAAGCATCTCCCGTGCTGTTCCTCTTCTTAAATAAGCTTTTACATTCTACAATAAATGAATAAATTGGCAAAAGATGCAAAAGACAATGTCAGTAATATATTATTATGCTCGCTTTCAAAGAAAATTTAATTTCATGAACACTATATATGTAATTATAGAACAAATGTTTTCCCTTCTTTTCCCTATCTTTCTTTCAAATCAAACACAGCTTCAAGAAACAATAAGACTTTTCATGGGATTTTTTGAGCTTCAACAAATGATATTCAAGTTATTTCATGTGGTCAATCCACCTTTTAGCCCACTGGATGTCAGCACCCACTCAGAAGCAGCAGCTCTTGGGTTCGACACAGGGCAATGATTAGATCTGGTCTGAGCATTCACCTATCAAAAGTAGTAGATTTATGTGTGGACACCTAGACCAAGGCCCCAAGCTCCAATTTGAAGACAGGCAAAAAACTGCTAGGGCTTAATTCAAAACATGGTTTCACAAGAAAAGATGCTAATAATTCAAAACTGCAAGGGCTTATTTCAAATATTTTCTTGTTTTTATGAAATATTTATGTGATTTAATATTTATCTATTAGCATGTGTTATTTGCCAAGAATTTTGGACATTGGCATATCAGGCACTTGCAGACACCTGGGTAGTTGGCACCCATGCTATGTAGCAGGTGTAACATTAAATAGCTACAAGAGATTTCTATTTTCAATTTTTAATAGCAAGTTTATCTTAATACTATCCAATGAAATGCTATTCAATCAAAGCCATGAAGGCAACTACCAAAGATATCAAAGCCATGTAGATCATCACATTCAAATACTCGCCCTTATATACCAACCAGAAATGGTCTTAGTCCTTGAACAACTTATTAATACATCTATCATGTTCACCATGCAAGGTTTGACAGTAGAGACTGACACGGCAGAATTGATCAGTAGACTTAACTCTATTTTACAGGTGGACTAACAAATACTAGTTTCCTAAACAAACAGCATGTTAATTCTGACACACTACCATAAACAGTTGCTAAACATCTTAGGCACTTGGATATCATAACTTATGAACTTGAGATCTCCTAAAGGTGAAGGGAAAACTTTCTAACGGGGTATGATTGGATTGTTGCCTCCACTACATGGCACTTATAGCCTATGCCATATTTCATTTGACCATTGTCCACAATACCACAACCATAAATTAACCCCACAAAGCAGCAACAATATTCTACCAAGGATGCAGGACTTTAGCTTCTTTTAGATGCATGTAATCCTAAAAGCACCCCTCTCAGGGTGCTGCTCAAAATTAAAGATCAATAATTCTTTCACTTGAAAAGATATGGTATGGAGATTAATTCACCAGTCCATTTAAGCTTGAAAACAAGTTGGACAGAAAAGTACTAACCATAAAGAAACCCACCTTTATGTATTAATAAATACAGTTCTAACTTCTAAAGTATCAAAAACCAAAAATTGAAGTATTAACCATAAAAGAATGCACCTTTTTATCAAGATTAATGGCTGTGCTGCAATCTGCCTCAGCTTGGTGATAGCTGTATGAACACCATGGAAATCATTAAGCAAAGATAATAACCTAAGAATCAAAGCAAGGAAAAAAAATAAAAATAAAAAAACTCAAGCTAAAATTATTAATACCTCCCAATTTCCAGATATGCAGCAGCCCTGTTACTGTAGTAGGTTGCATTTTTGCTACTAAGTTTGATTGCTTCTGTATAGAAGCTGATAGCCTTCTGCCACTGTTTATCTTTGAAAGCAGCATTGCCCTGAACATAGACATGACCAAAGCACTACGTAAACCAATTACTACAGACAAGAGAAAAGAAAAGCATGAGATTTTTTACACATCAGGGCAAGTATCTCAGAAGGTAATTACATAAAGAGCATCCCGGTGCAAAAGGCTCCTGCCAATGCTGGGCCTGTGGAGGGACAGAAGTATGCAGCATTACCCCTGAAGATACACAGAGAGGCTATTTCCAAGATCTGGGCCCTGATCACCCAGGTCACAATGGAAAAACCCAACCATGACTAACTACATACATAGTTATATCTCTGGCCAGGAGAAATTTGGCAGAGACTAACTACATAAAAATGCGAATAAAATATAACCAAAACGATACATGCATAAAAATCATGGCAATATAACCAGAACGGTACATGATAATACCATGAAAATATTATGGCATATATGAAACTAGAAAACAAAAGTTATCCAAAAACAGATGCATTCAAGAAAGCTACATAAAACAGCTACATGGCAATGTTTGCAATATGATGGAATTAAGATATCTCAAAGCAAAACACAATATACTTTAGATTCACCTTTTAAGGTAATTAAAGGGGAATTATCCATGTCATAACCATGAATATCCAAACTTATTGTCCAATAATATGTACCAAAAAGTTTAAAGTCAAAACTATATGCAATATGATGGAATTAAGATATCTCAAAGCAAAACACAATATACTTTAGATTCACCTTTTAAGGTATATAAAGGGGAATTATCCATGTCATAACCATGAATATCCAAACTTATTGTCCAATAATATGTACCAAAAAGTTTAAAGTCAAAACTATATGCAAAAGCTTGACGGAGTCAAGGAGGGAGACACCTCCACACCTTGGTGCATTAGTGGGGACTTTAATACTATTAGGTTCCCTTCAGAGAAAATTGGTTCAGCTAAAGGTGACCGGGGTATGAGAGGGTTTGTAAATTTTGTGCAGCAGTGGGGCCTGATGGATTTGACTCTTGCTGGTGCTAACCTTACCTGGACAAACGCCACTCCTACCTTGGTCAAACTGGATCGTTTCCTAATCTCTCCGAAGTGGGAGGAGAGCTTCCCCAACTTACTCCAATCTGCCCTCCCCAGATCTCTCTCAGATCATATGCCCCCTCTCTTAGATAGTGGACGGGTGCCTTGTGGCCATGGGTCCTTCAGGTTTGAACACATGCGGTTGAATGAGGAAGGCTTCCTTGAGCAGTTGCAGCGTTGGTAGGAAAGTATGAGCTTTACAGGTTCGGAAAGTCACATCTTCTACTAGAAATTGAAGGAGTTGAAACAAAAAATCAAAGTCTGGAACAAAGAAGTTTTCAAAGGAATAGAAGCTAAAAAGGCAGACTACTTACAACAAATTGTTGATCTTGATTTGGAGGATGAAAGGGGTCCTTTAAGTGAGGTGTGAGGATAACAGGAAAAAGAGGCTTCAGGCCAAGATAAACTATGATAAAATTACCTATCAAAAAGAGGTGAAATGGAGGCAGAGATCTTGGAGCTTATCGTTAAAAGAAGGTGATAACAACACAGCTTTGTTTCTCAAGATGGTCATGCCAAAGGCGCATTAACAGTATTAAGGCTTTAAAAGTTAATGGGCTGGTGCTGGAGGAGGAAAACCGGGTCAAAAATGCTATTGTGGAATGCTATTCTAATCTTCACAAAGAAAACAGGGCTAGAAGGCCAAGGCTTGATGGGCTGGACTTCAATAGAATTTCTAATGAGGCTTCTTCGGACCTGGAAAAGATGCCAGGCCCTGAAGGTTTCACAGTGAAGTTCTATAAGATGAGCTGGTCTTTTATCAAACAGGATCTCTTGTTGGTTTTTGAGGAATTCCACTCCAAGGCCACACTAGAAAGGTGTCTCAATTCTACTTTCATCATTCTAATCCCCAAGGAATGGACTTTAGAGTTGATGGACCTCAGACCTATTAGTCTCTTGGGAAGTGTCTATAAAATCCTTGCAAAAGTTTTATCTTCAAGGCTGAAAAGGGTGATGCGTCAGATTATCTCCCCTACCCAAGGAGCTTTGGTTGAGGGGCGACAAATTCTTGATGGTGTCCTCATTGCCAATGAATTGATTGACTCACGAAAGAGGGTAGATAATTCTCAAGGCGGATTTAGAAAAGGCTTTTGATCATGTTAGTTGGAGTTTCCTAGACTGCATGCTAAAGAGAATGAATTTTAGCTAAAAATGGAGGAGTTAGATCAAGGTATGTGTTACTACTCCCACCTTTTCCATCCTTCTCAAGGGTGTCTCTTATGGGAAGTTCCAAAATTCAAGAGGGTTAAGGCAAGGGGATCCCCTGTCCCCTTTCCTTTTCAACATAATTATGTAAGCTCTAAGCAAGCTCGCTTATCGGGCAGCGGATGGAGGCTTTAGTCAAGGGTTTAAAGTTGGGGTGGGTAGAGATCAAATCCCCTTGCTCCAGTTTGCTGATGATACCATCTTCTTTCTTGACTCTTCAGCCGATCAATTGATTTCTCTAGGCTTCATTCTAAGATGATTCTAAGCTGTCTCAGGCCTCAAGATTAACCTCTCCAAGATGAACTAATGAAGACAGGAGAAGGGCTACCTGAGCCCACTTTGGCTAACATCCTAGGCTGCGAGGAAGGGAAGCTACCCTCCACCTATCTTGGCCTACCTCTGGGTGCTAGGTGCATCTCTAAGAAGATCTGGGACCATATTATTGAAAGATTTGACAAGAAATTATCTTTGTGAAAATTTAAATACCTTTCAAAAGGAGGTAAGCTCACCTTAATCCAGAGCGTTCTATCCTCACTCCCTATCCATTATCTGTCTTTATTCCAAATGCCTACAAGTGTTGCAAGAATTTTAGAGAAGAAAATGAGGGTCTTTCTGTGGGCAGGATGAAGGAACAATTCTAAATTCAATCTGGTGAACTGGAAATCTGTGTGCCAGCCTAGAAAAATTGGAGGCCTTGGCATGAAATATACCAAACTGGTGAATAAGGCTCATCTGGGTAAATGGTGTTGGAGATTCAGCAAGGACAGATACAGGTCTCCCTGTTTTCTTGAGGGGCATCAGGTGCAAGGTTGGTAAAGGTAATCACCTAAAATTCTGGCATGACCGGTGGTGCAGGAATCAGGCTCTACAGGAGAGATTTCCTTCTCTTTTTGAGATTGCACTTGATAAGGATGCTGTGGTTGAATAGACCTGTTCATGGGCCGGGTAGCCCGACGGGCCGGGCCCAATGTTTTAGGCCTGAGCCCAACTTGATAATGTATTTATATAACAAAAATATATTTTATATAATAAAATATATATAATATATTTTTTTCTTTATTATTCTTATCTTTTTTCAAGTAATAGTGAGATCTTTCATTATTTTTTAGGTTTTGAGGTCTTTTAATATAAATAAAACAGTTTTTTATTGAATAAAAAAGGAAAAAAAATCTTTTTCCAATTTTCTGGCCGGGCTTGGGCTCAAGACCGCCCGCTGGTTGGGCTGGGCTCGGGCACAGTTTTTTATTGAAGAATGCTTTGACTCTGAATGGGGAGGTTGTTTGGGGTCCCACTTTTCAAAGAAATCTCAATGATTGGGAAAACAGCCCACTGACTGAGCTGTTAAGCCCTCATTCAAAGCATCCTGCCTAATCCTCAGACTGAAGATGAAAGATTCCGATCTTGGAGCTCCCCGGGCAAGTTTTCCTCTCAGTCCTACAACAACTTGATGTCATGGGAGGACATTGATTTCCCTTGGGCCTTGATCTGGAATTCCTATGTCCCATCCAAGGTTTCCTTCCTGGTTTGGATTGCAGCGCTGGGTGAATGTCTAACCACTGATCGGCTGCTCAGAAGGGGGATGCTTCCTTCAAACATCCTATGCCCCTTGTGCAATGAGACTTCTGAATCCTCCAATCATCTTTTCATCCATTGCAGTTTTTCTTCCCAACTGTGGGAAATGGCTTTATCCTGCTTTGGAGTTCAGTCATGCTTACCTGAATCAGCTCTTCAACTTCTGAAAGGGTGGTCCCTCAAGGCACTGAACACCAGGGGCAAATTGCTTTGGAGGATCTTTACATCTGCCATCATATGGGCCCTCTGGAAGGAAAGGAACAGCTGAATCTTTGATAACAATTTTGCTAATGTAGTTTCAATAAAAAACAAGATTGTAGGCTTTTTGTGCTCTTGGTTAAGTGTACAAAGGGCATTCAAGGGTGTGCAGCTTTTCTCATTTTTGCAAGCTGGACCTTTCTTTGGTTGATACTTCTTGTATAATCCCAATGTACAGGCTCTCATTGTACATGGGCTGATTGTTTATGAGTTTCCACATATTTTAATACAATTCAATACTTAACCTGTTTCAAAAAAAATAAATAAATAACTATATGCAAATGAAATGTCAAGACCAACTTCCTGGTAATCTAACTACCAGTGAAAATTTCAAGTAAAGCCACTGAAAAATCTCTGATTTCCTACCTAATCTTCATGTGTGTATGTGTTGAAGTAATAATAGGGATTAATCTTTAACAAAACAAAAGGAGAAAGAATAAAATGTTACATTCTGATCAAGAGAAAGGACTTTGGGAAAGGTATTCATCTCATTGATATTCAAAAAACGAGTAGCAAAGAGTAAGGTGGAACAGGTAGAGATTATTATGACATGGTATCTCTTTCTTACCTAAGACAGAAAAACAGTAACCTCTCTTCTTGCTCTTTCTGCTGTTCTTCTTTTTGTATGAAAGAGAAAGCAATATTAATCATCAGAATTTCTTAAGTATAAGCCATGTACACTTAGAAGCTAAGGGGTACAAATCACCTTCTATCAATTTATCAAAAAAAAAAAGATATAATCAATGAGGAACATCATGAAAAGTCCCAAATAATTGCAAAGAAAGTGACTTTCCAAGCCACCTTGTATCTGTTACTTAAACCATTCACTTTCCGGATCACCACTGTATCAAGAGTACAGAAAATAGCAACTGACAAGGAAAACCTGAGAAAACATTCCCTGGTGGTCTGGTTCATTGGACAATGAAGAAAAAGGCTTTTTGCCAATCAGAAATCAAGAGGACAAAACACATCTCAAGAAGTGCAGTAGTCCACATCATGAAAGATACCCTGCTGGATAGAGAGGACTACCAAATCTCTTTATGAGAGGAAAAGGAGGCAGAAAGAAGCCAAGGGACCTTGGATATTGTTACCCCTTTTCTAAGGATGACATCATTAGAAGCCGGCAAATAGCAGCTCTTTCCTCTTCAAATTGGACTACTATTACAAGAGAATGGACTTATCACTCATCCACCTCTGAATCACTTTAAACTAAACTTTTATGGCTGCGGCCTAGGCGATCTGAGCACATGAGGGCATTGAAGGAGTCTATAAAGATAGTCATGGTTTATTTTGTTGTGGATCAGCTACTTTGTTTTCTTGCTCAATTGTGATAGAGGAAGTTTCTTTGGTTTGTGAGTCTGGTATTGGCATCAGGGGTTTTGTAAGAGATTTTGCTTTGGTTGGTGCTGGTTAGGTTGTTACTGTTATTTGGCATGTTCCCTTTACTTTTGGATGATTTCTTATCACCTTGTCTTGTACTTTATTTTATTTTACTATAAACAAAAAGCAAGAAACTTGGAATATCTCTCTTTTTATTTTTTGGAAGATGCTATGAATTTCAGTAAACAGGATAGAACAGACAATAAACATCCCAGGTTACAGCAACTAAATTGGAACAGTTAAATAGATTCCAATTGGACAAAACTTATATGTTTATTGATTCATAGTCCAATCCATGCAAACCAGGTGATCAAGACAAATTAGTTCACCTCTGAATTGATTTTGAAGACCTCAACACAAACTATGGTACTGGACAAGAAACCTGGGACTTGAGCTCAAGTAATGACAACCAAAGGCAGCCTGACAAAAAGAAGAGTGGTACTCAGGTTTGCAAATGCTACCACCACCACAACATGTCTTTCCCCTTGTGTATCGCAAGAATGAAGGTTTGATAATATTACCAGCTAAAATTGTCAAAACCCTATGATTTATGATGCAATACACAATTAGAATAATGACACCCAAAGGTTCCAATTTAAATCTTACAATTGAACCATTTTCTGAAAGAAAAGATAAAAAGTCATAATTTTTTATCGGTAATGAGAAAAAAAACAGATCTTGGAAAAAATCTAATTATTGTTTGAATGTAATCATTTTGATTTGTATATCTGATCATTTATCTGGTTCATGCCATGTAAATCAATTTGAGTATATGATAATGCTTTACTTTGCCATATCTCAATTTTTCCAAGGGGATCTTGTGCTAGAATAAGCCCCATGGGTAATTCAAAGACTATTTAAAATTTTAAATTAAGTTTATTTTCCATCATACATGTGTCATGAAGAAAGGGGGAGCTAACCATAAAGAATGAGGATGCAAATTTTTACCAAGTAAAATCAAAAATGCAAAGAGAACTTCAGTTTTTTTTACCAAGTAATTGATAGATCTTTAACAATGATGAAGGATTCACACGAGTTAAATGTATGACGTAGAAAAAATAAAAACTTAAATAACAGAAACATCCCAAGGAATGGCACAAGGAGTCCAGCTACTTTTTTTCTGATAAATAAGGAGTCCAACTACTTTAGCAAGGAAACCATAGATGCCTAAAAAGATGGCTAGTCAAACACAAGAAATATTATGATATAGCATTATAAATAAGGTCCAGAGGTCAAAAACATATTAGAATCCAATGGGATAAATTTCTAAAGTACTAAACATTTTCACAAAATTATAGATAGCATATTCAATAAAAACCATAATGAAACAATGTCCTATATAAAACCATAATTCCAGAGGACTTCATAAAGAAGGATATAAGAGACTCCTACCTTTTCTTTAGCAATCTCAGCAGAATCTTCCTTGCTGATGGCATTAGCTGAAACTTTGGAATTTGCAGCTATATCTGCCTGCTCCTGAAGACAAGCGAACATAGTTTGTACAGTATCCAGTAAAAAGCGATCACCACCATTCCTTGCTATAAAGGAAACTGAGATGGGATACTTGTCATAGAATCCTAGTGGTAAGGACACCTGCAGAGAGATGAAAGTAAAATAGAAAGCAAAACAAATGCAGTATAGGTTATTATTACAGAAGAAAACTCTTGACAGTATGGCCGGCCAGAAATAAGAGGAAGAGAAGAGGAGAAGAAAAGAGAAGAGAGGAGGGAAGAAAGAAGGGTTTTGCAATGCAACAGTACTGGCGGCGCCAGCCTTTATTTTAATATATATAGGGCGGCAGAAATAACAAGGGAAAAGACCATTGTGCCCCTGAGTACAATAACAGACATAACAGAAAGAAAATAAACGAAATAAAAAACACTTTAATTAGCCAAACAGGTCCTAACATCAGCAACTAAATTATTTTAACATTACTTTAACAAAAACTAAGAAAAATATTTCCTATAAGCACACCGGTGAAGGAACATGTCTCAGGAAATCTTATACTCTTCAGGAATAAACAAGAAAATTTTACCTGGCAGCAACCCGATATGCTAGCAATACTCAACAAGCTAAAAGCACGGATCTGGTACTCTTCAGATAAAATCTCTTTTGCACCGAGTTTTGGAGGAGGATCAGCAACTGTAGGAATCACAAGGATCCCCTCATCCTTCATATAAAAGACAAAAGTTGCAGTATTTTTTTACCAATTTAGCAAACAAAGCATTAGTTTCAATGAAACCCTAGAAGGCTTATGTTTTGAACTTTTGATATAATAAATCAATAAGATAAAAGGCCAATTTAGCAAACAAAGCATTGGTTTCAATGAAACCCTAGAAGGCTTATGTTTTGAACTTTTGATATAATAAATCAATAAGATAAAAGGCAAATAGACTAAATTTTCAGGAGTACAACGTCACATTAAAATAGCAGGTGTACATGAAGCATTTTTTATTAGTAAGCATGAAGCATTTTTTTTATTAGTAAGAATTAAGCATTTTAAAAAGAGCACAAAATGTCCACAGAAGTTAACACGAATACCTATAAATATAAAGAAAAGGTGGAAGGAACTTATTATTTATTGTTAATAGCAGTATTCTCCTGGTCAGATAAGCATAACCCAACTAAAGGCCTCAGGGGAAGTGTAAGGGATGTTCATCAATGAAGAATCTAGATATCTTGATTGTTCCCTAAAGAAGAACTGCCAAAAAGGGAATTTGGGAGAAAACTAGCTAATTTCACCACCCATATGTATAGAGACCCACTAGGGAGCCCTAGAATCTCTTGACCACTTCCTTGGTGAATAGATTCTCCCACTCATTTGGGAAAAATTAGAATTTTCATGGTTTATCACCTTCAATGACAGGTCTGTAATTTTCTGTTTTTTCTGTATGGGTAAATTGTGTATTTAGAATCTAATTACAAATAGCTGCGGAGCCCGGCTTCTATCGGGCATTGTCCATGCTCGCACCGTTTGCGCAGCATGAGGATGCACCATGCGTCTTTTGGTTCATGCGTTGGCTTAATGCATGTCAAACGAATTAAATGGAGTCTATACTTAATATCGTTAGCTTCTCATTCGTTCCATCCCACTTCCCGCTTGAGACTAGCCGGACTCTGCCCTCGCCAGTCACTCTGCCCTGATAGAAGCCGGACTGTTATTACCGACAACTGATAGAAGTCGGACTCCTGTTAACGGTAATCAGAGTTCAGATTCGCCTACCCTTGCTAAACAAGCGAGAATGGAGGATTCTATGGAGAAAGAAGTCCAACAAGAGAAGAGATGGCCACCGACAACAAGAAGTGGAGGTGTCATTGTCGTTGTCTCGTGTTTTCTCACTTTGCCGCTTGGGGAGTCGGTTTCAACCTATCATTTAAACTAGAGTAGGTGTTGTTGCCATTACCTATTATTTTCATTTAAATATTCATTCCTTATTTTCTAACTCCATTTCATTAGTGAATTTTTATTGAGATTTTACCTTGTTATTTAGATCTGTGAATTTTTTTTATGATTTCATCCCTGTAGTGAGTTACTATTGTTAATTAACTTTTTGTTGTAACTTTGTTTCTATTATCACCGTAGATTTCTGTGGTTTCAGGTTTGACTGAATATAAATCCTCTACATATCATATGGGTCCTAATGAATTGAAAACCAACTTCTTGAATTTGCTGGTATAAGCTCAACTTTGTGGGTATTAGGCTCAACCCAATAATTTATTAGGCTTGGACTTGCTTGTTCCCAGCCCATCATGACTCAATATAACCACTCAAATGTCCTTAAGGCTCAGTTTAGGAGTATAAATATAAATATGCAGATTGTAGAGTAGAAAACCTTGTATTTTGTATACTTTACATATTAATATTTGTACTCTTTCCAAACTGAGCCTAAAAATCAGCAAATTCCTTGTGTCTTTGTATTCGTAACACAATCAATGAAGCAATCAAATGAAAAGCATGTCTATCAAATACCCAAAGAATACTAGAACATAAACTAGTTCTAATCTCATAAGAAAACATCCACTAGTGCGGGGAACTAGAAAGGAGAAGGGTGAGAGAGAGAGATAGAGATTGGCTGGCAGTTACAGAGGAGAATGCACTTGACCATAACTTCGAATAGAACCGGTTAGCGAAAACTCCATCATCGAGAGAGAGGGAAGCGGTGTCGAGAACGTGGAGATGGAGAGAAGGGGAATCAGGGGGATGGGAGACACAGATGAGGATGGAAGTGGTTTCATCAGAGAATTGCAAGGGAAGTTGGAAGATAGGTCTTAGTCGATGGGTCGCATTGGTTCGGCGCCACCATGAACAACCCATGGCTGCAGACAACATTCTCCAAACTGAAGGTTGAAACCAACTCCCCAAACGGCAAAGTGAGAAAACACGAGACAACGACGATGACACCTCCACTTCTTGTTATTGGTGGCCATCTCTTCTCTCATCAGACTTCTTTCTCCATAGAATCCCCCATTCTTGCTTGTTCAACAAGGTTAGGCGATTCTGAACTTTGATTACTGTTGACAGGAGTCCAGCTTCTATCAAGGCAGAGTCCAAAACACCTGAGGTTTTTTTCCGGTCGCCGGTGTTAACAGTCGTCGGTGATTGCTGCTAATCGCCGCCGGTTGGAGGGGGAGAGAGTGAGAGTGATTGTTGAGGGCAAAGTCCGACGAGTCTCGAGCAGGAAGTGGAATGGAATGAATGAGAAGCTAACGACATGAAGGATAGACTCCGTTTAATGCATTTCGCATGCATTAAGCCAGTGCACGAACCAAAAAACACGTGGCACATCTTCATGCTGCGCGAACGGTGCGAGCATGGACTCTACCCTGATAGAAGCCTGACTCATAGCTGTGGACAAGAGTCTATGTAAGGTTCAAAGAGTTTTAATTACTTGATTAGATATCTTGTAGGTAAGATGTCTTAAATTGGACTGACATGTCTTTAGAGCCTTCTCTTTATTTTTATTTTAGGACATAATTAAGAGTCTCTTGTGGATTAGTTGACCCCTTCTTTTATTTTATTTTGATCTTTTGTGATTGGGAGAATATAAATGCGGTTGAGAATTTGAAGTTGGCAGTTAGTCTATTTGAGAGAATGTCTAATTTCAATGTTAATTGAAATAAAAGCCCAGTGGCTGGTATCAATTTAGAAGAAAGGGAATTGAGGTCATTGGCAAAGACTTTGGGATGTGAGAGTGGGGAGTGGTCGTTAAGATATTTAGGATTACCCCTAGGTGACAACCCTAGGTCAGTTAGTTTTTGGGGCCCATATATGGAAAGAATTGAGAAGAGACAAGTCGGGTGGAAAAGAATTATATCTATTTGGGTGGGAGCCTTACTTTGATTAAATCCACTTTAGTTAACCTCCCAATAATATTACATGTTAGTCTCCAGGATGCCCCAGATAGTTGTGAAGAGAATTGAGAAGCTAATGAGGGATTTTCTCCAGGAACTGGGGGAAGGGAAGAAAGATCATTTGGTGAAATGGGAAAAGGTAATTAAAAGGAAGGAAGAAGGGGGCTTGGGAATTAGCAATAATGAACATGAAAAACTTGGCCCTTTTGAGCAAGTGGCTTTGGTGCTTTCCTATGGAAAATGAGAGGTCATGGCATAAAGTTGTGGCTAGCATTCATGGGCTATCTAGAGATGGATGGAGTGTTGGTTCTCTACAAAGAGCTACTCTTGCTGCAACTTGGAAAGCTATACAAGGTATCCTCCATGTTTCCTTAATCATGTAAGGTATGATTTGGCTTCTAGTCATAAGATAAGGTTTTGGGAAGATGTGTAGACAAGGGAGTCCCCTCTTAAAGATGTTTCTCCTTCCCTGTTTGTTCTTTCCAATCTTAAAGATAGACATGTGGCAGATTTTATCCAATTCCATCCTTTTTCTTCAATGCTGAATTGGAACTTGGGCTTCACTAGGAATCTTAGAGAGTTGGAAACTCCTTTGGTGTCTAACTTGTTAAGCCTCTTGGATTCTATAGTCTTTGATCTTGAGGGAAGAGATGACCGTTTGTGGTCCCTTAATCCTGGTGGGGTTTTTTCTTGCAAATCCTTTTTAACTCCTTTGTAGCCACTTCCTCCCCCCACCCCCACCCTTCTTGTGAAAGAAATCAGGTGCTCCCCTATTTCTCCAAAGGTCAATGCCTTCTATTAGTAAGTTTTTCATGGTTGCATTAATACTTGCGATATGCTTCAAAGGAAAAGGCCAAATTGGTCCTTGTCCCCAGTTGGTGTTTCTTATTGGTGAGACTGCTTTTCATCTCTTAATCTCTTACCCTTTTGTTTGTGGTCTTTGGGAATGGTATTTTCTCTTTTTGGTTGCAGGTGGAACCATCCTGCC
This sequence comes from Nelumbo nucifera, assembly GCF_000365185.1. The sequence goes on from NW_010729164.1 coordinate 2,182,374, forward strand.
AGTTTGGAGTGGTTATTTAGCTCTTCCGTTTTGAGAGGCACAAAAAAGGAGGGGCAGAATTTTGTGGAGATGCACAAGGGAAGCAGTGATTTGGACAGTGTGGGAAGAAAGAAATTCAAGAATTTTGGGGGAGAAGAGAGGAGTAAGTAGGCAGTGATAGATCTCATAACTTTGCACCTTGGGTCAAGATCTTGAAATTCTTTTCAAACTTCAAGGTGGAGGGCTTCTTCAGGAGTTAGGGGGCAATTGCTGGCTCTTCCTCTAGGAAACAAAAAACTCTAGAGGTGACCAAACCCCCAGCAGGTGGTTGGATGAAATTGAATTTCAATGGTAGTAGTGTGGGCAATCCGGGTCCTCAGGAATTGGACGGGTGATTAGAGATGAAAGTGGCATTATGTGTGCCTTGTTCTCAGGCCCAATTGAGCAAGGTGATTTGGTAAGAGCAGAACTTTTAGCTACAGTTTCTGGGATTGAGAAAGCTAAAGAGATGTGAATTAGTAATTTGATCATTGAAGGTGATCCAAAGATAGTAGTGGGATGGTTTAAGAAAGGTGAGGGCGTGACTTGGCAGCTTAGAAATGAATTCAAGTACTTCAAATGTCTGTCAAAAGACATGAGCATTCAAATAAGTTCGGTTAGAAGATCTGCTAACGCTCAGCAGATGGTTTAGCTAAGCAAGGGGTTCAAAGACAACACATGTACTGAGCACAGTTGTAATATAGAGCTGGGTAGCTTGTTTTGTAATGGGTTAGCAAGTTTCTCACAACTTGTATTCCTTTTTTTTTCTGAAAGTTTTAATGAATGAATGGTTTCTGTGTTGCTGATAAAAAAACCATTTGTTATGGGATAATTGTATGTTATATCTCCTTTTTCTCTAATTCTTCTTCTCTTTCTTGGTGGCTATCTAACAATTATATTATTTCCCCTTTGTTTCATCATGATTTCCCTTTTTTATTGATTACAGAAAACATTATCAAGTAAATGAGAAGGAATAAGCACAATCATCGCTTCATCATGATTTTCTATATTGTTTCTCAATCTCGATTACTGTTCTTGCTGATAGAAAGATCTTGATCCCAGCATCTTACCCACCCATTCCATCTTAGATATGTCTGCACTTCAGCCAAATTCCTCTCTCTATTAGTTAAGTTCTGTCAAGATTTCCCTAACACAACCCACTTGCAAAGCTGTATTGTTTTAACCCTACACCAGATTGGCCAAAACTATTTTCCCCTAGATCTTAGTCTTTTATTAACCACACCTTCTAACAGATCCTTCTTGGTATTAAACCATACTGGTAAACCCCCTAGGTGTAACTGTCACTTCTTAGAACCCTACACAAGAGTGCAGGCCTATGTCCTATGTATAGGGCTATAGGAACCCTAAATTCATCAATTCCTTATCTCACAGACCCTTTGCGACAATGTTTTCTATTCCATATCACTTCCTGCAGTATTTTATCATTCATCCATAATTTCCAAATCCCTGAAACCTATACCTTTATGCCATGATGACCCTAGCCATCACAAATATCTGCTGTCAAATGTGCCTTCTTCCATCCTTCAAGTAAAAGCCAAATGTGAACTCCAATAGTAGGATTACAAAAGTTTCACAATAAGGCTCCAACATAGTTTTTTTTTTTAGAAAAGGGAAAGTATAATTGTATTAATCAACCGGTCCTTTGTACAATGAGAAGCTGTACAAAAACTGCAACAAAAGGACCTCAAAAAATGGACACCCTCTAAAAAGTACAATCAGTTGTATCCTCTTTAAAACCTGTGTGTATAGACAACCAGCTCCTAGGAAGCTCTATAGCCTTGTTAATGACCTCAGCTTCAAAGGAGGCTTTCTGATCAAAAGTCCTACTGTTCCTTTCAGTTCACACTGCCCACAGAATAGCCAAAGGAATTGAGGACCAGCATAATTTCCCCTTTTTTGTCATTCCAGATATGTGCCAAGGCTCCAAGCATGTGCATGTTCTAACTAAGGCAGGCATACTCCAGCTTACCTTTAAGCTCTTTAGAAAATAGTTCCAAATCACTGTTACAAAGTTGAAATGTAGAAAGATGGTTAACTGATTCCATCTCCACACAGCACAGACTGCATCTCCAGTCATTGTACATAAAACCTTTCTTCAGCAGCATCGCTTTTGTGAGGCATTTCTCTAAAGCTGCCACCACACAAAAAAAAAAAAAAACTTTAGAGGGTGCTACTGTCCCCCCAAATGGCCCGGCTAGTGAGAACACTCCTGATTTAATTCACTTCCACACTCTTGAATCCTGACTATGCAATTCAGAGTATGATCTTGGAGCAGATCTAGGAGATTTTCTACCTGCTGAATCTCCCAATCATTAAAGTCCCTTCTTGAAAAGAGGGGATCCAGCAAATGTTGTCTCCCCTCTGCACAAAAGAATCAGCTACCAGTACCTCTTTGTCAACTGCCAGATTAAACAGAGTGAGAAACAGCTCCTTGAGGGAGCTCTCCCCAGTCCAAGGGTCCAGCCAGAATCTGATCTTTCTGCCATCTCCATTTTTAAACCCGATTCAACATCTGAACTGGGTAGTAGCTATACAGATTCCTTTCCATAGGCTGCAGCCATAACTGTCCTAACCATTACTGTCCAGCCCAAATTTCTCAGCCATTACCTTCCTCCAAAGGTTGTTTGGTTCAGCATCAAACCCCCAGTGCCAACTGCCTAATAAGGCTATGTTGAAGGACTTTAGATCTCTTATCCGCAAGCCCCCTTGTGAATGAGGTTTGCAAATCTGACCCCAATTCACTAGATGATACTTGTGTGAATCTTTCCATCCCACCACAGAAAGTCTCTCATATTTTTTTTTCTAAAGCCTCCACCACCTCCAAAGGGATTGGGAAAAGAGACAAAAAATAGGTAGACAGGCTGGCTAAAACACTTTTAATAAGAGTTATCTTCCCACCTTTGGAAAGATACCTAGCCTTCCAAGTGGCTAGTTTTTCCACAAGGTAGCCAATGCAAGAAGAAGGATCAACTCCATAAAAAGGCTGGAAATTGAAGGTCGAGTAGTGGAACAAGAGAAAGACTTAGCAGACTCTTTTGTTGGTTTTTGCAAAGACCTTTTCAAAGAACCTTTCAAGAGAAGACAAAAGCTGGATGGTTTAAGGTTTGATTTCTTGACAGATCAACAGGCATCAGATTTGGAGAAGCCCCTTTCAGAGAGGAGGTAAAGAAGGCTTTAGATGATTTGGAAGGGGAAAAGGCTCTGGCCCCGGATGGTTTCACTTTATTATTCTTTAAGAAGTTTTGGGAGCTTCTTAAGGATGATGTTTTAAAAGTTCTTGAGGAATTTCATGATTCTGCAGCCTTGGAAAGAAGCTTGAATGCAACTTTTATATCCTTAATTCCAAAGAAGAAAGGGGCCTCTGATTTGAAGGATTTTAGACCAATAAGTTTGGTAGGAATATGTACAAAATCTTGGCCAAGATTCTAGCCACTCAATTAAGAAAGGTGATAGATTCCTTGATATCCAAGTACCAAGGAGCTTTTGTTCACAACAAGCATATTCATGATGTAGTTCTCGTAGCAAATGAGCTAGTTGATTCAAGAAAGAGGAATGAGAGAAATGGTTTGGCCTATAAAATAGATCTAGAGAAGGCTTACGACCATTTTAGTTGGCCTTTTTTGGATCATTTGATGGATAAAATGCACTCTGGCTCAAAATGGAGAAGCTGGATGAAAGTTTGCATCTCCACTCCAAGATTCTGTCCTTGTTAATGGTGTAGCTAGAGGCAATTTCAAAAGTTAGGGAGGTTTAAGACAAGGGGATCCCTTATCCCCTAATCCCGTTTGATAAGTGTAAGGCAATACTTGACATGGCCGAACTCCAAAGTGAAAACAGAATACTAGAAACTTCACTTGGCCAGATTGCAGTGGAAAATCGGTCGCCCTCCTGTAATGAAGCGAAAATCTCTCAGAAAACCTTAGTGATCAAGATCCTAGGTTTACCTTTTAATCTCTGGCAGGAACACATCTTCCATAAGATTGCGGCGGTTTGTGGAGGTGTTCTGGAAGGGTTTTGTGTGCAAGATCTTCAAGTGGCAAAACTCAAAGTGGCAGGAGCAAGATTGGAAAAAATCCCAAGAAGCTAGGACATATTCGTCGATGACTGCTGGAGAACGGTGTGGCTAGCGTCGGAAGTCAAAGCAACTCTATGGAATAGCTCGGAGTTTGAAGAAGGTGCTAATGTGGACTGCTGGAGAACATGTGGCATCAGTTGGGTGGATCGCCCAAAAGGCCAAGTTGACCAAAATTTTGGGGGAACTGAAAGGCCGTGTGGAAGTCTTAAGCAGAAGTTATTGCCATTTAAAGGAGAATTTTGAAAAAAAAAATTGACTGGGAACCAACGGCCCAGAGGAGAACTTAAGTGGAGGTGCTGAGATCTAAAGGCGGGTCATCTCGCGCCCAATGTTCAAAGGTGGAAAGGTTGAGCCAGGTTCCACAATCCGACCCAACTACTCAAGCCAGGTCTAGAGTTTCAAGTTGGGTCACGTGACCCTTTAAAAAAACATGTGTGCAGTTCCTGTGCGCCTTTGGGGGACAAATCTTGCGGTATATCATCATCCTCAGCGGCCTGTGTTCGGTCGACTCTCCCCCAAACGAAGATGGCAATCAAAGTTCCCCCCCCCATCTCTTTCTCAGGTAGCTGGCACATCATCTGTGCAAGGGAAGAAGCTTCAATGGAGATCAGCTGTTGAAGATAACTCCACGACACTTGATAAGCCAAACCCTCGTTACAATAGAATCTCGCAAGGTGATTCTGAAGACGATTCAGAACGGGAGGTTTTGAGAGCTGTGGAAGAAGATGATGGAGACCTGTCGTCGAGTATAGGCAGCATCAACTCAACAAAGGCCTGCAACTTCACAGATTTTGAAGCTCTTGGAACTGAACTGCTCTTTAATGAAGAATCTAGTACGGAAATTCTGGAGGTACAGGATTCGGGGGATGGTAACTACTGTGGAAAGTGGGAGGCCTACAGGTGATTCTCAGAGAGAGAAGAAAAAAGAAACAAATCAAGAACAAAGGCAGGGTAGCAGTTTTGAGGAGATGGGTATCCATTGCAAACCGACCATGGAACCACTTGAGGAACAGCTCCCCCCAACTGCAGAGGTGGATACTGTACCTGAACCCGAACCATCAGGGTTTGTATTTGGAGTAATTGGTGAAAACCAGATTCAGGATCAGGGAGTTTCTTCCCCCCTTCCTCTCAATCCAATTCTTTCTTCCTCCCCACTTTACTGTCAAAACTCATTTGATATTGATCCTTGTAGTAATCATCAGCCTTTGGATTTTGCAGCTCCAGCTGTTGAAACTTCACCGGTGGCAGACAATGACCCATGTGCGGTAGTAAAAGAAGATGGGGGAGGAGATAAAGACAAAGAGGAGGAACAAATTCTGAAATTGATTCAAGTGATGGATTCTAAGAAGGAAGCTGAGGTAAATGAAACTGTTGTAGGCACTAAAGAAAAGGAAAAGGAATTCTGTGGGTTAGATGAGAGAGAAGATGTTTACAGAGAGCCACCCAAACTAAAAGGAAAGGAACAAAAAGAAGCCAAAGGGAAGGTCTATCTTAGAAAGGAGGCAGAAGATGACAAAAAAAGAATGAGGAGAATAAATGAGGTGGAAAGGCTAGCTTGTGGTGTATCCTATGAAAAGTCTGTAAATAGGAAGAGGGAGAAGAAAAGATGAGAAATAGGAATGGGAAATAAGAACAGGTCTAGAAAACAAGTGGAATGAAGATTCTTTGTTGGAATGTAAGAGGACTAGGGAGTGCACAGAAAAGGAGAATTATCAGGAATGTGGTAAGAACAGAGAGACCAGTAATAGTCATGCTACAGGAAACAAAGCTTTCAGATTTGGATGGAAGATGGATAAGAAATATCTGGAGTAGCAGGGGTCTAAGTTGGTCTTTTGCCCCGTCGTGGGGTGCCTTGGGTGGGATCCTTACAATTTGGAAGAATGAGGAAGTTGATTGTCAGGAGGAATTGATAGGACAATACTCAGTATCAATAAAAGCCAAGAGGATGAGTGATGGAAAGGAGTGGGTGTTGACTAATGTGTATGGCCCAAATTCATATAGAGAGAGGAATACATTTGGGAAGAGCTAGCTACAGTCAGGGGCCTTTGGGAAGGTCCGTGATGTTTGGGTGGGGATTTTAATGTAATAAGGTATACAAATGAGACAAACAACCCCAATCAGCCCTTAACAACTAGTATGAGACACTTCAACTCCTTGATTGAGTCCCTAGAACTAAAAGAACCTACCTTGTTACAAGCCTCTTTCACCTAGTCAAATCTTCAAGAAAATCAAGTGTGCTCAAAACTGGATAGGTTCCTTTTCTCCATTGGTTGGAGGAGTTGTGGGGAACCTTAACACTAAAAGCCCTACCTAGAGTAACCTCTGACCACTACCCCTTAAGCCTCTACCAAGAAAATCTTATTGGAGGCCCCACACCTTTTAGATTTGAGAATATGTGGCTAGAAGTTCCAAATTTTTTGCAAAAGGTAAAAGATTGGTGGTAAGAAGGTGGAATAAGGGCTAGAGAGAAAGTGGTGAGATTCTCCAAGAAGCTGAAAAGTTTGAAGGAAAAGGTCAAGGAGTGGAACAAAGAGGAATTTGGAAAACTTGAGGTCATAAAGGAGGAATTAGCCAGGAAAATAGAGGAAGTGGACCAAAAGGAGGCCCGGAAAGAGTGCGGGCCGGAGGATAGAGCTGAAAGATGGAACCTAAAAGTGCAACTAGAGGAGATCCTGAGAAAGGAAGAAATTTCTTGGAGGCAAAAATCTAGGTGTAAATGGCTTCTGGAGGGGGATGGAAATACCAGATTTTTCCACTCCCTAGCAAACGGGAGAAGACGGAAAAACCAAATCTCCAGTATAGAGGTGGAGGGAAGAGTAGTAGATTCAAAGGAGGAAATTGAAAGGTGCTTTGTGGATCATTTCAAGTCAATCCTTGCCTCCTTTGATGAAAGCAATGCAGAATTGGGAGAATTATAGTGGAACAAAGTGCCAAAATCCGAAGCTACCCTCCTAGAAAGAGCTTTCAATGTTGAGGAGGTACATGAAGCAATTTTCTCGATGGATAGATCTAAAGCTCTGGGATCGGATAGATTTTCAATGGCTTTCTATTAGGATTATTGGGAAATCATGAAAGATGAATTAATGGATGTATTTGTGGAGTCCTATCAAAAAGGGAAGTTATCGCCTAGAGCAAATGCAACTTTTATTGCTTTAGCGCCAAAAAAGGAGGCCAAAACCCCTAAGGATTACAGACCGATAAGTGTTGTGAGTAGCTTGTATAAGATCATTGCTGAAGTCCTGGCTGGTAGGTTGAAGACTGTCTTGCCCTATGTTATCTCTCAGAACCAAGGAGCCTTTGTAGAAGGGAGACAAATTGTGGGACAAATCTTAGTGGCAAATGAATGTGTGGCAGCTAAGAAAAAACAAGGTGGCAAAGGTTTGATTTGCAAATTGGACCTAGAAAAAGCTTATGATATGGTGGATTGGTCCTTCCTATTGAATCCCATGGAAAAGATGGGGTTAGGTGAAAGGTGGAGGATGTGGATTAAAGGATGTATTAGCTCGGAACATTTTTCTATTCTGATGAATGGGGTAGCAAAGGATTTCTTCCAAGCTAAAAGAGGACTCAAACAAGGTGATCCCTTATCGCCACTCTTATTCACTTTTGTGGCTGAGGTCTTGAGTAGACAAATCACCAAGGATGACCAAGATAACTAGTTTAAAGGTTGGAGGATGGAGGATGGGTAGATCAGAAGTGGTGGTGTCTCACTTGCAATTTGCCGATGATATGATCATTTTCTGTGAAACATGTGATGGATCCAGTTTAAGGAATCTGAAAACATTGGTGAATAAGTTTCAACAGGCCTCCAAACTGAAAGTAAATTGGGGAAAAAGTTGTGGCTGGAATAAACATTAGGGAAGGGGACATCCAAGTCATGGCAAATTTGCTAGGATGTGAAGTGAAAAGCTGGCCTCTAGAATACTTAGGTATGCCCTTGGGAGGGAACCCGAAAGCCGAAAGCTTCTGGAAGCCAGTATTAGAGAGGTTCACAGAGAAGTTGGCAATGTCGAAGAGAAATTATATTTCCATGGGGGAAGAATCACCTTGATAAAATCTACCCTAGCAAACCGACCCACTTATTTCCTCTCCACCTTTAAGATCCCGGTGAAAATAGCTAGGAAGTTGGAGAAGATTATGAGGGATTTTTTGTGGGAACCTGGCGATGAGAAGAAGGATCATTTAATGAAGTGGGAGCAAGTTTGTTAAGGAGCAGGGTGGCCTAGGTATAGGGAACATATTAAAGAAAAATAAGGCCCTTCTAGGGAAATTGCTGTGAAGATTCCCTTGTGAAGAAGATAGGTTGTGGCACAGGGTCATTAAAAGCATTCATGGTGAAGCAGATAACGGCTGAGATGCAAAACTAGCTTCCAATGCAGCTCCAAATTCTCCCTGGAAGGCAATCTTTGAGGTTTTACCAACCTTTCTTCAATTTATCAGGTTTGATGTTGGATGTGGCAATAAAGTTTTATTCTGGGAAGACCTTTGGGTTGGGGATGTGCCTCTAATGGTTAAATTCCTGAACCTCTACTCCTTATCAAACCTTAAAAACAAACCCGTTGCTAGGTTTGGTATGTTTTCAGATTTGGGTATCTCTTGGAATTTTGGATTAAGATGAGGGTGGAGGGAAAATGAATGTGAGTCTCTAGTGCTTTTGATCTCAACACTTGAGAGGGTCTACTTAGACCAATCTATAGCTGATATTAGAGTTTGGTCCCCAACTCCTGATGGTTTATTTTCTTGTGCATCTTTCTTTGGTTTGCTCACTCACTCTAATCCTATGGGGGCGAACTTCCCAGTGAGAGAAATCTGGTGTAAATTGATCCCTCCAAAAAGTACAAGCTTTCTGTTGGAAAGTGTTCCTAGGGAAGGTAAACACTTGTGATGTGGTACAGAAAAGGAGGCCAAACAAATGCCTCTCTCCTCATGTGTGTGTCCTTTTTATGGATTGTGGTGAAACCCTAATCCACTTACTTTTATCCTGCTCTTTTGTTTCTGGTATTTGGAATGTTGTTTGTTCTCTCTTTGGATGCAAATGGGCTCCCCCACAGGATGTGGTAATTCTTTTCAGCCCCTCCTTCCTGAGACAACAGAAGAAAAGAGGAATGTGCTTATGGAAGGCAGCAAGAGCAACTACAGTATGGACTATATGGGAGGAAAGAAACCTAAGAATTTTCTCTGAAAAAAGTAAATCAAAGGAGGAAGTTATTGAAGCCATAAAAATCAGAACTGCACATTGGGTGAAGACCATGGAGCTATTCAAAAATTACTCCACGAATGAGATTCTATGAAGTTGGGCTGAAGTAGCACAAACAGATGCACCCAAAGTAATTGTGAGTGTGGAATGGAAGCCATCGGCACTGAACAAACTAAAACTAAACTTTGATGGGAGTTCTTTTGGTAACCCAAAAAGGGCAGGCATAGGGGGTGTGATTAGAAATCATTTGGGTGTGGTGATGGCACTCTTCTTAGGACCAATAGGTATTGGTGACTCAATACAGGCTGAATCTCTAGCCCTACTTCAAGGTCTAAAGATGGCTGAGCAGATAGGAACAAAAGACTTAGAAATAGAAGGAGACTCACTACTGGTCATTTCTTAGGCTAAAAACATCACATCAGTACCTTGGAAGCTCAAATTTATCTTCAGAGAAATTGACATACTTGCAAGGAGGATCAACTCTCAGTTTGGTTGGATCAAACGGAATGCAAATGGGATGGTGGATGCCCTTGCAAAACAGGGGGCAAATAGATTTACATTGTACTAGGCAGAATTGTAGCTGATTGCATGTGGTTGCAGATTAGATTAATGCTTTTCTGCAACCTATAACTATTGTAACTGATTGTAACTTTTTCTCTGTTATTAATTAAAAAATTTCTTGCTGATCAAAAAAAAAAAGTCCTCTCTCTAGGAGAAGACAAGTGGCATCCCATTTAAGACATGGGACACCCCATGAGAGAAGGTGGGGCTAGGCTTTTAGATATTTAGATGGGTCTCTCTTAACTAACTTAACCCCTTTAGGGCCTGCTTCCCATTTAAATGGGCTCTACTGTTGGCCAATTAAATGTTTAATGAATTGTTATTATGGCCCAAACCGCTTTTAAATTAATTTAGGATCTTCTGTCCACTTAAATGGACTAAAGATTAAGCATACACGACTGGTCTAAAAAGGAACTTTTATAAGCTATGACTGGGAGTAGCTTAATAACCTGTTCCCAATCCAGCAAACTTTGAGGCCTCAACAAACAGCAATCCTATGAATAATATTGGGTTTGTACAACAAGGAATACGAAATGCCCATATTTTGATACTTTAAAACAATATTACCTTACCTTCTTCAAGAAAAACTAAAATACCCATGTTTTTTATGGCTTTCCAACACCCATCATGCTCACAATGGTTTTTAAATACAACATGCTATCAAAGGAGTTTGTTGCAACTTTATGGATATCTATCCTTTTTCTTTCTTTCCTTCTCATACTGCCTTATATCCCCCACCCAATAACAACAACAATAACAACTTGTATCAATAATAATTACTATCTAAGATATAAACAAAAAGACTTGAATGTCATTGTGATTTGGTCTATACTCTATACTAACCTGTATGTCAAATTCATAGTTGTCAGCCTCGCCTAATCGCCTAACAGTTTTCTACTTCCAAATATAAAATTCTTTTTTATTCATTCTTTTTTGAGATTATAATTATAAAATAGACATTATTAAGCTAAAATAATCATTTTGTGTGTTTATATACTAGTTTCTTTTTATCATTTTCTTATTTATTAGGGTTTAATCAACACAAACATTGCTAAATGCTGTATTGAACCCTCAAAGACTTAAAAACCTGAACCAATAAGGAAGAACTAAAAATTTTATCTAATCAGCACATTTTCCACTACTACCAATACTAATTGTTTTCTTCTTTTCCTATAATAAAAATAAGGGTTCAGCCCCTATATTTTTTTAATTTTATTTTCCTTCTTGCTTTTCTTCTCATGAATATGTTGATTTTCTATACTTTAATATGAAATTTATAATTTTCTAATGAAAATCATGAATAGTTATTAAAGAAATATGGTTATGGTACCTAGGGAACTACCCTAGGATCTATGTTTTTAACATAAAAAATCCATCACCTAGGCGACAAGGCGCCCCCCAGTCACCTAGCCTTGCCTTGGCGCCTTGAAAACTATGGTCAAATTCATAAAGGAACAAAATAAAAACTAAAACTATATGATGGTACACAATATCGTCATCATTTATGCCTTGTTCCAACTACATGGGGCCACATGCATAAATCCTGTTCCGCCATTTGATTCTGTTCAGTACCATTTCCATGATAGTATGCAGTATATGAGATTGCTTAATTTGTAAATTGTTCCCATGGGTTCTACATGAAATATAATACCTTCAAAAGTGAGCTGAGAGCAGAGCGTGTTTCATTCCTTATTAATTGGCAATTGTCTAACTTTGAATCTGTGCACTCAAATGCTTCCTGTAATTGTGCTGATACAACTGAATCCAGAACTGGCTTGGTGGAGTTGATCCATTCCCCATGATTATATTTGAATTCATACCTATTTTAAGGCAAAAAGTAATTAAAGACTGAGAAACAAAAATATCACTACAAGGAAAAAGTGTTCTACATTGACCCAGAAAATCTTGCATATGGAGACATAGTTTGGGGCTTGCAAGGAGTCCCCCTATAATCAATCTTAAGTTCTTTTTTTTTATCAATAACAGAATTTCATTGGAATTAATTAGGAGGTAATACAATCAAACAGAGGGAGGTAAACTGTCTTAACTCCCCCACAAGCAAAAAACAGAATTAGAAAGAAGCCCAAAACAATGAAGCCCTATACACCCCTTGTTTAGCTAGCCCATCAGCAAAGGCATTTGCAGTTCTTTTAACCCAGCTGTACTTAACTTCAATATCCTTTGCCAGCCATTTAACTTTTTTCCTATCATTGTTGTATTTCCACAAACCAGGCTTGTCTTCCTTTAACCAACTTACTACTATCTCTGAATCTCCTTCAAGAATCAGTCTCCTAATATCCAGTTCTCTTGCTCTTTGGATCCCTTCCAGGGCTGCTGTATCTCAGCCCTGAGAGAATCACCCTCTCCAATTGGACCAGAGAAAAGGGCTATAGAATTTCCTTCCTCAGTTCTGAAAACCACTCCAATTCCTGATTGTCCTGGATTCCCAATGCTGCTGCCATCAAAGTTTAACTTTATATACCCAGCAGAAGGGAGGATCCAAGAAGGACTAATGACCCTCTTGACCTGGACTGGTTTTGCTATTTCTTTCCAATTTCTCAACAAAACATCCACAGAAAAGTCTGAAAACAAATCCATGGATTTCAGCCAGTGCACTACCCTCAAGTGGATCATCTCCATTAAGTTCTGAGCTTCCATCTCCTTTTCCGAGAAGATTCTGGAGTTTCTTTCTTCCCACAAAGACCAACATACAGCAACCCACAGCTCTCTGCACTAGCTATTCAGGACTTTTAGCTCTATTACAAAAAATTCTGTTGTTCCTTTCAGTCCAAATGGACCACAAGAGAGCTGCAGGAATGGTCCTCCACACTAATTTTCCTTTCTTGCTTAGGCCTTTAACTTTCCAGCAGCACAGCAGCTCCCTGACCGACCTTGGCATAGCCCAGCTGGTGTCCATAGATTTCAGGAAATGCTCCCACACCAGGGAGGAGACCGAACAGTGAAGACAGAGCCACAGAGGTGATCTGTAGATTCAGGGAGGGAACCACAAAGTCCACGAGAAGAATCCAAATTGTGGATGCCTACTCCTTTCTTTTTCTTCAAAAATCCTTGCATTTCTTTATTTCCACAATGTCCATACAATTGCAGCTCATGTACACTTCCACATCATTCTAAACTTTTTCCTTTGAGCATCTAACCACATGCAACCAAAACGAGCAAGAAACCAATTCCAAATAGAACAAGCCAATGATCGGGAGATTAATAGGTGGTATGCAGTCTCAACATTCAATTTGCACATGATGGACCCGTTAGGAGATAAAGGCCAACTAGGTCTCTTTTTTTACAACACGTCACAGGTGTTGATACTTCCATGGAAAACTCCCCAACGAAAAAGCACTAACTTTTGGGAGAAATATAGGTGCACACCAAACTTCCTTCATAGGAAAGGACCCAGATGGGGGAGTTGCCCTAACCAACATGTTAAAAAAGGAACCACAAAAAAACTTATTCGCAGAGTTAGGAATCCAAATTTGTTTATCCCTAGCTGAGTTATCAAGAACCACCCCACGCAGCAAACTCAAAAGACTAGAAACAGGAACTAATTCAGACTCTCTCAGATTTCTTCGAACACTCAAATTACAATCAAAACCAAGGGATGAAGAAAGGTAAAACAAGCTCAGAGATTGGTTTATTTTTAGTAATTGTTGCCAGCCCCTTGTTATATCATCCATCAAGAATAGTTCAAAAAGAACAATTGTTTTGACCCAATATGCCACCTTAGCAGCAATATTTTCAATCAATGCTTCAACCGTATGGAACTCTTTTTTTATAATTTTTTTATCAGCAACCTTAAAATGATTTCATTAATTAGAAAAAATTATGGATACAACAAGGGGTTGTGAAAACAACCAGCTTTACTAAGCTGATCCAAAGCAGAATTACAAATGAACCCAAAACATATATGTTCTTTGAACCCCTTGCTTAGCTAAGCTATCTGCCAAACTGTTAGCAGATCTCCTCACCCATCTCACACAGATTGACATGTCCCTTGACAGCAATTTAAATCTCCTGAATTCATTCCTCAAATGCCATGTCACCCCTTTCCCCTTCTGCAACCATTTTATCACAGTTTTTGGATCTCCCTCAATGATCAGTCTATTAATACCCAACTCTTTAGCCTTATCAACCCCATATGCTGCAGCTAGAAACTCTAACCTTGCCACATCACCCTACTCCACAGGACCAGAATACAAAGCAATGATATTTCCATCTTCATCTCTAATGCCCCCCCCCAATGCCTGAGGGACCCGGATTACCCACACAACTCTCATCAAAGTTCAGCTTCTTCCAGCCATCTATTGGGGGAGACCATGCCTCAACAAATTGGATGAAGATGCTGCAATAATACCCCAAACCCTAAAAAGTCTTCGACCTTAAAATCTGAAAACATCTTCAAGATTTTTGCCCAATGTGCCACCCTCAACATTATTGTTTCAACCAAGGCTTCCCTACTTTTTTCTTTTCCTTCAAATATTCATGCATTTCTTTCCTCCCAAACAGTCCAAATTAGTGCTACTCTAGCACATCTCCACAGGATCCTACCCCTCCTTTTAGTGCCACTAATACCATTAGGGCTGAACAAACCATCCAATCTGTCAAGAGAAGACCACCTGCAACCAAAAAGGGAAGCAAACCAATTCCAAATAAAGCTAGCAAAAAGGACAAGATCTTAGGTGGAAAGCAGTCTCACCATTTTTTTTTTTTTTTGAAAAAGAGCAGTCTCACCGTTCAACTTACACAGGACACACCAGTTGGGGGATAAACACCAATTTGGTCTTTTTCATTGAAGAACATCAAAGGTACTAATACAACTATGAAACACTTCATAACAGAAAGCACTGATTTTAGGGGGAATGGGAGAGCACCAAATTTCCTTGACTGGGAAAGGATGAGTGGATGAGGTGGCTACCAACGAGTACTCTTCTTTTATAATCCAATAATCTATGTATCCTTAAAATAAACTTAAAGCCAAAATTGCGGACAGATTGCTGATTTACTTCAACCAATAATTTGCAGGTGGAGTCTTCCACCTCAAATTGGGTAAAACTCAATTTTGATAGGTGCAGCCTAGGCAATTCATTTCCATCAGGAGTGTGGGGAGTATTGAGAAATAACAAAGGTGCTATTTTTGGTTATCTACTCTGGTCTTATAGGCCAAGGAAACTCTATTAAAACAGAAGCCATGATGCTACTACAAGGTTTGAAGCTTAGCAGATTGCTCAACATTACAAATCTTCTAGTGGAAGTTGATTCAACCAGTGCAAGAAAAGCCAAGTTCTTGGTTGTTCAGACAACACATAGGGAGATAAGGAAGTTATCAAGGGCAATGAATCCAAGATTCACCTGGATACAAAGATCAGCAAATGAAAAACATAGCAGACAGTTCAACATCATCACTTCAATATCAAAATGAACATAAGGCAAGTAAAATAAGGCCTTCTCCTGCACCTTAGAATTTATTTTTCTGTAGTTGCATCGTTCAACATATTTATTCCCATATAAATAGATCACCTTATCTAATTTTTCAATTAGTTACCACCCTATTTAATGTTTGGATCTGTTTCCCATCTTATTCATCCACTTCAACCACTGATGAGTCACAAGGCTTAACCCTCGTGACTCTAGGCTTCTATCTCTCAAATTTGGAACTGCAAGTGCCTCATCTGATATCCTTCGCCTTTGAAACACTTATATCAGCCTAATGTTCTATACCAAACATGCTAGATGGCATGTGCATATTTTTCTTCTCCTTTTTCTGATTAAAAAGAAAACAGTAAAATTTGTTTTAAGAAGACAAAGGAAGGCATAAAGTTATAAGCACCAAAAACTACACAAAAATATTTTTTAAGGAATGACCTTTTTTTTATCAAAACAGGGTGTTGAGTACTTAAGTTTGCTGGACTGGGGGTAGGTTATTAAGATACTCCCAGTCACAGCTTAAAAAATAATAATAATAAAGAAGAGAAAAGGGCTTTCTTAAAAGCCCAATCAGTCCTCTGGTGTAACGGGATCTGCTCCTCACAAATGGGCGCCTCACATGCACATCCACCATGCATTGGGAATATCTCCCATGAATAATATCAAATAATTACGGGAGATATTCCCAATGCATGATAGGATGTGCGTGTGAGGCGCCTGGTGTGAGGAGCAGATCCGGTCTCCCTATTGGTGGGCTGAAACATTTTAATAAAGAAAGGGGCCTGCAGTCTAATTTAGTGAACAACAGGCCCCAAGTTATTTGGGCTTATTTATAATGCAATAAGCATTTAATGGGCCTGCAGTAGAGCTCATTTAGTGGAACAGCAGGCCGTAAAAGAATAAATCCAGCTTGATTAATTAGTTGTGAGGTGTCTCACTTATTTATGAGGGGATGCCACTTATCCTATTCTAACAAGAGGATTTATTTTCCCTCCTTTAACCACTTGAAGTGGGGGGACACATGTCACCCAAGGGAGAATGATTTATTTTCCCTCCTTTAACCACTTGAGGTGGGGGGACACATGTCACCCTAGGGAGAATGATTTATTTTCCCTCCTTTAACCACTTGAAGTGGGGGGACACATGTCACCCTAGGGAGAAGGATTTATTTCCCCTCCTTTAACCACTTGAAGTGGGGGGACACACGTCACCCTAAGGGAGAGAGAGTTATTTTCCCTCCTTTAACCACTTGAAGTGGGGGGTGACATGTCACCCTAAGGGAGAAAGAATTATTTTCCCTCCTCTAACCACTTTAAGTGGGGGGACACTTGTCACCTTAGGAAGGAAGAGTTTTCTTTTCCCTCCTTAACCCATTTTAAGTGGGATGACACTTGGCACTCTAAGAAGAGAGGAGTGGGGAGTTGCTTAACCACCTCCCTCCTCTATATAAGCCCCTCTCCTACAAGGAGAAGAGGCTAATGCCTTTTTGTTGGCTATTACTAATTKATYTGCAKGATTTCTAGCRTTAAGAAACAAGTGGGAAGAGAAAAGAGAAGAAGATTGGTGTGGAGAGCATAAAAGAAAAAGGAAGAAGAAGGTAGGGAATCCGGTTTCCTTCCTACACCTCTTCAATATGATACTCCTTGTGTTTCCCATATGAGATGGAAGACCATACTCTATCTATTCCTCTCACTCCTTTCTTTCTTCCCTTTATTTTTCTTTTCTTCCTTGTTTCATATTGAAATACATGTAAGGAGACAACCATCTACAGCCTTGTTCATGAAACTTGGCTGATTATGGTTCCTTACAACCTACTAACCTATGTGTGAGGGGAAAAACCATCTACAGCTTTGTTCATGAAACTTGGCTGATTATGGTTCCTCAAAGCATGATAATGCACACAACCACAATTTAAAGGCCATTTGTAGCCTTATTAATGAAACATGCTTTTTTATGATACCTATTTACTTGTTATGCATACAATGTTTGTTTCTTTATATGCTGGTTTTCTCTCAAACAAAGAGAGAATATATACCAGAATTTTCAAAGGAAAATTCTGTAGAAAATTCATACTTAGTTTAGTCTTTATTCATTGGTACTTCTAAATCAGAACCAAAAGGTTTTCTCTGCTCCTAACAGAGATGTAACTAAGGGAATATCTACGTGATTTCCCGAATGGGGTTTACCCAAATAACAAAAAAAAACCCAATTATTAGTTTAATTGGGTGAATTATGTTATGTGAGAAATTATACTAAAAAAAATTCCACTAACACAGGGTGAGAGTGTTCTTTTCCAAATTACAGTTTACAGTTCAGCCCAAAACAATTGGGGTCTCCTAGCCCCTTGTTTAGCTAGAGTATCTGCCATCCCATTTGCTGTTCTTCTCACCCATTTGAAAGTAACATTCAACTCCTTTACAATGCTCACAATCTCCCTAAAAATATGCCCATAGATCCATGGGACTTGGGTGCTACATCTTGTCCAAGCAATGACCACTTGAGAGTCCCCTTCCACTTCCAAATTAAGGAACCCAAAGTACCTAGCAAATCTTAATCCCTGCAGGAGTCCAATTAGCTCTGCAGTCAGTGTGTCCCCATATTCTAGAGGCCCTGAATACAAAGCTAACACCTTTCCTCCTGAATCTCCGAAGACACCTCCCAATCCCAGCTACATTTTAAGGAATGGCCTTCTTCCCAATCCCAATACCATGTTTTGTTAGCTACTAGAAAATCTTGAACCATATATGGTGATGTCAAAGACTTTTTACCAAGACAACTTCAAACATAAGCAGGTAAAAGTAAGAATATTGCCATAGAATCTAATAGTCCTGTTAGTCTTATCACATCAGCTCAGTTATCAAAACAACCACCCAAGAGTCATTGTATAACCCCATGTGGCCCAATTTCTGCAGTTTCAAGGATCCCAGAACCTTGTAACAGAAATTCTAATTCACAAATAGCAAGAATAGCACAACGATGTGATCCCAAGCAAGAAAATACATTAAGAGATATGTGCCAAGTATAAAAAAGGATAAACAATTCCCAAAATGTTCCAAATAGGTTTACAATATAAGAATAACCTGACCTTTGAAGGAACTGCATGGAACTTGCAAGTGATCTTAAGGAAGACGTTTTTAGTTCACCAGTTTTGTTCTTGTCATGAAACATATTCAAGCTTGGAACTTTTGAACCCAAATACTCCCCAAGGTTCATATGCTTTAGTACCTGTCCTGTAGTAATAATTTATAACAGACAAGGCTCAGCTATTTCACAACAAGAAGATAAGAAAGAAACAAACAATTATGCAAACAAATGCAAATGCATAATAACAACATACTTCCAAACAGCTTCTCGGTAGATTTGATAACCACTTGAGCAACCCGGTTTGAAGGAATTTTTAGTAGTTGAAAACAGTCGTCAGCTATTATAACTTGCCTTGGCATCCATTGATCTGCATATGGAAGTTGCAGCAGCACATGACCAACTCGGCATAAAACACTAGGATCTTTAGCAAACCATCCTGTATAGTGGATATAGAAAACCAGATGATAGAAAGAGTCAGAGGGACGTGGAATATCCTTCTCCAGGCATTAAAATTTACAATTTTTGTTAACAGATAAAAAGGAGGAAATCCCATGCAATATGGAATAACAGGGGAACAAAATAATTCCAGTACAAGAACAATAGAACATTATAATGCCAAGTAAAAACTTAAAGAGAAAGAAAACAGAAAAAAAAAAAAAAAAGGTATTATAGATCGGCCCTTGGCCTGGTGCAATTTTGGGTTAACTAAAGAATAGTGATGTAATAATTGGAATGTTCTACAGATAAGGAGGCAATACATTTTTAAGTTCAAATTAAGATAATGCAGCCTATTCCGGTACTTCATATGTAAACCCATAAGCAAATAAATAACTAAATGTACCACCATAAGAACCTAAACTTTTTTCTGATAAATATAAGAGCCTAAACTTTATTTCATCATTAATGTTAAGTGGAGAAACATAGAACTAAAAGATGATTGAAAAGTTTATTTCATAATCGCTGTTTAATTGGAGAAAACAATACAAAGATTTATTTTTTTCTCTTCTTCTTCTTTTTTTTTTCGTTTGATCGCTCTTCTCCTATTTTTCTTCTGATCCATCTCCTTCTCTGCCCTAATCATTATTACATCTAGCTAACTCATTTCATATTTATCCAAGTGCAAGAAACATCCAAGCATATAACTCTTACATAATTTGCTACCATAACATGCTGACTACAGGATTGGGGCTAGGTTAGTAAGTTTACATATTGCCCTCCAATAGAAAATAAGTTTACTCATCATCACTAATCCATCAGCTCTATCTCAGATCTCAAGATAAGCTTTATACTATCTGACAAGTTAAACTTAACAGCCATAAAGTACCCATATACTTCATATTAGCAAGTGAACATACTGAAATTGAACTAAAAAGAGGTCTTTTCCCAGACGTACCAATAGTATCAAGGCTTGGTGAAACAGGAGTGACACCCATGTGAGAAATGGCCCCATATGAGGGTCGAAAACCTATTATGCCACAAAACCCAGCAGGTACTCTAACACCTCCAGCAGTATCAATACCTGACATAGACCATCATCCATGAAGAACCAAATTAAAGAATAATAAAAACAACAAAATCAGCTTCTCTGACTACCCCTACTGAGAAAAGCAGAAATGATTATTTTCATTTACGAGTTCTAAGACAAATTTCATCAATTTCAGAAACAAAATTATCACAATAAACCATTCGGCATGTAAAAATATTGACATGAAAAAAAAATAACAAAATTATTAAGTTCAAGAACGGCTTAAGCAACAAACCCCCTCTTGAAAAATACAAGGAAAAAAAGTGGGAAGATGGCCTATGACATGTCTGTTTGAAATTAAGTAAAATAAAACAATATATTAGCAAGTTGGAAAACTTATAACTGTACTCATGCCCAAGACCAGAGTGTTTAGACCCTTTGGTATTCGGTACCCACTCAGACTCACATCAAATATCTTCTAATTCTGAATGTTCAAACATTTTACATAATTTCCACTGGTGAGAAAAAATACAATTGAACATTTTAGAAAAATCAGAGATGAAAAGCAGAATCCATCTCCACCTTTGTGCCTTGGTGTTCCATGAGGCAGCTAAGGCCCATATTGTCACTCTAATGTTTTTTTTTTTTTTTTTGAAACTGTATGTTGTCACTCTAACATTGTTTAATTAACCTTCTTAATAAGTTTGAATTGGTAAAGAAATGGTGCTTTTTTTGATAAATGGAAATGGTGATGTTTCATTTGTAAGCAAGTTGAACGAGACCAAACCAATGATCTTAATGTTATACTCTTGGCCTCTATTGAGACCTAAACTACCTTCCATATTATAATCTGCAAAGCTATTAACTTCAATACATTAGAGATCAGAATCAATGCCTTCTTCACACTTCTGGCTAACCCAAGTGTCGCTCTTGTATTCCAGACAATAGGTATGTCACAATCAGAATAATGCATGATGCAATATGATTCAGAAACTAGTTTCCTGGTAAGGTAAAGCAAGTAAACATGAAAACAAATTCTATCACCTAAAGGCAATGACAGTTTTTATAGAGAACCTAAGTCTTTTCAAGACGAAGTATAGAAAACTAAAAAATACCATGTACATGTAATTCCTGCACAATGGTGTCAAAAATAGAATATTGTACTGGGTGTAAAAGAACTATAATAGAATAGATGGTAGGGCACAAAGATTTTACAATGGCATCTATATCTCATTAGTTTGGTCTCATTTTACAGTAAACACTATTAATTCACTAATTCATACAGTAAAACCATAGTGGAGTTTAAAAGAAAGATATGTTAGGAACTCACCCAAAGAGAAGTCAACTAGTTTACCAGAGACCGCAGCAGCAGATCCGCTGGAAGCCCCTCCTGGCACCCGTGCTGGAGCTGCAGGATTGGTGGGTGTATCATAATGTTTGTTTTCTCCGCTAATACTGGTAATGTATCAGAGAAAAAAAAGTATGTAAATCAGAACAAAAATAACGTAGGGCATAGGGGAAAAGACAGATAAACAAGTATTTATCAAAAAAAAGACAGATAAACAAGTTATATCTTCATAACAATTGAAGTTTGCCCCAATTGTGATAAGTAAGGAGAAAAGACAGATAAACAAGTATTTATCAAAAAAAAAGACAGATAAACAAGTTATATCTTCATAAAAATTGAAGTTTGCCCCAATTGTGATAAATAGGGAGAGGTCCGGCAACACTACTAAACCAAATATATGTACTAGTTGGAGCATCGTAATCTTTATTTTCTCCATTAGTGCTTGTTAAGTTTCTGAGATAAGTGATATCATCAGAAGAAAACTACAATAGAACACGGGAAAAAAAAAAAAAAAAAGATAAACAGAGGTAAGTTCTTTGCAAGCAATGAATATTATCCTGAAGTTATTGATCAAAAAAAATCTTATCCTGAAGTAAGATCTGGTTTTTTCTTTGGGGAGGGAGCTCAAAATGTAATTAAGAATGAATCCTCGCCAAAGTGTAAAACAATGGTTTTTTTTTTTTGTAAAGATAAAACAATGGTATATCTAACATAAAAGAACAAAGGAATAATAAATGAATAAATAAATCATAATAACAATGAGTTTGTAGTGCATGTTAAGAAAATGAAAATTTAGTTATGAAGAAAGAAAAAGCATTAACAACATTGACTGGTTTACAGGATCATATAAATTGGGTTTTACGGGATTTGATTCCCTTTAGGATGCAGAAGACATATTGCCATGAGATCTTTTTGTCGCCACTTCACATATTTATCAAGTTATAACTACTAGGGGTATAAATGAATAAATAAATCAAGTCCTAACCCATATGCCATATCATCCACAACTGTTTTCCCAACACAAGTAGCTCCCCCTTCTACAAGAGATGAAACCACAGGAGATGTCCGAGTTGCAGCCTCATGGGTCTTCACCCAGTCTGGATTGCCAAACCCAGTTACACATCCATCGATATCAAATCTGGTTATCACAAAACAATCAAAATTTGACATTGATGAGAAAATAGAAATATTTCTGGGATCATAGGTGTAAAAAAAAAAATAAGAAACAAAAAACAAAGCTATATAGACTCTAGTCATTTATATCAGATATAATAATCATTAAAATAATAAAAACATTCATTATTTTTACCAAATCAAAATGTGCACAACAGAAACCAACTTTTATTTGGCATAAAAGTACAAGGTAGACAGCTTTCTTTTTTCTTTCATTCTGATATATAGGTTCCTGCAAGTACCTCCTTTTGGATAATAGAAGTTAACTCAACCCATCAGAGCATTTGGAAATAGCTACATGAATCCTGTTTTGATATTCCACTATGCCAAAAGCCATCCTCTGCTATTTGAATAATGAGTTCTCAGATCTTTTTTAGTACTTCATCCCACATCTTTTTTGACTTCCCTCTACCTGGCTACCTCCATTAGAACCCTTAAATTATACATCTTTACTAGTTAGTAGGCAGTATCCTATGCATAAACTTAAACCATCTTTACTTGATTTATTATTGATTATGTCCTTTCTAGTCTTACCACCTAACCATCTAAACATGTCATCTCCCCACTTGGAACATGGAGAGTATAAAACTAGTAACCGGAAGGAGTTATTTAATCTATATTCCATAATCAATACTTTCCAAAATAATCTTTTTTATCTAGGAAATAGGAAAATGTAAAGAGGTGACAAGACTACCAAAATAAAATTGACCAGGCAATAGATACTCAAATTGATTATACAAAATATAACAGATCAGCAACTCAAAATGGCAAAGCAACAGCTACTCAACTTCGACTATACGGAATGTAATAGATCAGCAATGGCAATAATCAAGATTAAACTTCTGCGCACCAATCAGACAGTATAACTTTTTTTTCTTTTGCTAATTGCACATAAAATCTGTCAATGCATGCCAGTCATTTCCATTCACTCACACCCTCAATTGCCACCACCCTTCACGCCTCATGGTAATCAGGCAAAACAAATTAACATAACGTAACAGGGCATCCTTCAATCAATCAACCAACCAACTAAAACATTTAACAAAAAGAAAAACAAAAAATTAATAAACTGAAATAAAAGAAAAACAAAACCAGTTTAAAACAACGAACATATTAACGATTACCCAATTCCGCAAGTTAAAAGACAATCACCATGACCACAAACACATGAGAACATTGCCATCACGGCTTAAAACCCATAATTGAAAAGAAAATAGAATAAAGATGCAAACGTGAAAAGTCATGTGAACAGCACCATCTTCAGCAATCCTTTAGCTGCAAAAATGAACAATAGAATAACTCCTAAAGTTGATTAATCTTATCTTTCGTTTAAATTTTCTCCTATCTAATTCGTGGTGATTTAACGGGATAAGGATGCGTCTTCCCTCCCAAACATATACTTTGCGCAATTGACCTCTACATAAGTCGGAAGTTTTATTCGACGATAACACTGATAAAGAAACAATAGGGGCAAAGCGACGTAATCAATAACGTACACATCTGGGACGGCAAAAGTGAGGCCCGTCAAGGGGTGCGGAGCTTTGGGAGGAGCAGGCTGAGGAGGTGGCAGAAGCTGCAGCCTCTCAATGAATGCACCGAAATCTTCTTTGACGACCTTCTTCAATCTTCTGGTCATGAGAATGATTCCTGCTAACCCCAAGCCCAGCAACACCCATAAGTTGGTAGAGGTCGAGGCCATGGTTCTGGGTTTTTCGTCAAGTTTTGCTTGTAAGTGAGGACGGACCCTCCAAGAGCTCAGAGACCAATCAGGGTTTGCTTTTGCTCGGTCTGTGGCATGTGAATCTGTTGATAATGGTATTGAGGATGAAGAGGATAACACCAGTGCTGATGCAAGCCAACCCAAAACCTAAGCAGGGTGAACAGTGAATACCTAAGCCAGCGAGGAGAGAGAGAATCAGAGCAAATATCTATCATACATGTGATCATGATGTAATGAATTTTTACTACCGTTTTATAATGCGACGAGATTTCGCTTCGTCTGATAGGGCCCTCATTTGGTGAGGATGTATATAATGCGAAATCTGTAATCATTTGAACGAGTCGGAATGGGGTGCAACTGTGCAAGTCGGGCAGGATCGCGTGGGGTTAGGAAAACCCAAATCCAACCCGAGTTATTGAAGCCCCAGGCGGGCAAGGCCCCATCATGTATTCATGTTCATGCACCGGGTACCTCGGTCGACCCGTTATAAGTTGAGTTTGAACGCAATTTTAAGCTCGTGAGTTTGGGTTACCCGATCTTTTATGAATCGGTTTAGGCTTTCTTAAAAAAGTCTAGCCCGAGTCCGAGCCTAACTTAATGATATAATAAATAATCATAAATATAGATACATTATTTTTTCCTTTGTTTCTGTTCTATTTTTCAAGTCTTTTTATTATTTTTGAGTTTGGAGGGTTTTTAATATAAATAAATAACAAAAATATTTCCAAATTGTTGGTGGGGCTCAGGCTCAAGTCCAAGATTTAGGCTTTATATGAGGGTTGGGCTTGGGCTCAAGACCTAGGCCCGATGATCAAGCCAACCTCGGGTTCGGGCCTGAATGTATTTTGTTGATACATATACAAAGCATGGCCCGTTAACAAGTTAGAACTAATTTTCATTTTTTGGCATATTCATATTTGTTTTCGTCTATATCAATGTGTATCTGTATCCAAATAGTCCGATACAATACCTAACATAGATATTTTAACAATCATTGATTATTGCATTATCGAAATCCTGTAATAGGAGGAAATGAAATAATCTAACAACAAGCTAATAAATACAACTAAATTTTCAAATAAATAAATAGTAATTTCTTATAATTGAAACTTTCTCTACATGAGTGAGATCCAAAATCAAATGAATAAACCAATAAAAATGGAATTTTTAAATTTATTCAATTATAAATGTGATATAATGATGGATAATAGATTAAGATAATTCGATTAAATGCATAGAATACCATTCATATTCCACATGGGTTAAGGCTATATTAAAAAATATGTTGGTGGATGTAACAATAATGATTTGATCGCCAATAACTTAACAATTGATGTGACATAATGAAATGATGAATTAGGATTCATGTAATTAATACCAAATACATGGGATAATGTGTGAATGATGATAATGACGATGCCGGTATATTACAATCTTTATAGGTAGAGATTTTTGCAATTGGGTTGGTTTTAGTTTGACTAGTTTAGTTAAAGATATCAAGTATTGAAGTAACAAAATGTGATACAATGCCTTTATTACCATGTCTATTGAGATTCAACTATCTAATGCATCAATTTGAAAGAAGAAAAAAGAAAAATTTAAAGTATTAAGATCAATAGGGGGATGTTTGGTAATGATTTTGTTGTGTTGATTAAGATCTAGCACTGTCGTATCAACCACCACGTCGACGTCTAAACTCTAAACTTCAACATACACAAATGCACATAGAAAATTTTTGTAATGGCCCATTTACAGTGGAAACATAGGCCATTACAATACAACACAATGCATCGAGTTACATGAATATGCATGTTTGAGGATTGTATTTTCTTTTAACTTATTCAAACAATAATGTATTTGAGAACCCATGTGATGTCATGGCAATAAAATTTACTAATCAATTTATACTTTTAAAATGTTTATACCTTTTATTTTAAGGGAAAATAAAGCAATGTAATGTCCATCTAGTTAGCCTTCTTGCATCTTTTTTTTTTAAACTAAATAGGATTGT
Source organism: Nelumbo nucifera (assembly GCF_000365185.1). The sequence goes on from NW_010729164.1 coordinate 2,208,486, forward strand.
AGATGCAATGGTAACATAATGGAGTGTTGCGTGACCATTTTGAAGTTGATACCTTAACCCCAAATACATTTATGCCAAAATACCTACTAAAGAGACCATTTCATGTGGGGGTTGAAGCCTTAAATAAGATACCTTCACTATAATGTTTTGGATTAAAATACCCTTTTTTTTTTGTAAAAATAGTTATTTGGGCATTCTGTTTATATATACCAAGCACAACTTATGGGATGTGTAGGTGGAATATCATAAAGCTAAAAGTCAATAAAAGCCTCTAGATAGGCACTTGATCTGCTTGCTTGTTTGTTTATTTTGTTTTGTCATGGAGGAAATTTTAACAAATATTGGCATATATCATATGGTTTCTAAAATTATTTAAATATGCCTTGCCAAAAGCAACTTACCATTGAGGTTGATGGACTAGATTAAAAGACATTGAATGCCCTTTAAATTAACAATGAAATGGTACTCTAATACCAAAACCAATCCAAAGATAAAGTAAGAGGTTGTGTAGTGTGTACAATTGTGCATGGCAGAAATTTCTCCAAAGTTTGGCAAGTAGTGTGTGCAACTATGCATAGCTGAAATCCCTCAAAAGTTTGGCAAGTTTAAGTTTTAGGGATCTCTCTTTCAAGTCTTGCTAATCCCCAAAAGGCAATAAGCATGTTGGTTTTATTTCCATTAAACACTGAAATTGACGCAAATTATAACAAAAAAACAACTTTTCCCATATCTAATGTTTCATTTTATTTGTAAACTTCCCAATTCAAAAAATAAAGTAAAAAAGGGAGGAATAAACATTACAAAATATATATATAGCAATCCCAAGACACAAGACAAATGGCATGTTTGGTTGTGTTGGTGTTTATTGAAAAAAAATCACCACATAAACACTACATGGGTGTTTCTATTTATTGATCATTAAACCATTGTTTGATTTCACTATTTATCAAATAAATACTAAAAAGCATAAACACTTAGATTTATGTGCGTGAGGCATTTAGGAAAATGTTAGAATCTTGTGTTCCCTCAATGCATATGCATTTGTTGAAATGATATGCTTATGTGGCATATTTGGGGCGTTAGAAGGTAAAATACATTTAAAATTATGCTCAACCAAACAATAAAAGCAATAAATGTTTAACATAAAAAAAAATGTTTAAAATAAAGTTGTTAGAATAAACATTTAAAGCAATGAACCCCAAAGATAAACACCAACAGAACCAAATGTATACAAAATCAATTCCTCATTTGACTATTGTTGTTTAAAACAATAAACTATGATAGGAAATGACTAAGTAGCAATGACCAAGGGTAAATTTGGAAAAATACTTTTTAACTACATATTCGGTTTGGCTTGATTTTGATTTTCAAGACTGATAATCCAAACTGACTTGATCTAGTAGCTTATTAATAGGGTGTTTGGTTCCATGGATGTTTATTCAATAAGTGCTGCCACATAGGCGCCACTTCAGCAGTCCTCTCATGCTCTTCCATATGCATTGAGAATGGGCAAAAGTCGATTTCGATTTCAGTGCATACATACTTTTGGAGAAGTTATATTTTAAAGCTTCTACAAACATTTAGGCATTTTTTCACTCGTATGCTGATGTGGTGCCAGTGGTCATAAACGATTATAATTATTATCTTTTTCGATTTTACAAGCAAATAAATTATAAACATCGACAATAACCGAAATTGACCGGCGATTTTGAAAAATCGACCAAAGTCGGATTGGATCGGTTTGACTCACATTATTCACACCTTAAGTACTAGCACTAGCGGTCAATAGTTAATATATTAGATATGAAGCAGTTCATGGTAATTATTTTCTAATTTTGAATTGAAAAGAACAAACAGCTTTGCCCTAAGCAAAAATCATTTATTTTCCTCCCATGACCACGGGAGACGTTGCCTTCTCCCTCGCTTCCCCTTCTCTGAAGCTGAGCTCTGCTCCACGCTTAAAACTTTATTTAATGGACACTTAAGTCCTGCTCCATCCTTCAACCTCTACAAGAATCGATGAACATGGCGGCCGCTTCAAGGCGCTTACTGTTTGGCACTTCCGTTTTCCGTATTCACAGAAACGCCTCTCCAGTTTCATCCTTTATCTCCAATACTCTCATCAACATCCGCGCTTACCCTTCCATTCCTCTCTCTCTCCGATTCACCCAGGCACATCCTTCTCAAAGACCACTCTTCCATGGCTATAGCTCATCCGCCGCCGTCGATAACCTCTCCGACAATGGCGAAGTCGCAAGTTCTCACCCCTGGCCCGAATGGGTGACCTTTATCGATCGTTTGAAGAGTAAAGGCTACTTCGATGAATCCTCTCCTGCGGCGGTCGACGATGAGGCCGAGGTTGGAGGTAGTGACTGTGTTACCGCTGTCACTGGTTACACCAGCAAGGACTTGAACCGCTTGAGAAATGCTTGTCTGAGCTTTGCGCGCGATCGGTTTGACATTTTCAAGTATGTTCTCGCTGCTTGTTTTATTTTAAAGCTGGTTCTTCTGATTGATTATTAAAGTTCAAAGGGTTCCAACCATAGTCTGCAAATTGTGTGTCTTTTCCATGGTATCGCATATGGGCATGCCTATGATTAGTCTTAGAAGGGAACACGATAGATTTGCAGTATACAACCATAAATCTCGCCCTGTATGACTGTATCCTCTGAACTTACGCTGGGTCTTTTCCTAGTGCATTCTGCAATTCTAGAATATGGATTTACCAAAATTGTTGACTATGAAAACTAGTGAATTGGAAGAGTATTTAGAGACTGTAGTCAAACTAACTAACGCCCTCCATCTGGGAAACCCCAGAGCATTGGGTGCTGGAGGAGTATTTAGTGACTGCATTGGAAGTGTTTTGGTAATATACTCAGGCCTTATTGGGGAAGGAAATTAAGTGTGAGGAAACTTGTGGTGGAAGGGGACTCAAAAGTGGTCTTGAAATAGATGCAGCAAAACAAACAAGGACCTTGGCACTATTGGCATTACTTGAAAAGCTAAGAGCCCTTGCTTCAAAACTGAATGCAAGATTCATATGGACATATAGATCAGCAAACATGGTTGCTGATGCTATGGAAAGACAAAAGGTGAACAGGGAACAGTTCTGTTGGGGTATATGGTAACTGCATGTAAGGGCAGGGGGTGGGTCTTTTATACATTTTAATAAAAGTTATTGTTACCAATCAAATAGTAATCTCTCAGCACCAGCCAGACCACCTTACATTTTTATCTTATGAAAAATTTCTGGATAAAGATACCCCTAATTAAGTAATAAAACTGTAATGACAAATATACCCTTGCCTAACTTCTAACCCCAGACAAAACAAGAGAAATTCAAGAATAAGAAGAAGACTTAGATCAGCCTAAACTTCTTACAGGCTTACAGGTGTGGTACTTGTATACCCTTGACCATATCTCTTCTCCAATATGCAGATGATGCCTTGATTTTCTTAGATGCATTAATGAAGCAGATGTATAATCTAAGGGGTGCTCTTAGATGTTTTCAATTGCTTATGGGCTTAAAGATGAATCTCAACAAAAGTGTGATGATAGGTGTTGGGGATATTCAACAATCGGTATCGGAGGACTGTACAAGTGCTTTGGAATGTTTGATTGGAGATTTCCTTTTCTTATATCCTGGCCTGCCCATTGGGGGCTAGGGCATTGGTCCTTCCACTTGGCAACCTGTTCTAGGCCAAATTGAGCAAAGGCTGGCTGGTTGGAAAGGCAGGTGCTTGCCTTTTGGTGGAAAAATCACTCTAGAGTGTTGTTTCAAATCTGTCGATTAATTACTTATCCCTTCTAAAGCTCTTGCTTCGGTTTTGGAAGAGATAGAAAAATTACAAAGGGATATCCTGTGGAATGTAAAGGTGGAGAAAAAGAAATTTCATTGGGTCCAGCAGTAGAAAGTAGGGGTGTTCATTTGGTGTACAAAGAGAATGTTGAGGTGGGAATCCGAAGCCCAAACACAAAGGTGCTAAAACTAAATTATTTTTTGAGGCAGTGTTCATAAGGAAATAGTGGAGGATCATCAGAGATCGAACATGGGGAGTCCAAGGAGGGACGGGCGACAAAAGTTGTGGTAGTAATAAAAGGTTAATGCACTACCATGAGACTTCCTAGTTAATATCCCAAGTAGGGCGATTAGTAATCTCCAAGCACCTGAATAGGAAAAGAAAAATAAGTGTCTTGTTTGGATGTGTCTCCCTCTCACTAGGAACTAGTGGAACCCTCTGCTAAACGTACAAAGCTTGTTTGCTCCTACTTTTGTAAGTTGGCCAAAGAAGAGGGGAAGAATCCTATGGAGGTGTACAAGGGTAGCCATGTTTTGAGCAATTTGGGAAGAAAGGAACTAGAGAACCTTCTTAGAGAAAGAGAGTAGTACGGATGCTCTTATTGAAGCCATCGCCATTAGAGTGATCCGTCGGGTGAAGTCCTTGGAACTCTTTGAGGACATTCTTGCGGGTGGATTGATGAGGAAATGGAGGGAGGTAGCTGCTTCTGTTCCTCTAAAAGGAAGCTTGTAGGTCTTATTGGTCCCATTTTCTAGGGGGTTTATAAAGCTAAATTTTGATGGCAGTAGTGAAGGTAATCCAAGCCCTTCTGGCATTGGAGAAGTCTTTAGAAATGAGGATGGAAAAGTTATTGCAATCTACTCAGGCCCAATTGGGGCAGGTGGTTCATTAAGGGCTGAAATTTTGGCTGTATTGGAAGGAGCTCAAAAGGCCAAAGAGTTGAATTTCTGAAAGTTGTCAATTGAAGGAGACTCGACACTAGTGATAAGTTGGCTACAAAAGGAAGAGGAGACTGGGTGGTGGTGCTACATCTACGAGAAAAGGAAAATCATGAGAGTATTACAAGGAGTGGAGGTGGCATTTCATTGGTCCCACCCTCCAGGGGGTTTTAAAAGCTAAATTTTGATGGCAGTAGTGAAGGTAATCCGAGCCCTTCTAGCATTGGATAAGTCTTTTAGGCCTTATTGGTCCCACCCTCCAAGGGGTTTATAAAGCTAAATTTTGATGGCAGTAGTGAAGGTAATCCGAGCCTTTCTGGCATTGGAGAAGTCTTTAGAAATGAGGATGGAAAAGTTATTGCAATCTACTCAGGCCCAATTGGGGCAGGTGGGTTCATTAAGGGCTGAAATTTTGTCTGTATTGGAAGGAATTCAAAAGGCCAAAGAGTTGAATTTCCAAAAGTTGTCATTTGAAGGAGACTCAAAACTAGTGATAAGTTGGCTACAAAAGGAAGAGGAGTCTGGGTGGTGGTGCTACATCTATGAGAAATGTAAAATCATGAAAGTATTACAAGGAGTGAAGGTGGCATTTCACTGGGTGAAAAGAGATGCCAATGCTTTTGCTGATGCACTAGCTAAACAAGAGGTGGGAAGGAATGATTTGTTTTGGGCTATGTTGTATTTTGATTCTTTTTTTTTTTGATCAGTATATTGTAATTTGATTCTTAGTAGGGGAGGGCTAAGAGAGTTCATCTCTCCCCTTCATCTATGTACTTAATTATTCATATTTAATGAAATTGCTTTATGTTATTGATAAAAAGGGATTTTGTGTGTAGAACTAAAAAAGATGGGGGTTTGGGAGTGGGAATCTTCAATAAAGCCTTGTTGGGGAAATTGGTTTGGAGGTTTGGGAGGGAGAGGGAAGCTCTATGGAGAAGGGTTGTAGCTTGTAAGTATTGGACGGTTAATTTTGGGTGGGATGTGAGGGAGGTATGATCATCCTATGGGGTAACTGTATGGAAGGGAACTATGGGGTTTTCACTCTTTGATGCAGCAGTTCTTGTCTTGGAGAGTGGGGATTTGTGCTAATATTAGATGTTGGGAAGATGATTGGCTTGGAGTTGGGGAAGTTATGTGAGATGTGCCCAAGGCTGTATAGTGACAATTGCTCAATGCAATGAAGTTATAAATAGCTCAGTGGTATGGTTTCCTACTTTTAGAAGACCGTTGCTAGATTGGGAGGTGGAGGAATGTGTGGGTCTGTTATCAAAGTTGCATGAGGTGGTGGTTAATCCCTCGATGTCAGATTCAAAATGGTTGAAAGAATGCAAGAATGGAAAGTTTAAGTCAAATCTGTCTATAATGCTTTGCCTAGCAATCTGGTGGGGCCTGTGGAAATAAAAGGTGTTTGGGGGAAACCAGTTGCTCCAAGAATTGAGGCTTTTGCCTTGTTGGTATCTATGGGAAGGATTCTCACTCACGATAAGCTGAAAAAAATAGGCTTTCAATTCCCAAACAGATGTGTGTTATGTTTGGATGGGGAAAATGTTCTACATTTGCTAGTTCAATGCAACTACGTGAGAGGAATTTGGGGTTATTTCTTCAAACTATTCAACATGGATGGATGATCACCCAATGATGATGCTGAGATATTTGGAAGCTGGCCTAGAGTTATCGGGAATACTAAAACAAAAATCATTTGGAGTTGCATCCCCTTTGCAGTGTGTTAGGAGGTCTGGAAGGAAAGAAACAGAAGAATATTTGAAGAGAAAATGAAATGCAATGAAGATTTAAGGGCATTAATTAGTTCAAAGATAGCTGGATGCAGTGATTTAAAAGGCGCACAGGCAAGGCGCATTTTAGGGTATGTGCCTTGCCTAGGTCCTAGGTGCAGCCCTTTCAAAAGGCACATGCCTTGCACCAAGCGTGCACCTGATGTGCCTTGTGCCTCAGCCTAGGCATGCACCTTTTTAAAATTTACACTTTTTTGAACCTAGCAGTTGGGTTGGGGGCTCTGCCCTCGGACCCTTTCCGGAGCTCTTAGAACCCCCTATTTGCCAATGTTGTTCATTCATTCAATTTAATAAAATATCTTCTTAAAAGCAATTAAAGTTATAAAGTCATTATTTTTTATGTCAGAATTAAGAATTTAAGACCCGAACATGGACTTGTTTGGGTTTGCCTCAAGGGGCATGGTACAGAGGCAGCTCGTAGAATCAGGAACACAATATGTTTTACATCACTTTAGCTACTTGAAGTAATGCAATTGAGGAAAAAAAGAGATTATGGGTTTTACATGCTTGAAAATGTTTTATATGTTTGATTTTATTTTAAATGCACTTTACATGTTATGCTTATGCATTTTAATTTTAGATAATAGGTTTTTTAAGACATTACTTTTAAAATTTAAGTTTATATTTTTATTAATATTATGTTTAATGTATTTTTTGATTTTTCTTTTTTTTTTTTTTTTTTTGTATTTCTGCGCCTTGCTCCAAAAAGGCGTGTGCCTCGGGCACAAATTGCCCCTTACATTTTTTTACGCCTTGTGCTTTTAAATTACTGGTTGGATGGGTTCTAATTCTTCCAGAATTTGAAGGTTTCAGTAAAGAAGACTTTGGAGCCGAATTATGGAGGGTATTTTTGTATTTTGAATTAGTGATTTGGTTAGTGAGTGGTTGTGCTTTTTGATTTTAAATTTCTCTTTTCTCTAATGTTTGGTGACTCCTTGTCACTGTGAAGATGTACTGTGCTTTTTTATCAATAAATTTTCTTCTTTATTTATCTTCACAAAAGCCCTTTTTTTGTAATTTTTTTTGATAGATGATACTTTACATGTGAAGTTTGTTATTTGAATGATATGTATATATATTTTTAATTTCCAATTTTGTTATAGGGCTTTTGGCTTCATTTCTTTATATTCCTTGCGATGCTCCTCAATTAGAAAAAAAAAGTTTTTCTTTTGATCATTAATAGAAAACGATTAAAAAGGACAAATTGTAATAAATCCTTTGGATCTACACTTAAGGCTAAGCTTTTTAAGCAATAAAGGGGACAAAAACAAAATTTTGCCATAAAAAGGTCAAATACATAACTAAAATGTTTTCCCAGTGAAACATTTTCTGGCCCTTTTCCTTCAAACAAAGGGAGCCTTACTGTTAATGGAGGTCTCTATGAATTATATGCTTTTGTTTGTGAATTAGTGCTTACATGACGGTTTTCATGATTAATGTAAAAACTGACAAAAATAGATATTTTGAATGTTACGTTATAGGATTCATCATATAATAAATTTGTTTATTGCCTTTATGTTGCAGATCATTGTCTACAGATGACATTCAAACTATTGTTGAGCGTGGATGTCCAAGCCTGTTTCGGAAAGCTGTTAATTCAGCCAAAAGGTTGAGAGCATTTGTTAGACTTGATGAAGGAGATGTAAGTTTTTTCTTTGAGCTGGTTGAAATGAATTAAAAGGCAAAACTGATAAAATATTAAAGGTAAAATTTCAGTATATTGCAATATTGCAGAAGAGCAACAAGTAGATATATTTCAATCAGGAAGATTGTTCCATTTTTTTTGAAACATAAGAAGATTATTCCAATGTTTGTTTATTTTTGTTTTCTCCCTCTGTGTGTGTATCCATCCATTTGCAAGGTGTTTACCACTTAAATTATTTAGAAGTTTTAGAATTAGAACTGTGAGTTTGGATTTATTGGAATTTCTTGCTTGCAGGTGTGTAGTGCATGTAATTTGAGAGGATCATGTGATAGAGCTTATGTGATACTAAAACAATCTGAAGCTGCCGCCCGTACTGTGGATATTGTGCGTATGTTGTTGATTTATGCACTTGATCCACTTGTCGTTTCTGGAGGAGAGAGACCTCATGGTAGAGAGAAAATTGAAGCATCTGCTCGCAAACTGCTTTCTGAACTGACCGAACTGAGTGAAACATCCCCTGATCCAGACCTTCCAAAACCAGCATTGAAGCCTTCTAACCGAAAGGAACAATCTGAAAATGATATGGATAACACACAGTATCAAAATGTTGAAATGAAGAGAGGGGATTGGATTTGTTCCAAGTAAGTCACATAAAAAACTCATATGCTGGAAACACTTTTTTTTATCAGTGAATGTATGGAAAGGCATTAACTAATGCACAGGTTTTTGTTTATTCCAGTATATAATAAATTGTTGTTTCTTGGAATTGCTTAAACTTGTGGAGTTGGATAATGCATATGCATATCTTTTGGAGTATCATTAATGGCTATAATGATGTAGGATAGCCTGACTGCCTGAGTGGTGGTCAATTCTCTCACAGTTAATGGATCATAATAATGGTAAAGAAAAGAACATATAGATAGAAACCGATGAAGTCAAACCTCTCTGCCTAAATCATGTATTGCTTAACCAGTGGGCCTTTAATAAAACATTGGAAGAAAAATTCCTAAGAATCAAATTCAAGCAAAAATGAAGCAAAGTTTCATTCAGTTTAAAAGTATGTTAATTCCAAAAAGAAAAAAAAAATGTTTATGGCAGTGTTTTAAAATCTGACCCAGAGATTGAACTGTTTTCTCTTTGCCTGGTTTAGTATTGAAGATTCAAGGGTTTGGAGTTATGGGCAGACATAGTGTTCATCATATACACCAATAAAACCCATATTACATGTAAAACATGTTAAAGGGCAGCCAAAACAATTGAAAGAAAGAAAAAGAGAAAGAAGAAGAGGTTGCAGCTTACTTTCTTTTGGGCATTCATCACTGAGGTAGAAAAACATCTTTTTTATATTTTCCCTTCCTCTCTTAGTTCTACTAGGTTCATTCGTTTTCTCTGCCACCTCGTTTCCTTCTCCTCACCCTATAGCTTACTCCCTTTTCTTGATTTCCCAACTCCTACTTCTTATATTTATTGAGAATTTCTCTCCTATGGTCCTACTTAACACCTCCCCTCTTTGTTGGTTTCCTTCCCCAACAAATTACATTTGATTTTTTTATTACATATTTACATTAATTCTCTATTGAAGTTTAATGGTTTTGATGTTTTTTTGATAGATAGTTTAATGGTTTTGATGTTAATCCAACTACCTTTTTCTCCAGGCAACAGGTCGAATGGTCCTACCATTTGGGTCAACAATGGGTTGGAAACAAGTTTATAGATCACACACGGGACACTTCCCTCGAAATCCTAAGAAAAAAAGTAGAAACCAACCATGCCTTTGACTGACTGTGTAATTTTTAGATGGCTCCCAAAAACCTTCTAAAAGTAGGCTTTTTATCCTTAAGTTATCAATTTGAAAAAACAAACAAAATAACTTCTAATACTGATGCGAACCAAATTGCCCCCCTCACTCCAAAAAGAAATTCAAAAAATATATCCTAAAATAGATTTTTTAACCCATTACAAGTTTGGTATTAATTTCTAAAGAAGAAAATAGCTTCTAAAACCAATATGACAATACGTAATTACCTATCCAGTGTTCTAAACACGGTGAGGCAATGGCTAGTTGTTTTGGCCTTGCTAGGTGATGTGGCGACTATTTTCTGCCTAGGTGCTGACTAAGTACCACAAAAAAGATATTTCTATTTCAATATAATGTTGTAACCTCATATATAAGTTAATAAAATGGAAGGCTTTTGTGTGTGTGTGTGGGGGGGGGTGCCTTCAAATATGCTTAAAGCAATTGGATGTGATCACCTTGTATATGCCTATATTGTTAGCTCCATGCAAGCACTGCTCCACCATTTCTCTCTTATTTTAGGCATCTCTATTTTAGATCCCCTCAACCCAGCACATGCCTTCAAACGTGGTTAGCAGAGATAATACTATTTTGAAAGTTGGAGATACACACAAAAAGTAATACTTAAGAACAACTTTGTGGTAGTTGTAAATTGACTAGTTGACTCTTTTGTAACAGTATACATTCCAAACTGATTTAAAGATGGTAAAATGTGTAATCTATCTTAAAAATTCAAAAATTTCAGAAGCAGAAAATCTCATTATGGGCTTCATGGCTTTGTAAATTGGCTGTTATCGCTCAATTCATGTCTGATTTGTAAATCTTGGATTATCAGGCATGTACTAAATAACCAACCTGATGGCATGAATATCAAGCCAACTGAGCTAGTTTTGGCCCGTCAAATTTAGTTTATTAACAGAACAATGGACCTAAGACAGTTCCATATTTGGCTTAATTTAGCCTCAAGTAATTCATTAATAATTCTGAGTGTATCAAGTATCAACAGATCAATTTGTTAATTTTCCAAGATGATTCATGTTTTCTTGTGCATGTTTTTACTTTTATTACAAGTATCTTATGTCTGCAGTCCTTAACATTGACAAAAGGAATTAAGTATTTCAGATGTTTCTAAATGCTTAATTGAGAAGTTCTAGGATGCCATCAATCCATGTGTTTCTACAGGCCTCAGCATCCATTCTGAACCAGGACAACCCAGGGTTACCTACCTGCCTTTTCTAGGATTAACCTAGAAAAGGATTACAAATAGATGACACACCCATGGAGAGATGAGTGGTCCCTGTAGTGTTTACTGGATAAAAAAGTAGAAGTTACACTAGTAATGATTGCAAATGGTATGCAAAGATTATACGTCTTATCTTTGTTGGATGTTCTATTCAAAATTACATATATAACTCATAATTTCTGGTAGATGTTAAATGAAAGAAAAAGTGGAAAATATTTAAAAGTGTTGCGCGATCGCACCCATATCTGATGGATGCTGGAATACCATCTATGTAGACACTAGACAGAGGGACTTCACCTATCCTAAAGAATTTACAAAAGCTGACAAGAAGATGAATGCATGGAATGGTAAATGGACTGAAACTTTTTTTTTCCCCTTTTTTTAAATGTGAAAATTTTATTTTGATATTGTTCAACTTTGCCCCCATGATATGGTTCATCAAAGAACAATAAGGCTGGGTTTGGTTTGAAGGAAAATGTAGGGAAACCTTTGCAAACCATATATTAGGTTTCCTTACCTTTTTTGATTAATGAGTGATATTTTATTCAAAAGAAACAATATGATATTACAATACAGACTGCCCAAGGAGAGGCACAAGCTGGTACCTCTCCTCAACAGCAACAATGTACTACATCAGACTAGGAAATGAAAGTTTACAGAGCTGCCCAGAATAAATGTTCCCTTGATACCCCTTGCTTAGCTAACCCATCCGCTATGGTATTAGCTATTTTACCCACCCACTGAGAATTAACAGTCATGTTCCTTGAAAACCAATTAGCTTTCCTCATAATGTCCCTGTAGCACCAAATAACTGAATCTGGATTTTTTAACCAACCCACAACAACTTTGGAGTCTCGTCTCCTTCAATAAGCAAATTCTGAACTCCTAACTGGTCTGCAATCTGAATACCTTGTACCGCCGCTAGAAGCTCAGCTCTAATAGAGTCTCTTATACCCATGGAGCCTGAGAATAAAGCTAAGATATTGCTGTCTTTATCTCTCAACACTCCTCCTATCCCTGAGAGATCTGAATTTCCTTGGCTGCTACCATCAAAATTCAGCTTTGTCCAGCCTTCAGAAGGAGGCACCCACACAACTGGTACCTTGTTCGTCCTGGTACTGCTACTAGCCACAACTATCCAGTTCCTCCAAATGTCATCAAAGGAGTATAGTTTAAAGGAATCCAATGATCTCAGCCAGTGGATTGCCCTGGTCAAAATACAATCCTTTATTGCCTGAATATCTCTCATTCTCTTGGAAAATCCTTGCATTTCTTTCTTCCCAAATTGTCCACAAAGCAGCAGCTCTAATGCACCTCCACATTGTTTTACCAGTTTTTGTGGGCCACACAAAGAAGGAAGGGTCAAAGAGCTGATCTACGGTTGTAGTCAAATTCCACCTGCACCCAGACAAGGCAAAGATCCAACCCCAAATAGCATCAGAAAAAGAACAGAATAAGAGTAAGTGAGAGCAGTCCTCACCATTAGCCCTGCAAAGTACACACCAGTTAGGAGACAAATACATGGAAGGCCTTCTCTTCTGCAATAAATCCGAAGTGTTGATTTTCCTATAGAACACCTCCCTGGAGGGAATAATAATTTTAGGAGGTACAGGTCTAGACCAGATCTCCTTAGCTGGAAAACCCAACTGTCCTGAGGAAGAGCAAAGGTTTCCCTACCTTTTCCTTCAAACCAAACATCGCCTTATGTGGGAAAACTTTTTGCCCATGTATTTACTACGTGAAAAGGCAGACGATGGAAAGATTGGAAAATCACATATTTACACCTGGATCTGTTGTTACTTAATGCCACAGAAATAAAGTCACTACCCAATACAGGTCCATCTGTGTTCTTGCCTAACATTTTGACTAACACCACTGACATTTATGTGTGTGTATGTATGTATGTGTGTGTGTGTGTGTGTATATATATATATATATAAGAACAATAAATTAATGAAGATATATGCCCAACTTCAGTAATACTTAGGCACATCTCTTCATGAAGTTGCTGTCATGTGTGTGTATATATATTGCATTTGTTTATAATATCAGGCAATAAGACTAATATGCACCTTTCTGTTCAATGTTGCAGGTGTAATTTCATGAACTTTGCTAGAAACGTGAGATGCCTAAAGTGCAGGGAAGATGGGCCAAAGAGAGTTAGTGTTGATGATGTTGAAATGAAGAAAGGGGACTGGAACTGCCCAAAGTAAATCTTCCTTTCCACTATGACCTCTGTCTTCATTATTATCATGTTGCCATTACAAGTGCATCTTTTCTGGCTGGCACTTGTTAGATAAATATTCTTCAACTGGATTTTGTTTTATAGGTGTGGATTCATGAATTTTGCTCGCAATATGAAGTGCCTGCGGTGCCAAGAGTCACGGCCCAAAAGACAGCTAAATCCAGGGGAGTGGGAATGCCCCTCGTAAGGCTCTTGTTTCATTCAGTGTTGATTTCTGACATGCAGTTTATTGATATTTGGTTATGAATATATTGTTGAGATTGGGTTAGAGTTTATTGATATAATTGATGGATTAACATTTTTTTTTTAATTTTCTGCAGATGTGATTTCTTGAACTACAGGAGGAATATGGTCTGCCTGAAGTGCAAGTGCGATCGTCCAAAGGATGAGGGGATGCAGTACGAGGATCAAATATGGAAAAGGCCACGCCAAGTAGCTTCTTAAACCATCTAGGGCCTGTAGATATGTGTGCCTGAATGATGATGGAAAGTGGAGTATATCATAACACTATCTTTTTGGTTGAACTTGTGTTCAACAAGGAGGAAAAAATGATTATCATTAGAAAGAAAAGAGAGAAAAAGATACCACATGTGTTGATGATACAGACTGCAATGTCCATAATTAAGCTTGCTTTCGTTGTCCTTGGAATTCCCCATTTGAAATTGGAAGTTATTCAGGTTGTTAGAGCTACATTCTTATCCATAGCCAGGATTATATTTTTTCTCAGTTGGCTTCATATATGAGCTGGTTTTTGTTTTTCCTGCACTCTTTCATTTAAATGGTCTACATTCTTATCAACCAGAAACTAAAACAGTATACCAGTAATCCAAGACTCACCATATACTAAAAACTATCCAAGACATAATGGACAAAAATCTTTCCTACTTGAATGCTTGACAATCTGAGGCTACTTTTTCTCCTCGTTTGGTAGTTTGCTAATTGAAAGGGACTCACGTCGTCGAAAAAAGAAGTTTACCAAAACAAAAGTGGTGGAAAAAAAGGAATCAGAGGTGCTTGAGAGCTCCATCATCGGATTAGACAAGACTGCTAGCACATAATATTGGGAGATGTCTTTACATGGATTCTCAGATCAGCCAATCATCTCACTACTTAGCCAGTTAGCCCCTGGGAAGATTATCTTTTGGGTTGAAACATGTTGCATGATTTCATGGGTTTATCTGATTGTATCCAAAGTGTTTTGTACAACCGATTTAAATACTTTTAACATCAATAAAGCATTTTCAGTTACTGATAAAAACATGGTGGTTATCCACAAAATTCCTCTGGACATGAAGATGAGAGCATTGAGAGGTATGGATGAGCCAATGAGGGGTGCTCACCTTCGTCGAGCTGAACAGTTATCTCCATCAGAGATCTCCTTTCACTGTTGTGCTGCTGAAGTTTCCAAAGGTGGCTGTACCAAGACCAACGAGGGATGATGCAATTGGTTGCCTCATTTGCAATCTCCTCTCATTTCATTGACTATGTTACCCATATACTGCAAGGAAACGACCAAACATGGTGTAATATAAGGAATTTACACTAAAAACTGAGTTATACACTACAGCATCCTGGTATTGTAGTTCATTGACACCAATTTTGCATTGAATTTCAGTACAAATTTGCACGCCAAGGAGGAGCAAAAGGGTTATGAAAGTGCAATTATGTACTGTCAAGAAGTTAGTCAGGTACAAATTTTGGGATTGGTCAAGGTTTGCACTGCAGACAAATGCAGACTAATGATTTCAAATTTGTCGTTTTTCTTCGTACAAAATGCTTTAACAATAGAGAGAAATTCTGCAACTCTTTGAAAGCTTTGAGGATAGTACATCAAATCAAATGGTCCAAAGTCATCTCATCATGCTAATTTTTCTTATCTTCTTTTGGTAGCATAGAGCATCACTTACATGGGACTCATCCAATGGATGATCCAATTGCTTGGATGTCCAACACTTACCAATTTAGAATGCTCGACATTGCTACTGCATGTCCTGTGATCCCAGTGGCGAATGTCAGGTGCAGGAGCATTGCACATATCCACATAAAACAGAAATGACTAAGAGTTACATTTATGTGAAGTTTTCTATGTTCCAGACAGTTGATCACAAGAAACACTTAAATCAAGCTGGAATTACACCAGATGTTCCTGAGATTCTAAACCATATGCTCAGCTCATCTTTAGAATTGAAACCAATGAAACCTTAAATTTCCTCCAAATTAAATATCTAGTCTGAACCTTTTGCTCAACCAAATGAAACTTGTATGTGCTTAATGAATGGAACTCATGGTCCAAAACTAAAGGTCTTTGTGGTACTTAAACCGAATGGTGATTGCTTGCACTCACAACAAGTTGACCTTGAAGTCACCAAAGCTAGTATCCACACATAGGATCCTCTAATGCAAATAGAGAGAAGAAAACAATCTAATCTCCACCATTACTGCTCAAAAAACCCCTGAAAACTTCTAAGGTCATAATGTTTGCCCAGCACCATGTTTGCTCTTTTGAATAGAACTAGTCTGACCAACTTTGTCAATCAACTCTGAAAAGGTAAGATAACTTGGCTTCAAACCTTTCTTAACCATCTCATTATAAAGATGAAGGGCCCTTGTCATATTTCCATTCTTGTAGTAGGCATGAATCACCATCTCATAAATGAAAACAGTAGGCAACAATGATCGATCTTCCATAACAGTTATATAATTCTCTGCTTCCTTTGACTTCCCACATTGACATAGGCTTCTAATCAATGATGTATAGGTCATCAGACCAGGAGAGAGGGCCCTATATTCCATCTCATAGTACAACTTGAGAACTTCTTGGATCTCACCTAGTTTCCCATATCCATCAATAAGATATGAATAAGTGAACTCATCAGGTAGAAACCCTTTGTCTAACAAGATAGTCAAGATGGTGTTGGCTTGCTTTACATCATCACTTTCACAGAGCTTTGCCACCATCTTGTTGAATGTAGGGCAACTGGGCAGAATTCCTTCCTTTATCATTTCTTCACAGAAGTTTAAGCTTTCTTTCAATCTCCCATCTTCAACAACTCCCTCGATGAGAAAATTATACGTGTCAGTGTATGGCTTCAACCCCGTGACTTTCATTTCTTGCATTAATCGGTTTGCTTCATCAATTCTTCCCTGTTTACAGTGGGAACCTATGAACAGAGTATAAAGAAAGGAATTTAGACGGATGCCCCTCTTAAGCATTTCTTCAAACGGCTGTTCTATGGAGTCTAATGTTCCAATCTTGCACTTGCCATGTATAATCAAAGAATAAGCTACATCATCAAGTATCATGTTTTTCTGAAGAATCCTCTTCAACAAAAGAATTCCTTCTGCAATTCTCCCCTCTTCTAAAATCCTATAAATTAAAGAGGTATTGACTATCACACCAGGAGAGCATCTCTTTCCATGAATTCTATCCAATAATTCTACAAATTTCTGCAGCTTCCCTTCCTTGCACAGTGCACTGATCATGATTCTTGTCGTAATTTCATTTGGGTAAATCCTGTTTTGTATCATAAACTCATAAATATTCCAAACCAATTCAAACTGATTTGATTTCTGAACAACGTGGATTAAAGTGTTGAAACTTATTAGACTCGAAGAGAACCCATGTTCTTCCAGGTAGCGACAGATATCAAAAGCTGTTCTGAACATCCTCAACTTGGAATACGTTTGTATCAAGAAATCAAACAGGAAATGACTCGAATTAGTGCTCTGGTAAGTATCAAGCAGCGTCTCAACAACCACAAATCCCGACAAATCTCCTCCGATGCTCTTTCTTATAACCGACTCTAGCAAAGCTCGGGCGTCGTTGAGCATCCGGGCTCGAACTAATATCTGAACTGCAACACAGTATGATCGAATTCCGTGTTGGAAACTCTTCCGTCGAGCCGACCAGTGGAAGAAACTCAAGGCCCGTCTGGCGTCCGCTGGCTCTTTCAATTCCAGCAATATTTTCTCGACAACCGAGTCGGTTAACTTGATTGAATCGAAGTTCCCACTCAGTGTATCCCAGTTCCCACCTCTCCTCAACGAATCGCAGACTCTGTCAATGACTTCCCCACTCTTTGATTCTTCCTTGCCTGTGTGAATTGCTTCAACCATTTCTAACCCATGAATCTGAAAGCGAATACGCCGGAAGTTACGGATTTCTGTGGAGATCAAGCTCCGACCTATTCGAAGCGAAAACCCCATTTGGATTTATCGAACGGCTCTATTTTCCAGAGAAGTTCGAGGTATGGCGGGAATTTCAAAGGCTTTCTTGTAACAATGGACGAGGGAGAGGGCGTTTGTATATAGTAAAATGACCAATATGACCTTTCGGTCATGAACGTTGTTATTCAAACATCGTGGTAGTTTTGGTAATTCGATAAATATAAAGCATTTTAAACGGCCTTGTCTCTTCCGTTTCGCTCCAAATTGCTAAGAAAAACGTTAGGGTTTTATAGAGGCAGAAATGGCGAGTAGAGATGAGTACAAGCTTCTTCATATAAAGGATGCCCTTACTTGCATCAACCAGAGGGTGAACCTGGTAGGAGCAGTGTTCGAGTTTGGAGTTCCCAGGCAGAGCAAAGGAACGGGTATTCCACCTCTCTCTCTCTCTCTCTCTCTCCCCCTTCCTCCCCCCTTTTCACTAATATGATGAAACGTAAGTGCATTAGTTTGTTTTCTCTGTTTTATTCTAGTTAATAGTCTCAATATATTTTGTTCCATATCTCTGTGACTGCTGTTTTGTTTATATTCTTTTTTTGAAAAGTTAAAGTATAGCATTACTGTCAAAAAGTGTTGATACATCAGATTTGCCATGCAAATACAAAGACTGTACATGGGAATGTACATCATAACTGTTAGCATGATATTAAGAAAAGAATATTGTATCCCTGTCAAAAAATCTATTAAAGCTAGATTTCTGAACTCCTTGTTTGCTGCCAACGAAGAGCAAAGTTTTCCTTTAACGTCCCCAACATCTTGCTCATCGAAACAAATATTCTAAAATATCCCGGCATTTCTCTCAACCCAGATAGATCAAAAGACAGACATAGGGTCTAGGCTCCACACTACTTTCCTTCTTTTACTTGAGCCATCAAGCTGCTAATTTAGAAGAAATGTCTGAATGGATATCTGTATGGCTGCTGTTGGAATCTTTTGGGTTAAAAGATGGAAAATTTGCTCACTGAAGTTCTATACGAGAGTAGGCTCTTTTGTCAAATATCCTTTCAAAGTTTTTGCTTGGTGGAAGCATCACATTGTCTGAAAAGTAGACCAAGGTATATTGATCTATCAAGAATGAAAATTGCTAGTGAATCAGATTAATGGATTACGGCTTTGCAGCTCTATCTAGATTTTGTGATATTATGCAAGTGGTCCTAAGTTGACCAATACTGTTAGCTCATGATTATTCAAGTGAACATCATGCTTGTAGACAAATGGCCTGGTCTTTGTTCTGCTGCCATTTACAAATGTCAGAATATTGTAAATGGAATGGATTTTGTCCTTTTATATTTTTGTATGATATCTAAAAATTACTCAGGGAGTATGTTCATTCTATGGGTATAAATACATAAGAAGGTGGTTTGTTTAATTTTCAGTTCAAATAGGTTTTAATCGTTCTGCCACAATGTCATGCTTTTGTACTTCAAAACAAAATAAAACGAAAATGATAATAAATTCTCTTTGATTTAATATTTGAATGCTTCATTTTTCTCATGATACCTGCACAGAACACCTGTACACCACTGTATCTTGACCCATGTTATGCATTGCCAATGTTCACTGAGCTTTCTCAAGAGCTAAATTAAACTTAGCAATATGCTGTCTAGGTCAAACTTTATATCCACAACCACCCATCACTTGTTTCACTTTGCAATCCATACACTAACACCATTGTTGTTACTTTTGTCGTAATCATTATTACTTATTACTTTGGAAAGGTAAAGTATTAATTATATTACTCAAACACTTAAACATGGGTGGCATACCTGTGTCAGACACATATGGACACCAACACTTACATAACATTTGAGATGACTCTTCTCTTCATTGCATCTTTACTAGTTATGACTTATGACATGTATTAAATGAATAATAGAATCAATCCGAGATGACATGGTTCTGTAACTCACAGGTTTTGATGCAAATCAATTGACATTTAACTCTATATTTTCCATTCTTCTGGCAAAGTAGCCTTCTGTGTTCTGAAATTAGTTGACATCTTTGGAGTTCTCTAATGATCTCATCCAAGAATATGTTTCTTGGTATAATTATTTTCCACCCTGATTTCATGTAGACGGTTGCTTAACTCCATACTATCTCGCCTAAGAAAAATAAAAGTGAGGTGCTTGATAGGTCTCTTTGATCTAGATGGATCGTTGTAGTTTTGCTAATATTCATGAGAAACAAATGGTGTGACCATTCTTGGCCCACACCATGCATTTTATGGTGGAATCTTTCTAGTAATTTGCAAAACATCAAGAAATTGGATTATAAGAGGACCAAGTTCTTGTCAAAGTTAACCTTTATGTCCCAACTTCCCTTTCTTCATATTTTCCTTCCACCCAAATACAGAGGAACATGCATGCATGTGTACCATATACAACATTCTTACATATGTACACATGCATGTATTTATAATCTCTTTACTTCCTGAGCATTTGGTTCAATGACATAATGAATAACATTGTTCTCACTGGCAATGATGACAAAAAGGCCGGACTTACAGCTGCCTTGGATCCCATCCAAATGGTAGTAGAAGGATGAAAACTCTCATAAGGTGTTTGTTGAGCCAGTTAATAGATGATAGGTCATCTTAAAGTTGGTATTGGATTAATTATGGTCCATCAATTTGATTTTAATTGCTTATTTTAATGAATAAAATTGTTCTCAYTGGCAATGATGACAAAAAGGCCGGACTTACAGCTGCCTTGGATCCCATCCAAATGGTAGTAGAATGATGAGAACTATCATAAGGTGTTTGCTGAGCCARTTGAGAGGTCATCTTAAAGTTGGTATTGGATTATAATTATAGTCCATCTATTTGATTTTAATTGCTTATCTTAACTACTATATTATTGACGCAGTCTGATAACTAACTTGGTGAAGAAGAAGAGATGATCTTCCATTTCAAGGCTACATGAGGAAAACATGCAGCTAGATGGGTGGAGTTCCAAACCTCTAATTTAGAGTGTATCTCTATCTAAATATTTCCAAAGTCTGCAATCCAAGTCATGAATGCTATCTTAGATGGCACCGGGGAAAATTCCAAACAACCTTGTGAGGAAAAGCTATGTTTGTAGACGATTACAATTGACAAATTCCCATGCAAAGACCTCAATAAGAACTTACCTGACCTATCCCACCTACACACCATTCAGATGGATGCTTTGCGGTATAGATCAAAGATCAACTGTTTTGGCTATTTCCTAGTCATGGGGATTTCTATGAAATTTTGTGGTCCAGATGGCCATGTCACCCCCACTAGAGGGGTGGAGTTCCCACCTACACATCATTCATATGCTGCCACTGCCTCTTTATTTTCAGAAATTGTGTATAAGTTTGGCAATAGATCTTCAAGGGACCTATTGTCACAATGAATGTTCATCCAAAAAATGAAAATTTGACCAACTTCCAAACATGTATCCTATCCCTTTGATGGAGTCATAGGCTTTTTCAATCCCTTTTTAAACTGAACACCCATGTTTAGATCAAAAGAAGTCACCTGAAGGGAAGTTAAATATTTTGGCAACCAATTTGAATTAGGGGTGATCATTTTCAGCCTGGCCTAGAAATTCCAGGTGTGAACTATATATGTTATTTTATGTTATATTTTATATAGAAAATTATAAATATTATTATATGTAATGTTTTTGTATAAAACAAATTTATATAATTAATATTTTATAGTAGAAATCACTGATTGCAATTTTAGATGAATTCCTTGTGAAGAGAAAGAAGAAGAGTTTCAGCAATAGAGAAGAAAAGGAGTAGGATGTCAACTAGAATTGATTAGTTCTGGCCGCCAGCCCCTCTTTGTACTTTTTTTTTTGATGAATGATAATAAATTTAATAATTCACAAGCAGATTAAGAGTGAGTTCATACATCCCAGGGAGAGGCACGAGCTGCAACCCCTCCTTGAATCTTACAAGTAAACTAGGAAAGAAAAGCAAGAATCACAACTAAGCCCAAAACAATTCTTCCCAATTTACTCCTTGCTTAGCTAACACATCTGACAAAGTATTTGCTGATCTCCCCACCCACTGTACAGTGACCAACATATTCCTTGTCAATCAACTAAATTTCTTCATTTCATTCTTGTAACGCCACATAGCCTCTTCAGGATTTTTCAACCAACCCA
>NW_010729164.1:2230517-2245430 GCF_000365185.1 Nelumbo nucifera
TCTTGTAACGCCACATAGCCTCTTCAGGATTTTTCAACCAACCCATCACCACTTTGGAATCCCCCTTGATTGTTAGGTGTTGTACCCCTAGCTGGTTTGCAAATTGCACCCCTTGTACAACAGCTAAAAGTTCTGCCCTGATGGAGTCCCCAATTCCCAAGGGACCCGAGTAGAGCAACCAAATCTCTCCCTTTTCATTTCTCAAAGCACCCCTCATTTCGGATAATCTCGGATTACCCATGCTACTTCCATCAAAGTTCAACTTCAGTGATCTTCGGATGGAGGAGACCAACTTGTAATTGAATAAGAGATTACAAGAATGCCCTTAGTAGGGCGGTTACTTAAGTAGCTGAGCAATTACAACTTAAAAAACATAAACTAATGGGCCTAAAGCCCAACAACTTCCTAACTTAACAACTTAAAAATAAGAAATAAGAAATAAACAACTGGGCCCAATAACTAGAAATTGGCTTAACTCAACACTCCCCCTCAAGTTGGGAGTAAATGTCACACATTCTCAACTTGCGTAGATCATGCTCCAGCTTGTTTATTGCAAGACCTTTTGTGAGAATATCAGCAAGTTGCAGATCAGAAGCAATTTATGGGAGACAAACTTTTCCAGAAGTCACCCTTTCTCTGATGAAGTGTCTATCCACTTCAATGTGCTTTGTCCGGTCATGTTGAACTGGGTTATGGGTATAGTTGTCAAGGCATCACCTAGGCGACTAGGTGCCCTTGGTTGGGTGCCTCGCACAAACGCCTGGACTCTTAGCAACTAGGCGCCCGCCTAGGAAAAGAAAGAAAGAAAGAAAGAAAGAAAGAAAGAAAGAAAAGTTGTTTTTTTTCTATTTTCTCTTTACTTAAATAAAATAGAAACTCCATCCTTGTTTTTTTTTCCATTTTACTTTCCATCTTGAATATTTATCATATAAAGTTAATAGCCTTCTTTAGCTGCTAATTAATATGAATTTGCTTTATTAAATACTTATTATAGTAGTRTTATTTTTGAAAATAATGAAATTAATACATGTAAAAGATTTTTATCTTTTAGATGTGATGATTTGCCACATTTTTAGAGGAAATTTAATGTTCTTAATAAAGAAAATTGCTATTTTTCAATTAACATACATGCTGAATGGTATATAAAATTAGGAAACTAGCCAAAAGTTAGTTTTTCATATTATAAAATTTTTATTGCCTAGGTGACTAGGTGCCCCAGTGTCGCCCAGAATCGCCTAGACGCCTTGAAAACTATGGTTATGGGCAATGTTAATTGCTACCTGATTATCATAGTACAACATCATAGGTTCTTCTGCCTTTACACCAATCTCTCCTAACAAGGAACGGATCCAGAAATGTTTTGTAACTTTATGTGCCATGGCCTTGTATTCAGCTTCTACACTTGATCTTGCCACCACTGTCTATTTCTTACTTTTCCACGAGACTAGGTTACCCCCAACAAGGGTGCAGACTTCTGAAGTAGATCTCCTGTCATCAAGGCATCCTGCCCAATCAACATTTGTATAAGCCTCTAGCTTCAATTGTCTATGATTAGTAAACAATATGCCTCTGCCTGGGTTTCCCTTCAGATAAGCAAGAATTCTGTCAATAGCCTCCCAATGCTGGACTCGTGGAGCATGCATGTATTGGCTTACCACACTCATTGCACAGGAGATGTCTGGTCTTGTCATACACAAATATAGCAGCCGCCCCACAAGTCTCTGATATCTCCCAATGTCCTTTACCAGCTCACCTTCTGATGCATTAATTCTGTGATTCTGATCAATAGGAGTGCTGATTGCCTTTGTTTCAAGTTTCCTTGTTTCTTGTAGAAGATCCAAAACATACTTCCTCTGAGAAATAAAAATTCCATATTTTGATTGCAACTTCAATGCTTAAGAAGTACCTAAGCTCTTTAAGATCCTTAATTTCAAATTCTCTGTGTAGATTCTTCTTCAAACTATCAATCTCACTTAGGTCATTCCCTGTGACAACAATATCATCCACATAAACAATTAGGACTGACACCAAGGATCCTCTCCGCTTTACAAACAAGGTATGGTCAGATTGAGTCTGAGTGTAGCCAAAAGCAACCAAGGCATTTCTGAACCTGTCAAACCATGCTCTAGGTGATTGCTTTAAACCATAAAGTGACTTCTTAAGTTTACATACCTTTCCCTTTTCAGAATCATTGTAGAAACCATCAAGAAGATCCATATACACTTTCTCTTGCAGATCTCAATTTAGGAAATCATTCTTCACATCAAATTGAAACAGGGGCCAAGAGTATGTGGCAGCAAGAGAAAGAAGTATCCGAACAGAAGTCATATTTGCTACTGGTGCAAAGGTCTCTAAGTAATCAATGCCGTAGGTTTGTGTGTACCCTTTTGCAACAAGTTTGGCCTTATACCTTTCTATACTTCCATCTGCTTTATATTTGACTGTGTAAACCCATCTACATCCGACAGTCTCCTTGCCCTCAAGTAGATCCACAATCTCCCATGTTTGATTCTTAATTAAGGCTTCCATCTCTTCTTGCATAGTTGTTTATCACTCAGGTTTGGAGAGAGCCTCACTGACACCTTGGGTATAAACACATAGTCAAGAGAGGAAATGAAAGCATGGTAGGAAGGAGAAAGTCCACTATAGGATAAACCCATCTACATCCGACAGTCTCCTTGCCCTTAGGTAGATCCACAATCTTCCATGTTTGATTCTTAATTAAGGCTTTCATCTCTTCATGCATGGTTGTTTATCACTCAAGTTTGGAGAGAGCCTCACTGACACCCTTGGGTATAGATACAGAGTCAAGAGAGGAAAGAAAAGCACGGTAAGAAGGAGAAAGTCCACTGTAGGATAAATACTATGTAATACAATGAGCAGTACACTTTCTCTTCCCTTTTCTGAGAGCAATAGGAAGGTCCGAGTTATCTGTAATGGGATTAGTAGAATCAATGGGAACTGAAACAGTATAGGGATCAAGAGGAATACCTGAATCCGTGTCAGCTGAATCTGGAGTCTCCAAGGAACTGACAGGAAGTGATGTGAGTTTTGCTGCAGTGGAATCAACCTCCCTGTGAAGTCTCTACCGTGAGTAGCACTGAGAAGCAGGATGCAAGGGAGGTGGTAAGGTAGGTGACATAGGAGGATTGGACATAGGAGTATACATAGAAACTGGAACTGGAAGAGGGATAGACTGCTCACTCACTTCCCCAAAACACTCCCCTGAGAAGGATTCTTCGAGAAGAAGGATGTGGACTCAAAAAAGGTGACACCCATAGTAGCATATTGACTCCTAGAGATTGGATCATAGCAATAGTACCCTTTTTGATTTTCTGCATATCCAAGGAAGACACACTTCTTTGCCTTCGGATCAAGCTTCGAACGGTGAGGACCAAGAATATGTGCAAAGCAAATACACCCAAACACTCTGAGAGGAATATGGAACATCTCCCCCTCAGGAAAAAGGAGGTTGAATGGGGTGTTGAATCCAAGTATACGGGAGGGCACCCTGTTAATAAAAAAGATTGTTGTGAGAACTACATCACCCCAAAAACGAACTGGAACTGTAGATGTGATCATCATGCTTCTTGCAATCTCAACAATGTGCCTGTTCTTCCTCTCTGCCACATCATTTTGCTGTGGATTGTAGGAATAACTGCTCTGATGGACAACACCATATTCTAATAGATACAAAGCAAGATGTTTTTCAAAGTATTCCCTTACATTGTCTGATCTGAACACCTTTATTCGTATCCCAAACTGTGTTGGCACTATCTGATGAAATTGCCTTACCAAGGATGGTACCTCATTTCAAGATCTCATTAAGTAAATCCAAGAATATCGAGAAAAATCATCCACAAATAAGAGAAAATATCAATAACCGCCCATAGAGGGAACATGATAAGGTCCCCACACATTAGAATGAATAACATCAAAAGGAGATGAACATCTTTTATTACTAGTTTTAAAGGAATGTTTACAATGTTTTCCAAGTTGATAACCTTCACACTTCAGACTTGACAAATTAACAGACTCAAAAAGCTTTGGAAACAAGAAACTCAAAGAAGAAAAAGACAAATTACCTAAACGATTATGCCAAAGCATGATCTGACTCACAGACCTTGACTCACTATCCCTGCTGACATGATGACCCTAGTGAGTAGGAAGCACGTTTAGGAGGTAGATTCCATTCACTTCACGACCACTCCCAATCGTCCTCTTTGAATCCAGATCTTGCAAAATACAATGATCAAGATAAAAAATTATTGAACAGTTTAGGTTCTTAGTCAAGCTACTAACAGATAACAGGTTAGTACTCAATCTGGGAACATGAAGGACAGAGGAAAGGGAAATGGAATCATTAATCTTGAAAGTCCCCTTCCCAACAATTGGAACATGTGATCCATCAGCTGTGGAGACTTTGTCTCCGACAGAACAGACCTGGTAAGAGGAAAAGATAGTGGAACTTTGGGTCATGTGCTCTTAGGCTCCAGAATCTATAATCCAAGGAGGTCCCTCCTTACATGTAGTAGAAACATAATTTGCAGTGGCATGTGAACTACCTGTGTGAGCAAAGGAAGTAGTGTGTGCTCCACTAGAACTGCCTGTACCTGGTTGTTCACCTGTTACTGAATTAGAACTGTCTGTATCCCGTTGATTCAAGAACTGCCCATATCTCTCAAGTTCGGCCCTCACTGCAACAGCTGCAACAGACTCTTAGCTGTAGTGGGAGGGGCCAGTATGTCACTATTGACTGCCGTGTGAGCATTTCCCTTGTTTTTGAGTCTATTCGGCACCAGATGATGATGAAGTTTCTAACAAGTATCTCTTGTGTGTTTAGGCTTCTTACAGTAGTCACAAATCAAATCCTTTTTGTCTTCCTTCTTGATTTCACTGCCACCCCGGTCTCCACTTTGTTTAGGTCTCACAGTGCTAATCATGGCTGATTGATCAAAACTAGAAATTTTCATCATCACATTTCTCCTACTCTCTTCCCCTAACACAAAGGCATATTCTTGGGAGAGAGTAACATTGTCCCTGGAAAGAATATACTGTCTTGCAATATCATACTCGGGATTAAGGCCAACAAGAAATTCAAAAACCCTATACTACTCTAGGAGCTTCTAGTAGGCAGTTGCATCCTTTGTGGTTTCCCAAACAATTGTCTCCAGATGGTCAATCTCTTGCCACGGGGTTTTAAGGGCTGAAAAATAAACTGAAATAGGTCTATCTCCCTGTCTTGTAGCAATAATCTGATTTCTCAACTGATAAGTCCTAGCAACATTCTCCCTCTGTGAATAGGTTTTTGCAACCCCATCCCATATTTCCTTAACTATATTTGCTCACAAAAAAAATTTACTTATATGGGGCAGCATCGAATTACACAGCCAAGTCATCACCATATAGTTTTTCTATACCCATTGGGAGCTGTTAGTTTCGGTTTTCACTTCACCAGTGATATACCCTAACTTCCTACGAGCACCAATGGCCATCTTTGCAGATTGTGACCATTCTAAGTAATTTCAACCATCCAACTTAACTGTAGTAATGGTTCTAGCCTCGAAAAGGTCTCTGACAACTCCTCTCACTGGTTTCATTTCACTCTCGGGCTTGTTTTCAACTCCGTTACCCTTCATAATTATCAAAAAGGGGGTAGAAGGTTACTGTGATATGCAAGAATATCAAATAAATCACTTTTGGTACCAACAACACCCTTCTTGTGCCCTAGATAGTCCTTCCACAAAAGATTCCTTTTCTACGGGACGAGAGAAGAGGCAACCACTCTCTCCAAAAACCTCCAAAACAGGTAGGACTTGAACCGCCCCCTTAGAAAACTCCAAGGAACCCTAAAAAATTAGGGCGCCACTTCCTATGTCAAAATTGAAGAGTCTAACAGAAACAAGACTCTCCCCCTTTCTTTAGTTTCTCCTGATTTTGATGGGAAACCTTGGACCAACTATAGGGCAAAACAGATCCACCAAAAAATCCAAAAACTAGGTTTACCTGAGATCTTCGATCAACCTCTTAAATCACCATGTAGTCGGCCGATCTAGGGCTGCATGATAGAACAGCTCAAGGAACCTTCGGTCTGCTCTGATACCAAGTAGAAATCACTAATTGCAGTTTTTGATAAATTCCTTGTGAAGAGAAAGAAGAAGATGGAGAATTTCAGCAATAGAGAAGAAAAGAGAAGAAAAGGAGTAGGATGTTAACCAGAATTGAATTAGTTCTGGCCGCCAGCCCATCTTTGTATTATATACTCAACTTAAAAGAATAAGAGATTACAAGAATGCCCTTAATAGGGCGGCTACTTAAGTAGCTGAACAGTTACAACTTAAAAACATAAACTAATGGGCCTAAAGCCCAACAACTTCCTAACTTAACAACTTAAAAATAAGAAATAAATAACTGGGCCCAATAACTAGAAATCGGCCCAACTCAACATTTATAAATAAAAGGCATTGGCCCAGAACCTGCACTAGGCCAGGTCCAAGTTAGGGCTGTAGCCCTTAACACGGATGCTAAGTCTGGCCCATGATCACCCTTAGTCTGAATTACTCGTTCAGAATCTTCAGATGGATCTCAAGATCAGTGAATGTAATAATAGAAGCTTTGGATAGAAATGGATTTAAAAGAAAGGGATTTTTGTTGGGATGATGCTTTACCTGGATTGATCGTTAACTATTTCTTTCTACTTATGGTTATGTTTTGGCTTGCTGATTTCTTGCCTTTTGCTTTCTTTTGACAGTTTATGCTGCTTGTACTCTCCTTTTGACCCACAATTTCAAAGTAGTCTCAAATGATGGGATCTGCTATTGTCTCATGCTTAATAAAATTTATGCAGATGTTACTAACAAGAGAAGGAAGTGAATTAGTTTAATGATTCTTAGCTTGCAATGCCACTTGTCATGTGCATAAAGTTCAAATTTGAGATTATTGCTTCTTTTGCAGATGGATGATTCTTAATTTACAATTTCATTTGTCATGTGTGTACGGTTCAAGCTTGTCATTGCTTCTTTTTCAGATTTTCCAAGTTTGCTTTGATGCACCTACAAGTAATTCATTTGATCTTAAAATTATGCTAATGTCTGAACATATTACATGCTGAAGGCCATGAAGCATTGTTTGAATGATTCATTTTATATGCTTCATAAGGAAGGAGAGAAAAATTACATGAAATTCTTAGTTAACTATATATTTTCTATTCATCTTTCAATTAAAGGACAGCTTATTCACTAAGCTAAAGTTGCATTTTTTTCTTTATTTGCAATTGAACATTTTCGTTTTAGACCGACTGTCATTTCCTAATTTATCAATGAAATGCTTTCTTCTGAGAAATTATTACTGAACGCTTGAGCATTTATCAACTAACCTTTATTTGCAGATTGCTTCTGCACACTAAAGTTGATAGATGAATCATATCAAAGTCCTGGATTTACAGTAAATGTTTTTGCCGAAAGCATGGGAAAGCTGCCCCAAGTTCGGTCTTCTGGAGACATAATCCAATTTTGTCAAGTTGTGGTATTTACCGAGAGCTCATTTCCTACAGGCTGCAGTGCTATTTTATCTCTAGTTAGAACTTTTGCCAAAAGAAAGGTTCATCCCTGCCCTGTTAGTGTCTTGATCAGGATAAGGTGGATGTCCTGTCACATGTTAGATCTGGATCAGATATCAGGAGGCTTCTCCACGGATCCTGCCAGATTTTATAACCTATTATATTGTTTGAGATATATAAATACTAAGAGTGGTGGCAATGTCATTGTGAAGTCATCAAAGGGATATGTGAATCCCTTAAAGGCCCTTCTTTCTAGACATAAATTTTTTTACTTGTATATCTTAGTTTGGATTCCATGGTATTGTTCTATAACAGCTGATATTGTTAGTTATCTTGTCGTAATTACAAAAGGAATCTCAAAATTGGTGGCATGGCCTTTTCAGATTAAAGCACACCATGGGGAGGTCTATGCTCTTTTCAACAAGAAGTTCTCTTCATTTGCTCTATTTGAAGGAAAACCTAATGAAGACTTTACCCCATATCAAGTTTCTCTGAAATTTCATATGAGAGGTCTTGGCAAGGACTTTATAACATGCCTAAGAACATGGCTACTAGGTTTTCGATTTGATACAGGTATTTCATGGTTGCATCAACTACAGTTACTACTACTATTTCCTCCAGTTAGCTATTTTGAAGCATTACAATAAAATTTTGGATTAATAAACGAAGAGTTTAGTTCTATTGTTTGTGGTTGGATTCATGAACATATTTAAAATAATTATATTTGAAGTCTCTTGTTTTAGGTAATCTGACCTTTGTCTTTATCAATCACCTAGGTTGGCCTCTAAAAGTAGATTTGCTTGTTTTTTACCGATAAAAGAATTTATTAACTACTTTTAAGACTGGTGCATAATCTTCACTTAAGGGCCATTACCAATTACTAAGGTTCCATTTGGCAAGTCTTTTTTGAAAGATCTTCTAGAAGATCTGACACCCAAAAGACGTAGTGGGCTTTTACATAAAGATCTTGGCAGCCCACAGACTGTTTGGTTGGAGGTGTGCGTCTTTCCGCGCGAAGACGAGACGAAAAAAGTGGAAAAACTCCATTTGGAGTTTCTCGAAAATAGTCCGAAACGGGCTTCCTGCGTCTTTTCGGGGAGGAGTCTTTCGGCGGCTAGATCTTCCTCGGTTCCTCCAACCAAACGAGAAAAGACGAAAACACGGGCTGTCACGCTTCTAAACAGCCGACAGCTCGTGCGGAAAGATGCGCCAAACGGGGCCTAAATGATGGTTCTGGCTCTCTGAGGCCTTGGAAGGAGTAGAATGGACATTGGTATAACTATCCTTTTTCTTGTTTTATTTTTTTTGGCACACAATGGCTGCACTCAGACAGACTTCTCACTTTGCAGCCTGAGATTTTACTACTGGAGCTGCATTCTTCACATGAAATTCATTAATTTTCTTTTGTTTTCATTTTTTCCATATAGTATTTCTTTTTTTCCCATGATGATCTTAGTCCAAGCTGTTCTGGTTCAGGTGCTTACTTACAGACATCCATGGAATTCATTATCAGCATAATGATTCAATTAAATAATCTGTCCTTCCAACTAAATTATTCATTTGAGGGTTTGATAATGGAACTGGTATTATTATACTTTATAATTTTCTCCATGATGTAAAGCTTTACTGCTGTTTATACTTGTTAGGGACAAGGGAAACCATGTTGTTATTGAGAGAGATCCATGAAGGGCTACGCTTTGATTTGGTTTGCAAGGTAACTGGTTGTATTATCCTGGTTTTCTCTTTTGTGCTTGAAGAACTTTGCTACTGTCCACGAAGTGCCCATTTGGGAGGGCTTTCACACAGTGGCTTCTTGATTTGTGAAGTGGACCCCACATGGACAGCCTATAAGCTATGTTAGTTGAAAAAATCTGGAAAGCCTAAATGTGCTGCTGTTCAGCCAAAAATTGGCTTTTCGGTGAAGCTTCTTCAGAGCGGCTTAGTGAAAGCAGCTCAATCAAACCTTCAGCCCTCCCAAATGGGCCCTATAGAGAATGTACATGCTATTACATTTTAAAATATAGGAAATCTTGGTTTATTTATTTTTTCTTTCTTTTTATCTCATCTAGTAATGTTTGTATGATCAGATTCTTCACATCTGTGAATTATCCAAGGGGGAGTGGATGCTCTTTGTGTGGGATGGAACTGATACTCCTCCTTTATGTTTTGAAACAAAGTGCGTACTTAAAGATCTTTGTCTCTTTTTTATTACTGGCTCAGTTTTGTTTATGCTTGTAAGTGAATGCAATCTGTGGTACTGTTGATTGTATAATATACTGGCGGCTAAAGCTTCAAGCAAATGTGCCAGTAGTTTACCTTTTCTTCTCAAAGTTGTGTGAAGGTGCAGTGCTTGTCAAATTTATTGCATCAGAGTGATACAGCGATAGATTCTTCTGATGTCATAATTTAATTGAAAATTATAAGGATTGTTCTAAATTTTATTATTTATTGACTTATTTTATTTACTGTTTTGACCTACATTTTTTTCTTGATAAATAAAAGTAAAATTTATTGGAGTTGGAAAAAACAGAATAAATAAAGATGCCATCTCCAGAATAGGAGACATTCCCCAATCGCATCAGAATGACATTAATATATGAAAGAGATTAGCTGATGAACTTGACAGCTGTTTTATTACGGGATCTGAGACTAAGCATTTTGCTCCACACCAGCCACAAAGTGAATATGGTTGTTCACCATCATTCAATCTCTCACTTGCATTCATGGCTGGTATGGAGCAAAATAATTGGTCCAACAGAGAAACAGCTATCAAATTCAGCTAATTCTTTCTCCATTAAATCTACCTCTTGTTTTGCCAATATATCTGTCACGCTGTTGGCTGACCGATAAACTCACTGTGTTGATCTAGATATCGAGTAATGAACATTTCTAATTTCTATGTTGAAAAATAAACATCAAGAATTATACATGTGTTTTAAGCCCCAAATATGAAAAAAATTTAGATTTTTGGTTCTTTGATATTCTTTCAAGGGAGTGTCTTGGATCTGGGGATACAGGACCTGTAGATGGGTATGGATCCAAATGACCCATTGGATGGTTCTAGTTAAAAAAAAAATTGGCCACACTAAATATCAGCATAATTATATAATTTTTAACCATCTGATTTGGCCATTATTTGCAGAGTTTTCTATAAAAGAAAATGCATCTGACCATCCAATTAAATAGTGTAAAGTCATATGCTTATCTTCTTTTTATCCTGATTTAAGGCTCAGATACTCAGCTATTCTACCTAGGAATGCCTATCTGATGGTAGGTCATGGTCTTTTAATCATGGGAAGTAACAGGGGTTCAGATCTCTCTATGGTCCCCAACCTAAGATTTAAATTTTTTTTTTTTGGCTATTTAACTTGATGTTTTTGGTTGTAGCCATTGCAAGGAACCAATTGTCAACACCTAAAACTAGCTAGGGGGAAAAATGCATAAGCAAATAAAACCAACATAGGTATTAGCACTCATTTGTGATTAGGGGCTTAAGATTGTTTTTATGTGATTGTGTATGCATGTGCCCAAAGCCTTGAT
This sequence comes from Nelumbo nucifera, assembly GCF_000365185.1. The sequence goes on from NW_010729164.1 coordinate 2,241,616, forward strand.
ATTTATTGCACAAGATTGCTTGGGTCGCTCCTATGCTAGCTTAACTAGCCGAAGATGTTGCCTTGACTTGAAAAAATCTATTTACTATAAAAAGCCACACATCTAGAGTAAAGTTTCATTCTTATTGCCTCTGCAGTGCACAATTATTTTAAACCCAGATTGGAAGGCTGGTGCTTAAAAATTGGTTATCCTGAACATTTTATCTAGGCCGCATTGCTTTAGCTTGTTGAAGGATGAACTTCTTCCTTGGAATACTTTTGTCACGAATTTAATCTTGGTTTTTCAAGGTGGTTCTGGTTCAGAATGAGCAAACTTAACCCACTAACCAATTGTTATATTTTTTTGTAACCTTTGTGGTCCCTACCTGTATTTCCAAGATCCTGGTGTTCCAGGATGAACTCTTCAGTTTGTCAAACCGTGGTGCCAATGCAAATAATTTTATGTCTTTTGATCTCACTGTCACAATTGAATATTTCACATATAGGCAGATATCTAATTAGTTGCAAACTGGTGCTTCTTCAAACTTTTTTTTTGAAGGATCAGAAGAAAAACAGTAATCTCAAAATGCTGGTTGTCAAGTTGACAAACCAACAACATAACAGAAATACACTGAGAAAGGAAGAAAATTACAAGGATTCTTTTCCAAAGTGCTCCAACGACCCCTAAATTTCATAAAATTACAGCTCCCCTTGACAGCCCCTAAGCTTTAAGTTCCACTTAGTCACCTCACCTCCCTCTTCAACCCATACTTGTTATCAGTTAAACATCAACAGATTTCCAATTTTGTTTCTTAGAATAGAACCACCTTTGTTCAGACGCTTCAAAGCATATTCCTCACTATCTCCCTCTTCCCTCCCTCATACCCCTACTGTTCCAAACTCTTGTTGATCGTAAAATATTTAATTTGTGTTTCACACATAGATACTTCGAAATCAGTTCCATATCTTTAAAACATTTAAACTTTTTTAGTGTAAAATCTGCATCTGACACCTCTTGCATGCCATACCCTTGCTGTCTGTACAACTAAAATTAGAAAGCTCAATTTCTACACATCCAAAAAAAAGCCCGATTTCTATCTCCAAAAGAAAGAAGCAGATACTAATGTTATTCATGAACTGCAGGCTAGAAGATGAAGCAAAGAGCCCTCTTCCCTTACAATTGGAACCGTCACTTTTACCAAGAGACATTTTGAGTGCATTTCCTTGTGTTGGAACTGTCTTGAGGGTGACTGTTGACCAAGAAAATGAAAAGCTTGGCCTTCACTTATTAGATAGTGGCAGATGGGTGAAATTCATTAACATAATCTGCCAAGCACGCTCAGGATTGTGGCATGGTGTACTGATGCTTTTTACTAAGATCCGGCTTTTGGCCAATGAGGACACCATTGTAAAGCACCGTGAAGAGTAAATTGCTTCTTTTTATGTATTATAATGCATATTGTTATGTTCTCTGTTGCATTACTTTTTAACAACATCTGGTTCTGTAATTTATGCACTTTTTTGAATCAGGTTTTACAAAGAACGTGTATCATCTAAATTGGAATCTATGCCCTTGTCATGCTTTCCTGGGCCCTCTCATATCACAGGTTTTACATCATTGGCTATGATAGGGTTTACATTTTGGTCACTGTGAATGGCAATATGTTCTCTCTAGCATCTTGAGTCTTTGCTATTTGAACTATGAATATGTAGCTTCCACTTATGTCTAGTTTTTCTTTTTCAGAGACAGATTATGATGATGTGCGATTTGCTACATTAATGGAGGTTCTCACATATTCACAGGTCTCTTTTCTTTGCCTATAAATTGTGTTTGAGAGAGCAGACATTCCCCAACAGTTCAAGAGCCATATCTTCAGGCTTTTGGAGCTAGCATTATTTCTGTTTTTACATGTAGGTTAACAGATATTTGTATTGTATCAACTTACTGGCAATCTGTAAAATATTATTGGCTCCACATCTATTTAATTGTCTATTTTCATAGATGTTATCTTTGTAAAGGGAAATTTGGATTGCAATCTGCAAATGGATCAAATTGAATTGGATATACCTAGTTCTGAATTTAATTAGTTAATATTTAGATTCAAATCGAATCTCATCTATTGGATTTATATCAGATTCAGATCAAATTTGGATTGCAATCAGATAATGAGTAGCGTTAATAATTTAATTTAAAAAATCAAAATGTATTATTAATAAAATGAACTAAAAATGATCTTGATTTTTTAAATCATGAACAAAATGAATTGAAAAATAGCTAGTATGAAACTTGAACCTATGACTTTTTAGTAATCATTGATAAATACAACATTTAAACTAATTTTAAGTAATCATTGATACAGCTTAAGTTTTAAGTATATATAGGCATATGTATTTACATTGAACAGAATCAGATTGATTTAATAGGGCTGGGTGTGTCTTACAGGTTACAGTTTCTGTAGAATGGAAACACAAATTTCTCATGCTTGGGTGTGTCTTACAGGTTACAGCCAAATTCAAATGTATTGTTCGCATTGTAGCAACCTATCCTTGGCAGATTGAGGACTTCCGTTCTCCTCTAGGGATTTATAGGATGAGGTTGACCCTAGAGGATCCAACTGCAAGAATACATGCTTATGTGTATGCTGAAGATGGGGTAAGCCTTCCTTGATGGTACTTCATTCTAGATACCATGTGGTACGATGAGAATCAAGCTTTTGCTAAAAAAAAATGGTCACATTATTATTGATTCACCATCATCCATCTCTGTGCCCTGTTTTGGTCATGGTTATAAAATTTGCAAGTTCTTTTATAGAATGAAGTTAAAAAAAACTGTTTTTTTGTTTTTGTAAGAGAAGGTAAAGTATAATTGTATTAAAACAAAAAAAAGGTCCTTTGTACAATGAGAAGCTTTCAAAGACCTAAAAAAAGGCCATCCTCAAAAAAGTACAATCAAGTATTATCATCTTTAAAAACAGTATGTATAGACAACCAACTTCTAATAACCCCTAATGCCGAATTAATGACCTTGGCTTCAGAAGAAGCTGTGTACTATAAAATACTGTTGCTTCTTTCCAACCTGCTAACCCACAGAATTGCCAACGGAATGGAGGACCAGTTATAAAGGAGGAACCCCTACAAGTTATAAAGGAGGAAGCTTGTCGCTATACAGATGCTCCAAATACACACCAAATTTAGCTAGGCCATCTGCAGTATGGTTGTGTTCCCTAGGAATCCAAACTAAGTTAACATTCAAACCATCCAAAGAATCCCAAGTTTCAGTCAGATAGTGATACAGACTCCAAGGGCCCCCTTTTTTGTCTCTTAACCAATTTATCGTATTTGCTGAATCACCTGCAATGATCAAATTCTGAATTCCCAAATTCTTTATTATCCCGATTCCGGTGAGAGCAGCCATCACTCCAGCCTTTGTGGAGTTGGCCCAACCGATTGGACCACTAAAAGTCCAGCAGATATTACCCCTTTCGTCCCTTACTGTACCACCAATACCTGCAAGGCCCGGATTGCCTAAGGCACAACCGTCAAAATTAAGGGTTATCACACCTTCACTGATGGATATGGGATGCCTCAAGGGAGTTTGCTGGGGATGAGGCAGAAACAGAAAGGGGTGAATATCTCTGAAAATATCATTGACTGAAAGTCCTTTAAACAGAGCTGAATTCACCGACCAAAGGATGCAAAGATAGGTAATATCTGAGATTAACTCCTCTAAGGTTCTGCTTTTATTGTCAAAGATACGGATGTTTCTTTCATCCCAAACGCCCCACATTACTGCATGAGGCACTGATTGCCAAAAGACTTTACCCCTTTTGCTAAGCC